>VZSC01005083.1:180992-212352 GCA_013398225.1 Steatornis caripensis
GGCCCTCCACTGGACTCTCTCCAGTAGTTCCCTGTCTCTCTTGCACTGGGGAGCCCAGAACTGGACACAGTACTCCAGATGTGGCCTCACCAGGGCAGAGTAGAGGAGGAGGATCACCTCCCTCGACCTGCTAGCCACACTTTTCTTAATGCACCCTAGGATGCCATTGGCCTTCCTGGCTGCAAGGGCACATTGCTGGCTCATGGTGAGCCTGTTGTCCTCCAGCACTCCCAGGTCCTTCTCTGCAGAGCTGCTCTCCAGCAGGTCAACCCCCAGCCTGTACTGGTGCTTTGGGTTGTTACTCCCCAGGTGCAAGACCCTACACTTGCCTTTTGTTGAATTTCATCAAGTTCCTCTCTCCCCAGCTCTCCAGCCTGTCCAGATCACACTGAATGGCAGTGTGGAACATTAAAGAATTATTCATATATCTCCCTTACTAAAGCAAAAGAACAAGGAGCATGTTTTTTTGAAATAAGGAATCAATCAAACTTTGAACTCAATGGGTTCTATGATTCTATGTTGGTAACATCTCAAATCTGTTTCCAATTGTATTTGAACCAAAAAAATATTGTCTTCCCTCAAAATCTCTGATAGACCATACTGAAGCCTTATAATAATTTAATTGCTTGATTATATTGCTATGTACAACACAGACAAACTATGAACCTTATATTTAGACTTTGTATAATTAACAATTTACTGATAATAATCTGTAGTACAAGTTAGATGTCTGAGCTTCTTTGTAAATGCACATAACAAGATTTTCCTCATCCTAAGGGGCTGGTAATAAAAGCACACTTTGACCTGAAGAATAGAATTTCATTCTCATCTACCGCTCCCATAAACACTGAAGAGAACTTTGAATGATCAGATTCCCTAAAGAGAAATTAAAGGCAAGTCGCTTAATTACCTCATTCTTTCATCCTGAATTTTTTCAAGAAAACCCTTGTAAGATACTCCTCTGCATTTCATGTAGGTCTAACTTAAATGGTATAATGCAAAAGAGGGCAACAGTCGTAATATTCGATTATCAGGAACATGTATAGTCTGTGACAGTGACAGACATTAAAATCATTGCCGTAGAGAGCCATTGGCAGTGTTTGATTAACTCTTTAAAAAGCTACTTGAATAATTAATTGGTTTCCGTTCTCCATATAATTAGTGGATATATTGTCAGTACTCAGATGCATATAAAATTATATACACATCTCTTATTAAAAAGCTTTAAAGTTCATTTCTTTCCTAGGAAAAAGGAAACTCCTTTAATTTGAATGAACAAATCTCTCTCCCCCAGTGTGTCAGCTGACAGCAAATCCTAAATAAAACTGTTTGTGAAATTCAAAATATGTCTGAACGTCCCACTCTCCAGTACTACTTAGTCACGTTTTGTCTTTTACCTCTCTTTGTCTTTCCTCTTTAATACAGTCTTCCCCGAATCCAGTGGTAAAATTTTCATAGATGTCAGTGGTGTTGGTGTCCCAAATTAAATATGCCTAGGCAAGTTGCTACACAAGCGTAGAAATTGATCCTACCTCTACTTCAACTGTGTTTTGAAAACGCATAAATCAACCATAAGGGAAGGAACTATTCATTCATCTTTTTTGTAATCTCCTCCTACACCCTGTTTCATAAAACTTTCTGAATGATATAATTCAGTTACTTATCCAGTTGGTGAACTTCCTGTCAAGATGTTTATTGGAAATAATGGGGTTTTTTTGCCTAATGTCACACATCTGCAATCTACGAAACTACAAATGACATAGTGAATATATGTTTCCTTTATAGTTAAGAGGCATTTTTGAAGTTAAAGTCAATTTCTTATTTTAAGCATGTGCTTAAGAATAAGTAGACTTTTACTTTAGATTTCTCTAGATCTTAATTTTTTTCTGATAACAGGGTAAATAACTCAGTTGAAAAAGTATACAAGAATTGTTTAAAAATACTGTCGTATTTATGAATGTTCCAATATCTTAAGATCCACAGTTATATAGAAATGTATATAAATCAAAATAAAAGTATATTCAGTAATTTCCAAATATATGCACAGGCATTTTCCTAAGGTGTTGAAAAATTCTACCACCAAAGAAAAAAATATTTGGTACAGAAAATGGTATTTGAGGTTTGAGAAGTTCTGGTACAATCTACCAGGATATATTATCCGACATTTCAAATGTAATATAGTTATTTATATGGTCATATGACAGATCCAGTTCTGATCTTTAGCTATCACCACTTCTTCAACTTCATTTCATTTTTTAGAAAAACAAAATATATTCTGTTGCCTTTTGTTCCATTCATAGCATGTTCAAGCAAAATCAGAACTGGCATCACTAGATGAGTAATCAAACAGGTGGCATGCAAACTAGTTTTTGATGTGTGCCCAGAGAAGACATGATGCAGCTGGCAGATTATTTTGCATGCCAAGTAAGTCTGATAAAGAATAGCAATCCTTTCAAAACAAAAACAAAAAACCCAGACAGATGAAAAAAAAAAGAAGAAAAAAAAAGCAAGGAGCAATTTTTGAAAACAGAGGAGGCTTTGTTGTTGGAGGGTGTAAGAAGCCTGGCCCTCTTGTCTAAGCTTTTCAAATATCGCTCATGAGAAAGACCCTAGTTCCTGTCTTGGCAAGTCTACCTTTGTGAACTTTATGATTTTATGGCTTAGAGCACTCTGCTGTCTTTTAGGCATCATTATGTCTATCTGAATTTCCAGAGTAACTCAGCCAACGGTGAAGAATAGAGAAATATTGGATATGATCTTAACAGATACAAACGCAGAACATAGAGCAATGCTTTACTTAAGCAGAAGATTTGGAGTCAAATGTGTTTGGAAGAAAAACAGTCGATTCCAATATATTTTCAGAGTGACAATCTCAATCCCTAGGAGAAATTTCATAACTTGTGTATTTTTATAAAGTTTCTATATGAAGTGGAGATCAAAGGAACATCATCATAGGGAGGAAAATTCCTGTCCTGTACTTAGTATTTTCTCTAATGTTATACATAAATAAAAGACATGTTATCATGAGATCAGTCTTCCTCCACAATTCATTACTGTAAGAAAATGAATCCCAGAAGTGTCATGAAGAATGAAATGTCCACAATGAACAAACTGAAAATAACATTAAAATGACAGTTCTTCTAAGGTCTGTCTTCCTTTCAAAATTTCTGAACAACATAGCTAAAAAATGCAAATTGTAAAAAAAAAAATAAATCCAGAAGTCCATTTGTAAAACCAAGCACACAAAAAATTAGTACATTGAGCATGTTTTCATCTCAAAGAAAAACTCTAAATACAAAAATATATACTCACATACACATTTTTTAACTTTTAAAAATATGACTCTAAAAATAAAAACATTACTTAAAATTTCCTTCTCAGTTTTTAATTTAGCTCAATCTGACTTTGAGCCACTAAACATAAATTGTAATGCTAGTAATTGCATTTATTTTTATGATCACAAAATGTTTTCCTTTAAAAGAAAGACTACCATACTAGCAATTTGTTTATTAATTTAATAATCTTATTTAACAAAGAATTCTAGTTCCTGAGGAAATGTGCTATATTTCACTTAGTATATTTTCTTATTCTATCTTATATAGTAAATTTAGCTACATTTTTTGTGTTTTTTTTTTAACTTATGAAGAAGAAAAGCGACTCTCAATAAGAAATGCTGTTCTACTATATATAGTCCCAACAGTTCTGATAGATACCCATGCAACGGCTCTGAAAAACGATGTGGCAAAATGACCTGTTAAATATGTAAAATAGAAGCAAAAAACCTCCACGGCTTATTTGTCAAGTTCTGCTGTTATAAACGTATATTTTGTTGGAGTCATAAACCACGGGAAGTAGATGTAAAAAGCCTGGTTTAAAGGTGACTAAACATTCAAGAAGCTTTGGTATCATGAATGGTGTTTCTAAGGTCAGTTTGGTAGGTGGTCTTATATTCAATCCTCAAGCCTCACCTTGTGTAGAGTTATCATATCCTTAGGTTACTTTTCCCAAAAGACGTCGTCAAATTCTGCTGCCAAAAGTAAAGTTTTTCTTTCAGAGGATGTGATGGTGTCCCATGAGTGTAATGGTAACAGTCCCAGCTGAGATCCCAGGGACTGCTGCAGAAATATGTATCCTTTAAAACACAGCAGAAAAAAAGTCTTAAGATCTGGATACCAGTTCTTTTCATTTTGTTTGCACTATTATCAATAATCTAGTAATGTACAAAGCAATGGGCAACCAGACGATATTTGATGCAGTCCTTTAAACCATATTTTCTAAATACAGGCTGAAGTTTTTAGAGAACCTGTATTTCAATAATGAAATACAACAACTTGCATGGAATGCTGATTATTAGAGCATCAGCAATCTATCTGAAAGTACTGTCATTAAAACAAAGACTGCAGGTGACATTAGGAAAAGCAAACGTTATCAAAGACATTATTAAATTATACCGTTTGTTTGTTTGTTCTATAAAGAGCACTGTCAACTGTTGAAATAACCAGGGGCAAAGAGAAACTGTTTGACAACTTCCATACTGATCAAGAATTCAAACACTGAACACTTTAATATAGAAACATATCCACAACACATCTAACAACACATACTCTTTTATTTTGCTTTCTCTTTGTTCTTGCAAATTATTTTTGTGCAGAACCTCACATTCCACATGATATTTATTGTTCAATATTCTTAAAAATCACAACGATTGTATTTGAATCTAAGGGAACACAATTTGCTTCTTCCTTTGTTGGTGCTCTGGAGGTAGAAGGTTTGACGGGGTAGTTTTTGCTGCCACCTTGTTCTATTCAAGCTGTTCAAAGGTTTCTTTTCTTTACATTGCTTAGTGAATAGTTCTTTAGCACAGTGAATTTATTATGTTTTGTCCTTCTTTGGGCAGTACAACAAAAGCTTTTATAAGTATCTTTTGAAAATGGCTTAGGTGCCTTTATGTTGAATACTTAAATGGATCAATGCTAATTGTCATGAACTGAAGATCTGCTTCATTTTTAGTTCTTATTATATGCATTGCCTGATTACAGTATTGCCACATATTTCAGATTTGTATCCATGTGATGTATCACTCCTATGTGCCACTGAAGGCAGAGGTAGAATTGTTTTATTGGCATGTAGACCATCCAGTCATATTAGTAACTGTAAAAATGGGTAGGCTTTGGTCTCCAAGTCTCCATGTAAATTAGCAAGATAAGAAAAGAAGTGAAGGGTCATCTCTTGGGGGTTTAGTTTGTTCTTCCTACCCTCTCCCCTCCTGCCCCAACAAAAAAACTGAGAGACAGAGCAACAAAATGGCGTTTCAAGGACCTATTAAAAGAGGAAAATGGATTGCAAGTCCCCTGGATCCTACATCTGCACAGATTCTACCTATTCTTAACCTTCACAAACTTTTCAACCACATGTAGATACATAACACCATTATGGAATAAAACAGAAGTCTAGTTTATTATAGCAAGACTAGGGATAGAAGCCACAAGGCCTATCACACATGAACTGAAGATATATTAGCTAAGGCCTAGGGTTCATGTCTTGAATTTTCATGCTTACAAACATTACAGACCTATTAGGTCACAACTAAGAGCTGGGAATGGAGAGTAGAAACCCTTTCACCTAACTTCTGCCATCTGAAAATTAGATATTTGGTTCAGGGATAATATATGTTCTTTCCCTACAGGTGTGAAATCCAGTCCCATTAGAAGATAGTCCCCCTGTGGATGTGACAGTTTTCTCCAGCTTCTGTAGATTTTATTCTGGTAGATTACTTTAGCTGTCTAAAGCGTAAGTGACTACACTAAGATGAAGTGAATTGCATGCCGAAAGTGGGAAGAGACAGGTGGGCTTCTTAAATCAGGCCTTACCTGTAACTGACTGCGTGCACTTTCAGAGAAACCAAAACCAGGTTTACGTAAAAGTCAGTTGTTTTGATTTGTCCTGTTGGGCATTGAGATGTTCAGATACCACCATGATAGTACACAGTACATGATTGCCCCAGAAAATGTGGCTAAGAAGTCAACTGTGGATGAACCTTTTTTTTAGAGGATATTCTGTAAATGTCTCAGGATAGGATCAAAATTTCCAGTGTGACTATTTACCTCCAGTTGGCTGTACAGAACCGATGATCTTCTTTTCTTGCCCTTAAATAAACATAATTTTCTGTTTTATTTAATTTCCACTTCAATCTTTTTCAATATGTTCACATTTCTGCATCCTTTCTGATTTGAACAGTACCGCTTTCCTTAAGAGCAGAAGATGCTTGGTTATTTGGTGTCACATTCACAGCTCAAGTACACCTATATAAATCCAAACTAAACCACCAACATCAGAAGGGTTACTCTGAGAGTAACCTGATGGTACTGTGAGGTGCACTGGTGCTCTACATCTAATTAAAAGAACATATTTTGAATGATTGAATTGCAGTTGCTTTTACGGGGAACAAATACATCTTGTTCTTTTTACTTAAGCAGTGTAATAAAAATAGGATTATTAGAACTGTGTTAAGTTGTTATGACAACCTGAATTTGAGCCCTGAAAAATTGTGTCTGGCTTCACTCAAGTATTAATAAAAGCTTTCCAGCTGAGGAATGGTGCTTAACTTATAGGTAGGTGAAGCCTCTGGAGAGTAGCTGGTGGTGTCAAAACATGCAGCAGTCATGATGATTGTGAATAGCAGTCATTGCTCTGATAAGAACAGTAGGAGAAATGGGCGACACTCAAGTTCAGCTTCTGCACTGAGTGATATATGAGGCCACAGCTCTGCTGGAGGTGGGTTGTTCAAATGAGCTATTAGGATCTTCTAGTCCTTCCTCCCTAAGATCCAGCCTTCCTCCTTCCTGACTGCCATTCCTCAACTGCATACTTTCTCTTCCACGCTCAACATTTTCTTGCTCGAGGCCGAACATATGAAGAAGGCATGAAGGGCCTAGAAGTTCCAGTAACCCCACCAAATAGAAGAGGTGAAGAGACCATCCTTTTTAACTTCTTCAGTTTGTCCATGCTGACACTTTCTGCCATGTCTTCAAAACAGTAAGCAAAAAACCAACTTCTATATAATCCCTGTAGTTATAATCAGAAGAATGCTTTTTTCCTTCCAGTGTAAGATACTAAGATGAACAAGTAATCTGAGAGCAAGAGTTCCCATATTTGTCTCCATCTTCATGCAAGAAATGTATAACTAAGATCTCACCCTTAAACTACTGAAAAATAATATTAGGTGGCAGGCACCTTCTTTTGCACAAAATATTTTTCTTTGGCTTAAAAGTCGGTACTAAGGCATCTAGTTCTATTAAATGATTTGAGATTTGCATCTGTTTTTCTATATATTCTGAAGAAAAATAATCTAAATCAATCTGGGAAATATTAGTTTCTATTCCTTAATAAAATGTTTAGGATTTAACACTGAAACAATATGTTGCTTCAAAATTTAATTTGCCTGATATTGCAGAAAAAAATGACATTTTTTTTTTCAAAATTACAGTATTTCATTTGATCAAAAGTATTTCTCCTATGTTTTCATTTTTTGTAAATAATATGATTTTTAGCTGTAACATGCATTTTTATTTTTGAGTTACTGGTGAATCAAAAAGTATTATTTCCCTAGTTGTATTCATAAGACTTAATTACTAGTTTTTACTACAATAATTCAAAATAAAATTATTCTTTCTGCCTTAAGTTATTTTAAATTTTTAGTGACTGAACCGATACTAGAAGTCTCATCTTTCTAACATAATTTCTGTCATTTGAAACTGAGGTAATTGCCATATAGGAATATAAACCCAAAAATTCTGAGGTGAACAAAATGGTTTCCATACAAACAGAAAAGTAATTTTTTTCATCGAATGGAAAATTGTCCTCTTTCTTATTTGCATTTTTAAAATTTTATACAGAACACTAAAATTTCACATCTGTTTGTGATAACTACAGTGACACATTTTTAACAGACCATCCTAGTGCAAGAACTGTAGTGGTACTTATAATTCATGCCTGGTCAAGGTAGAACTCCAACAGCAAAACCAAGCCATGTTCAAAATGACAAGCTTCCATACTGACTGAGTTTTGTAGATGTTGCCCTGAACTACCATATATTATAAGTGAAGAATATTGCATGGAAACACATTCCTTCTGATTACTGTATACGTGGAATCGTGGGAGACCAGGAGCAACTGACTGCACTTCTGCTTAGCCAGCACGGTAAGTTGTTTTCTCCATACAGTAAAGTTGTTTCCCATGTGAATCATCAAAGGTCTTTACTGATCCCAAAACTATGTTCTGATGGGGCTGTTAGCAGCTCCTCATATTCACTAGAATAGAGATTCTATCAGCTGTTGTGTCTGGGTTTTTCTGTCATTTATAGAATTAGTAGTGTTTTCATTGCTACGTGTAGATGTCTGTGTGTATGTATACACATACATATGTGTAAATATGCATATATATATGTATAAAATATGTGTGTATATGTGTATACATATTTATTGTATAGGAAAAACAACAGATTTTTAGATGGGAGTACATGAAGGTATATTTATGAATATGGTATACACATATTGTACGTGAATTTATTTCCACATATAAGATACATCAATGGGCTTTCTTGAGTGTATGTCTGTTTATGTCTTTTGATTTATTATTTTCTTTTTATACAGAAATAACTTTGCTAATGAAGCAATATAGCAATAGAAACAGGGCTTCTTGTACAAAGAACACTTATCCCATCAGTAAAAAAATTAGCATATAATTTCTCTCAATCACCTTTTCCCCTCTGCTTTTCTTTTCCATCCACTGCCATATCTCTTCTCTGGCTAATTTTAACTCCTAACTTTTATCCTTTGAATCACACCACAGAAGATTGCTAAAATTGTCTAGACAGTGCAAATAACTGTTTTTGGATTCTCTGCTGGTTCAGCAGTGCAGGTGTACTGCAGATCTACATCTTCTCAAGAGCTATAAGGAAGGGCTGTGTCTACTAGCACTAGCAAAGCAGGGGAAACTGAATATATATTGCTGGGTAATTTTCATTCTCCTAGCAAGATTGTGATCCTAGATTGGTACAACAATCTCACAATTTGAGAGTTATAGTTGATCAATGTAAAGTCCAAACCCAATATAGTTCTGAAGTAAAATAGTATTTCCTTGAAGCTTTTCTGTTGGCAGCTTCTAATCATTACATGATCTATTCACGATGACAGCTCAGCCATTGGAACAGTTGGCTTCTCAGGCTGCATATGCATCTATGTGATATATGTGGTCTGAAGCAGTCATCTGATGAGAAACGCAGCAATCTTCCCCGGCTGTGGGCTGCCAAGAAGTAATATGCCCTGGTGTTGTCACCAAATAAGTGTCATCCCTCAAGTATTCTGTCCAGAAACTGAGGAAACCTCTCTTTAACCTGATTCAGGGTTTTTTGTTTTGGTTAGGTTTTTTTACGTTCACTAGAATTGTTTTGTTTGATGTTTTTTCACAAAACATTTTGATTTTAAGTAAATGCCCTTGTGATGTGCAAGCCTCATCTGTTTGAAATCTTCAAAGTAGTTTCAACTGTAAAACTATGTCTCTTTTTTATGCTTTTTTATTGGTGAACATTGGTAAGCAGGTTGTAATAGACAAAACACAAGGATAATTTTACACTGTCACAATGTGCATCTTTAACCTTGAGACGTTACAAGACTAAAAGAGTAGGAAATGAATAATTACATTTTCTTGGAAGTAATTTCTTCATTTACAGCTGTAGTCTGAGATTTGCTAAGATGATGATTCAGCTGGCAGTGTGGAACGTGATGAGAAATGGTAATAAAATGGCTGTAAGCCAAACCCATAAATACAAGGTAGAAATTTTCCACAGAATCACATTTCCAAGACAGAGATATTCATAATGCTTTAGACTACATGTAAATATTTATTGATATTAGTATCTAGTAATCAATAATTCTCAATGCTAGAAGCCTTTTGGGCAGAGATACTCAAACTAAAAGTAAATTTCTTTTCACTAAATGGTTAGAAAATAAAAATATTACCTTAAGGATAAATTGAAAATTTTTCCTTCAGGAGCTGTTCATAAAGAGTAAAAGAAGAAAATCGTCTAATTTCTATCCAATGGAGGAAGTCATTACAAAGACCAAAGGGTGGAACTGAAACACACTCAAATTATGAGTCTGAGATATATTTTAAGTTATTAATACTTAGATCAAATCACAAAAAGTCTGACAATTTTTCTGACTTTTGGTATCTTCTCTAGTGGCCTTTTGTTGTGAAAAATTCTGAATTGAGACTTAAAACTTGGGTGTAGCTCTAATATGAGCAGATTTGCGGTCATTTAAGTGAGTAAGAAAATTTCAAGGCAGGACATCTCTTTATCACAGATTACTTTAGTAACTGTAATACTAAGTGAAGAGATTATATTTTTTTAAAGGAACAGCCACCCTAATAGCTCTTAATGAGACATGATGAGGAGTGGGTTTCACCTCAGATTACTTTGGCCATCTGAAAACTGAATTCCTAATTAAGCTTTTTTCATAGCAGACTGCAGTGGACTATTTATCGCATACTAAAACAAGTGTCCAATATTGGTTGGCCTTGTGAAGTTGTACACAACTCACTTTGGACACATGGGGAACTCAGAGATTCCAGTCTTGTGAATAAAATTTGGTGAGGTTTATCCCAGGCTAAAATTTTTCTGAATGGTGTCTTAAAGTCCAGTTTCTTCCATTTCAAATTTATAGAGGCAGTACAGATTAGATGCCCTACCATTCTTCTATCTGCAAAATCTCTGAATCTCAAAAAAAATATTAAAACTTGCTCTTTAATGACAGATTTCCATGACTTCCAGAAGATCCCCATAAGAATGGCATGGTTGTTTCCTAGGACTGCATGCAGAAAAGGATATGTAGTACTTTCCATAAAAATCACTTTTCAGTATCACTAACTATAGGCAGGAAATTCAGCAGGCTGAAGATCATATAGACCTATGGCTCACGATATGGGTGGACTCAGTTTTCATCTTCCTAGAAAATTCATAAAAACTCTGTCAGTGAAAAGCTACATAGAGGCATCCTTTGATGCATAACATAATCACATTCCCATCCATTCAATATGGACGGTGTTGATTTAGTATCGTTCTAGTTTCCTAACAAAAAAATATGAAGTACTGCAAAATCAAACATCTCACAGAAGTCTAATACTTCACCAATGCTGTTACCTTATCAATGTAATCATCAAAAGATGATTACAGTCATCAAAAACATCCACAGAGTTTGCTTGTCTTAGTTCACTGAATCTTTTGCATCCTAGAGGCTGAGCTGTGAATTATCATTAGTGTGTCAAGGGAAAACTATATTTACACTTCTGTAAGCAATCATACAGTCCTTTTTGTCTTTCTCTTACTACCTCTTTCTCATTTGTGTTTGGTTTTGGTTTTGTCTGTTCTTTTTCTGTGGCAGGTGAAGAATTCCCTGCTGCTTTCGTTATTAATGCACACAAGGACCATAAAACAGAGAAAGACAGAAAGCAGAGCTGCTGAAAGATGTTTCTGAGTTTTGTTTTCTTTAATGATGTGGAGCAGCAATGAAAATAATGCCATCCTCTTCGCACTTATTGGAATCAAACCTGAAATATTGTGAGTGTTTAAAAGTCATAAAGGATGTTGTTTACTTTGACATAATAGTGTATGTATCCATAAATTAAAAGCACCAGCACTTTGTACTTTTCAACACTCATTTCTCAACTTTCTCCTGTGCACATAGGCAGGTTATTTTGTTTCACAGGAGTATAATCTTTCTGTTAGGTTGGCAAAGGAATAGAAAAACACACTACCTGTCATCAGCCTTATTTTAAATTTATATATATTTATTAGTATGTGCTCCAACATGGAGTTGTAAGGGTCTCTCTTCCAGGGGAAAAAAAAAAAAAAACCAAACACATTTATGTTTTGTTTGGGGAGGGGGGTTTGTTTGATTAGTTGCTTTGGGTTTTTTTTTTGGTTTTTGGTTTTTTTAACATCACTGTAAGGACTGTTGCACCTTTCAGAATGAGCATAGAGGAAGCAGTGAGTGAAGAAACATTAGAGGTCATTAGAGGGAGAGACTGCAGCAGGCAAAAATGGGGAGAGATTTTACTCCATCCTCTCAGTGTGCCAGGAGTGCTGCAGAGAATCAGCAACTCAAATTATATTCCCAGATTGTTGCAAAAATAATCAAGATTTAATCATATAGGAAAAATAGTTGTGATTAAAAGGTAGAAAAAGTCGTAAATTGTAAAAAATTGTGGAATATAATGTTTAGGAATATTAGGAGTGTTAATTGTAACAGTACGTTCTGACTTGGGACTTTAGAATTCGAATAGACTGCTAGCCTAAATTTTAATTAAGTTAGCTTAATCATTTACCGAGGAGCAAGCCTAAAGCCTTGTTTAGAGGATGAGTTATTGGAGAGCTTGGCTCATAGCCAGCCTTGAAAACCAAGTTGGCGAATAAGCTCAGGTCACTATGTTCCTAACAAAAGTTTAGCTCATTATAATCTCATCTTAATAGTAAAAGATACACCCACTAGAACTAGTACCCTTGCTCATTATGAAAACCCTTACTCGAGGAGCATATGCAGTAAATTTTAGGAATACCGTACCTTTAAATGAAAATGACTAATCTCATAACCAATCAACGTAAAGGTAAAATCTAACAATGAACTTCAAAGGTATATTAACTAAATAATTTTTGTTGCTAGGTGAACACATTGGAGGAGTGATCCCCACGTTCCCAGCACACTGAATAAAGTAGTATCTGTTTATTCACATCAAATTGATGTTGGATAAGTTTCTTTCGTCCTGTTTGGTGACAAGATCATAGCATTCTAGCATGTTGATGAGAAGTGAAATACGCTATAAATTTATAAAGACCTCAATAAAGTTTATGGCTCATTTATTCATTCATTTTCAAAAGCTAACTTCTGGATTTCTGCTAGTTGATGAAAGTTCCTATTTCCCTTTCTAGTGATTTCTCTGAGATGTGTTTTCAGTCAACAAATTTGGAAAGTTAAATTACCCCATAGACTTAGATACCCAAAGGCAAGGGCAATTTCATACTTAGTTGTGCATGTTCTTATTTTATAGTCATGATATTTAAGTCAGTGTTGTGGATTTTGCAGTCCAATGCATCCTCTAGAGATGTCTCTCTGGTAGGAGAGAACATCATGATGGAGTCCCCCAGAAAAGCCTTAGCAAAACTGCTTCATCCTCAAGACCCAACAAACTTACTGGCAGCATTAGGGTCCCAGAAGAAAGGTATATAAAACTATTCAGAGGCACTTTATCTTCCCCAGAAAGGCCTGTTAGTCCATGCTCAGCACCACATTAACAAAACTATGCTGTTTCTACTCCTAGAATTTTCTGTTTAGCAGGAGTAGGGAGATCTCAAGCCATAATGGATGAAAGCCCTGTTATACTAGGCAAAGTACACAATACATCTGCCCTCTGGCACTCAGTGACATGTCTTTTGAGGCCCTCTGAGGCAAATTGATTTCCTAAGGGTATGCCTTGGGTGACATGCTTTTTTCCCTCCTCAAAAGGACGTTTCCTTGCAATGCTCTTTAACCCAATGGGACCGAATGCTGAATAAAGCATTTCCTATTGTAAGAACAAGAGCAGAATTTAACCTTTAATCGTTAGCACATCAGTGCTACAGACAGGTGTCTACAGGAACACAATCAGTTTCCTCTGAAAGTCAGGCTGCTTGCTTATTTGGCTGAGAAAAAAGAGATGAAATCTTCGAATTCCAGATCAAATGCTTTGTATGGGGTTGGACTTTTTCCCCTCCCCCTCTGTCTCTTGAGATATGTTGGCAGCTGGGAAGATAATGTGTGTCAATGCAATATCTGCAACAGTACCAGAGAGAACAACGGAATGGTCACATCCCCATCATGGTAATAATCTGAATCTATTCCTAAGGCATCCGCATTTTCACCCAGTCTCTGCCTGAATGACAGCTCAGAGTCTGCAAAGGCATCACAAGCTATCCTGGTACACTGTGAGCAGTCAAAGAAGTTGACAGCTGTTTATAAAAATCAGAATATCTAGCCGCTTTTTCCAAACCAGTTTTCAATCATTTTTATATCTGTGTTCATGTATGTACAATATCTATGTGGTAGCCTGATGTGCTCTGTACGAATTAAGGAGGATTTCCATCTATGACTTTTTGTAATATCTTTTCTGTTCTTTCTCTCTTTTTATTAATAGAAAATCTGTCCATCAAGGATGAGATCTCTTTGTGCTAGCTACCACGTAAATATTCACTAAGAAGACAGTCACAGTAAAGACAGAAAATAAAAGGAAGGAAAAATGTTACTGTCCCTAAGGGGATGAAGTAGGGAATTTTGAGATGAATATTGTAAGACTGAGGAGAATAAAATTGGAAGTCTATGACAGGTCTCAAGAAAGTCAGAACTTGTTTTGCATTTCCTTTTCTTTGTTTATAAGACATGCTTAAGCATATACTTTATTTAAGGATATGATAATTTTCTTTTAAGTCTTTTGCTGAAATTTTAGTGGGTCAGCCTTTTGTTGTTCCAGATAATGACTGCTTGCAAATCAGGGTGCTTATATGCTGCTCACAATTTAAACGTCAATTGTTCATATCAGAAAGCAGTATCAGACAAGGCTCAGGGGTGACTCCAAAGGCGTAAACCAAAGAGTACTAAAGGTCAAGCAGAAGTAAATTTCCAAAACTATTAAGGAAATCATCCTTTGCTTAGCTTCTGGAAGGCCACAGACAGCTATCCAAAAGTGTGGGGTTTACACCTTAGTGGTTAAATGAGCCAGTGTGAGAGAAGTGATCTGTACTGATAAGGTTACAGCATTGGTGGACAAGGGAAGAACAACTGACGTCATCAACCTGGATGTGTGCAAAACATTTGACAGTGTTCTGCATAAGATCCTCATCTCTACATTGGAAAGACATGGACTTGACAGATGGACCATTTGCTGGATAAAGAACTGGGTGGAAGGTCACACAGTTGCACTCAGTATCTCAAAGTCAAAGTGGAGACAAGTGACAAGTGGTGTTCCTCAGGGGTTGGTACTGGGACCAGTGCTGTTTAACATCTTTATTGGTGACACAGACAGTGGGATTGAGTGCACCCTCAGCAAGTTTGCTGACGACACCAAGCTGAGTGGTGCAGTTCACATGCTGAGGGGAAGGTAAGCCATCCAGAGGGACCTTGACAGGCTTGAGAGGTGGGCCCATGCGAACCGCATGAAGTTCGATAAGGCTAAGTGCAATGTTCTGCACATGGGTTGGGGCCATCCCAAGCATAGACACAGCCTGGGTGGAGAATGCATTGAGAGCAGCCCTGAGGAGAAGGACTTGGGAGCGTTGGTTGATGAGAAGCTCAACATGAGCTGGCAACAAGTGCTAGCAGCCCAGAAGACCAAGCGTATCCTGGGCTACATCCAAGGAAGCATGACCAACAGGTCGAGGAATGTAATTCTTCACCTCTACTCTCTTGTGAGACCTCATCTGGAGTACTGCGTTTGGCTGTGGAGCTCCCAACAGAAGAAAAAAACGGATCTACTGGAGAGGGTCCACAGGAGGACATCAAAGATGATCAGGGACCTGGAACACCTCTCCTGTGAGGACAGGCTGAGAGAGTTGGGGTTGTTCAGCCTGGAGAAGAGAAAGCTCCGGGCAGACTTTATAGCAGCCTTCCAGTACCTTAAGGGGGCCTACAAGAGAGCTGGAACGGGACTTTTTGCAGAGGCATGTAGTCATAGGAAGAGAAGTAATCATTTTAAACTGAAAGAGGATACATTTAGATTAGATTTTAGGAAGAAATTGTTTATGATGAGAGTGGTGAGAGACACTGGAACAGGTTGTCCAGAGGAGTTGTTAATGCCCCCTCCCTGGAAGTGTCCAAGGCCAGGTTGGGTGGGGCTTAGAGCAACCTGATGTAGTGGAACGTGTCCCTGCCCATGGCAGGAAGGTTGGAAGTAGATGATCTTTAAGGTCCCTTCTAACCCAAACCATTCCACAATTCTATGATTCTATGATTAGTTTACACACAGCTCAGGTGCTGGAGTCCATGACCATAACTTAAACACATATGTCCTTGATGCAGTATAAACTCTGCGCAATAGAGTATACCTTCAATATGAAACAGAGATTTGCCTCTGTGTTTCTTAGCCTAAATCCTGAGTAATGTCCCAATAAAAACTTAGAGCCTACATCAAGCACAGGTTTTAGGGCATAGAAGACAGAAACTGTCTACAGTGCATTCAAGTAGCCGCTCTGTTATTTCAGTGAAGAGAATAAGGCACCAAAACACCTCTCAGAAGGTAAATATGGACAGTTAGAGAGAGTTAAACACCTTGAAATTGGGTCCAAAAGGAAAATTAGACTTAGAAAGAGCTCTCAGACTAAGTTAACAGAATAGTTAAAGTCAAGAAAGTTCTCATTCCTCTGAAGTTTAGACATTATATTCCAAGCACTCAGTG
This sequence comes from Steatornis caripensis, assembly GCA_013398225.1. NCBI lineage: Eukaryota > Metazoa > Chordata > Aves > Caprimulgiformes > Steatornithidae > Steatornis > Steatornis caripensis. Next base: position 197,472 of record VZSC01005083.1, read on the forward strand.
GAACCCCTTGCATAGTCCCTTAAAGATTAGACTTCCATTATGGTTGACCTGTCTTCCCTTACCACTGCCTAGGTGCATCAGTAGATGTATACCAGTCTCCTTCAGTAGATTGTCTTCTCTTGTTGAAGCTCGTTTGCATTTCCTGGGATATTTAAAGATTAATTAAGAAAAAAGACTGAGTAGACATGAAGATCCTGGAGGAACAGAAACAGTAGAAAATCACATGGAGCTGCTTCTGAAAGGAGGAGCTGCATGAGTAAGGATTTTAAGATAGTCAAGTTCAACATTAAGATTAGTTAAATAAGTTAATTTCTCATAGGAATAACTACTATGTATTCAGGAACACTTGAAGTATTTTCTGTATATAACCTAGAACAATATTTGTAGACAAGGAAACAAATGCCATATCTCAAACTTTGGTGATGTTAGAGGAATATCCTTTCTTTGTCTGAATTTACTTACTTCAGTCAATGATTTTACATTAATACTTTAAAATGAACTAGGATACTTAGCTATTTTTTAAGAACAAAAATTCGAAAGGAACCAAACAATATTCCCCATTATCCTAAGATTATTTATTTATTTCCAGATGACCAGTTTTTGCCCTGTAAAATGTCTTAGGTAATCCGAATTTTGTTACTTGAGCATATATGCAGATATACCAGTACTGAGGTTCCTGCCCTAGATTACTCAGTGTCATCTTAACATCCATATGGAACTCATACAGTATGTGGCAATGAACAAAGAATTGCAACCCTTTTATGGCTATGGATTAAGATTGATTTGAGAAACTCAAGTCACTTTCTTCTTTAACGGAATATGAACCCACCGTTTTGACTTTCCATAAAATTGGAGTCACCATCAATACGTAAGACATTATGAGGTCTTGTTTTAATTTGCCTCCTTGTTGAAACTATTCTGTCTGACATACTTAACAGAGACAAGGACAGAGAGATTCCACTTGAATAATGCAACTACTAAGCTCTAAAATAATTGAGTACACTTCTCCAAAAATATTAAAACAGAATACAGTGGTTCAGCTAAGAGGAAGAGGAAAATTATTTTCTCAAATACCCTCTACCTGCATAGGACATTTTGCAAAGACTACAGTGCTGCAGTTAATCAAAAGAAGTATATAAAATTCTTCCCATATATTAGCTGAATGTTTCAACCAATGGACTATTGAATATAGTAGGATATCCACTACCTGCTGCTTCTTCCTGCTTATTTTCTTTTTTATTACAAGGAAGGAGACACTTGCTTAGACACATAATTAAAAAAAAAAAATCTTGGTTGTGAATCTAAAGTGGAAGAAGTTGATATTTCCCTGAACGAGGCAAATATTCACCATGTGGATTTTACAAAGAATATCCTCAAAAATGGGATATGTGGCTAGAAACCACAGATTTAGGCAGGAGGAAAGAGTCAGTGTGTCTTTTGTAAAGGGAAATTATTCCTCCCTATCTTAATGAAGCTCTATGACAGGTTCCATCAAGGGCACTTAATAGACTTTATATTGAGATTTTCAGAAATCCTTTGAACAGTGAAATTATGAAGTTGTCGACAAAAACTTTCTAGAAGTCAAATACTGTGTCCCCAGAACTCACACAATCAACCAGGCAGTGCGGTGGCAGATAAGATTCGTAAAGTTAGAGGTCAGATAAAACATAGAGGGAAGATACTCCCATTACAGCTGTTCACATAAGTATGCGTCACAGGGTCAGACTTTTTTCTTCTAGATCAACTCAAGTTAATAAAGTGGACTGTTCTTTTCTGAAATGCAGGAGAGCATGAAATATGTGTCTTCTTTTGGCACACAGTCTAGCAGTTCACTCTGGCTCATTGCCATCAACAGTATGGATAGAGGGTTCAGTACTGCTTTAGTTGATTGTTTTGTACATCTGTGTGCTTTTCCACAGGTTTAGTTTCTTACTTACTGTCTTAGATGTCTGTGCCCAACTGTTGGCAACAGGGGTTGCAGGGTGACCTCTGTGAGGAGTAGCCAGGGCCACGCCATGCTGGACACAGCCAGTCCCAGCCGGCCCCACCAGCCCCACCGCAGGACACAGCTGAGCCCCTCAGTCAAGCTGGGGGCACTGGGGGCAAACAGGTTCCAGAAAGGGCCAAAGGGGCACAGGCAGAGGAGGAGGAAGCCAAGGAGGGAGCAGCAGCAGAGGGACCCTGAGGGAGGAGGAGGAGGAGGGCAGGAGGTGCTGCAGGCCCACAGCAGGGATCCCCTGCAGCCCTGGAGAGACCCCGCTGGAGCAGAGACCCACCCTGCAGCCCGGGGAGGGCCCCACGCCGCAGCCGGGGCAGATTTCCTGCAGGAGCTGCTTCCGTGGAGAGCCCAGATGGGAGAAGTGAAGGGGTGAAGGTGGGACTGGGAAAGAGGGCAAGAAAGGTGATGTTTTAATGTTTGTCTTTTTGATTCTCACTACCCAAAGCAGGTATTAATTATTTAATTAATTAATTAATTTATTTATTGGAAGTTGTGAAGCACTTAAGTTGAGCCTGTGACAAAAAGAAGTTGTCAACAAGATTTTGTTTTATTATTTTATTTGTTTGTTTATTGCTACCAAAATGTATTTTAATTGGCAGTAAATTAAATTACTTTCTGCCAAGTCGAGTCTGTTTTCACAGAATCACAGACTGTTAGGTGTTGGAAGGGATCTCGAGATCATCTAGTCCAACCCCCCTGCTACAGCAGGTTTGCCTAGAACAGCTGCATATGACGGTAACTATTAAGCAAGCTATCTGTCTTTTTCTCAACCCATGAGCTTTGCTGTCTTATTTTCTTCCTCTGTCCTGTTGTGGGGAGGGGTCAGCAGCTGGGTGGGCATTTGGCAGCTGGCTAAGACTAACCCACCACAATTAACTACAAGGGTGGGATATGAGAAGTTTAGGAGCCCCTGGTGACAATGGGAGAAGATTCAGTTTATTTTGATACTGGATGTTCCCTTCCTTTTCTTGAAGATCGTTATTACAGTAGTGGTACGAGCATTGTGTGTTATCTAGTCACTGGGAATTCCTGCAGAGAATTGAATCAAATATTTTTTTCCCTTTCCCAAGTACATTAACTTTTTCCAGCTTACGTTGACATAGAAACACTGTCTAATAATTGGCTTCAACAGAACTGTCTAGCCATGCTGAACACTAATGACAAAGTGTCTTAGTTTTCTAGCCTTAAGTGTGAATTTAGAATCTCTGTTGCTATGGATGAAGTTTAACTTTGAACAGAATATCACTGAAGAAAATTGATCCTATTAAATTTACCTGTTTCACAGATGAACCATTTTATAGCCAAGCAGTAATTCTTAAGAGATAGACTGTTAATAACAGGTAGGGTGAAGCTCTTGTTTGCTTTATTGCATATAAAATCTCCTGCAATGGCAACGTATGAGAAATATTTGCAAATGGTGTAGACTGATGTAGATGAGATGGATGGCAAATAGCTTGCTTTTGCAGGGTTTTGCACACAGACACATACATGCACACATTCGTATACATCCAGGAACACTCAGGTTAAAAACTGACATTCCCAAAACATCAAGGAACTTAATTTTATGATACTAATTACCATTATCAGAAATCAGAGGAGCATAATGGAAAGCAGTAAGTAGCATTCATTATTCTGTTTCTTTTTTGTAAGAGGGATGTATTGTTGTTTCTTTTGTTTTAATGGCTGTATCAGAATATAAAGAAATTTGTCATGGTGTGTTTTTGCAGAGTATTGATTTTATTGGTGACTTTGGTATGGATAAAAGGAAAAATAGTGAATGTAGACCAATGTGTAAATCACAGGAATAGGGCTCAGAACATACTGTTTTCTTAACATAACGCTGAGTTGGTTTGGGTCCTCAACCAAACTGTGCTGCCTCTTGCTCCTTGTGTGCTGATTCTGGAATTCTGCCTTGGGCTGATCCAATGCCTTGAGTACTGGAGCCTGGTGGCTAAATGCACTGCAATACATACTGTTGGTAGAAAGTAAACACATTTTCAGAATTAAAGAAGAAAATAGTAAGAAGTCACTAAACAATGGTTACTCTTTTGCTCTCTGGACAACTTCTGAATACACCCAGAAGCAGGCAATCTGAATAAAGATCTGTATTGTAGAAGTTTAACTGAACCGTATGGTTTGTAATCCATACTTGTTTTATGTCAGCAACTGTTTCACTGTGATTATTACAATATGTGAAAAGGGGGTGTAGAACTACTTATGCCACTAGAGGGAAATGAGTGTTCTCCATCTTTATTCCTTCCAGGTTCTGCTACTGTCCTCAGTGCAAAACAATGATTTGAATCAAGTTAAGAAACAGGACATCAATCTCTCTCCTAGAAGGAAAATCATCTGTACTGGGTTTGGTTAAGATAGAGTTAATTTTCTTCATAGAAGCTAGTATGGGGCTAAGTTTTGGATTTGTGACCAAAACAATATTGATTGAGCAGAGATATTTTTGTTATTGCTGAGCAGTGCTTACGGAGCCAAAATCTTTTCTGTTCCTCACCCCACCCCACCAGAGAGTAGGCTGGGGTTCTACAAAATATTGGAGGGGACACAGCTGAGACAGCTGACCCCAACTGACCAAAGGGATATCCCATACCATATGATGTTGTGCTAAACAATAAAAGATGGAGGAAGAAAAACGAAGAGGATGGCATTTGGAGTTATGTCATTTGTCTTCCCAAGTAACCATTACATGTGATGAAGCCCTGTTTTCCTGGAGATGGCTGAACACCTGCTTGCTGATGAGAAGCAGTGAATGAATTTCTCATCTTGCTTAGCTTGCATGTGCAGCTTTTGCTTTACCTATTAAACTGTCTTTAACCCAATCCACTAGTTTTCTCACTTTTACTCTTCTGATTCTTTCTTTTATCCCACTGGAAGGGAGTGAATGAGTGGCTGTGTGGAGTTGAGCTACTTACAGAGGTTAAAATACAATGTCATCTCATCAGAGTTTGACAGCTCCACTGAGCTGATCACCATAGGCTGTCGTTATGCTAATTGGAAAAATATGGAGATTAATTTTAGGAAGAACTGAGCTTCATCTTAATAGGGCCGATTTCTGTAAAGTGGATACCAGGAGATCCTAGGTGACTTAGATACAGATATATATACCTGTACTGGAGACATCTCACTTGATGAAATGCATCCCAGTAGTACAGGAGCTGTGCAGAGTCCTTAACCACTAGACTATAAAATTATCGTCTTTCAGATCAATGCATACTTAATATCCTATTCCAAATTGAACAGCTTCAGAAGATGAGACTGAGATTTATTCCAGATCACTCTAAGGTAGTCAGGACATTCTCATAGCAGATAAAGTATTTGGATCCTAACACACATAATATCTATTTGAAGACAATAATTTCAAATGAAGGAAACCCCTCTTTCTGAAAAATTGTTATCTCAGTGATATGGCCACTTCCACAGTGAGTGAACACTATGAAACAGACAAAGAGAGGGTTCACAATCAGATCTTTTACAGTTCATTCTGTGACACTACAGGGTTGCATCTTAGGATGGTAGTTAACACCTTCTCAGTTGCTGTGTGAAATAAGGTGTGATCAGCTAAGAGTCTTGTGCTTCCATTACAGGTATTCTGAACCAAATGGCTTCATGCATTACTTTGGAAACAAAACATTTTGTACAGCCTGATAAGGAAATGAAAACAACATGAGAGAGAGAAATATACTGGTAAAAGCTCTTAAATGCCTCAGAAATATAATTGATCAATTTTGGCCTAGTTGCTAAACATTTATTCAACTTGATATTCTCTTGTCAGGGTCCTGAGTAGACTCCAGTCTCCTGGGAGTTTAGGTGGTTGAGTTAAGGAAATCAACTAGCTGAGGCCAAGGATATTGTCCTGAGAAGACCGTTTGTGAGGCAAACTGAAGTGCTGGCTGGTCAGAGTTGATTTTAAGCTGTGCTCTTACTACAGACTCCTGCCTGTGCAGCATTTACATCTATGCCTGGCCTCCTGCCTCCCCAGTCCTGACCTTGACGTCCTGGCTGGGCTTCCTGACTTGACTTGATCCACATCGTGGCTACAGACTTGCTGGGTGACCCTTAGACTGTGTCTGACCCTGACCACTGTCTCCAAACTTGATCCTGACTCTGACTTGCTGCCCTGCACCCTGACTCCATGTGAGTGTGGTCCTTGCTCCTGTGGTCCTGCTTTGCTACCGTGCTTGACTCCTGGCTCCCATCCCTTATGGATTAGCCAGACATCACTACTCCAGACATAAAGCACAGACTATCTCAAGAAAATAAACCAACTGATGTGTCACTGTGCCAGTTAGCATCCAGATGTCAACATTTTATTACATGTGATGCTCTGTAATAAAGGATGATCTTCAGAGTCTTGACCTGGACTGAAAAATTTACATTCACTTTGGTTCATGTAGACTGTTGGCTTTCTTTTCCATCATGTAGGTTGCTTTTGGTGGGGAGTTTTTTGCAGTTGAAACACTGATGATCGCCTTACATAAAGTTGGTACCAAGCCTCTTTTTATTCTTTTAGTATCTTAAATTCCATCAGAGGGAAATATGTCCTTTCATAAATATTGGGGAAGCATAGCAGAATACTGTATTCGTCTTGGCTGTAAAAGACCTCGTTAAAGATCTGTCTGTCCCAAGATGCAGGCAGTAGATATAAATGTTCTCACACTATCATGTTTGACATTTTTTTAAGAGATGTATGTCAATTGACTATATGTATCATTAAGACCAAGCTAATTTAAAACACTCACTGTAAATCTTGTCTGGAAGATGAGTGCTGGGTCAAAGAGTATACTTCAACTTCACATCTTCTATCATATTTATGTGGGGCCTGGTTTACCACTACTTCAAGGCAGGCTGCCAATCACCAGATCCTTCTTTGCAATGAAAACATGTTGGATTGATCAAGTGAATATGTTTAGGGACTTCCTCTATGAAATGACGCAAGACATAAAAAGGGAGGTTATGGTGGTGATGGGCAGGTAGGGTTGGTTCATGAATATATGTGCAGCTGTCTGAGAGTTTGATAGTGGCGAGGCTAGAGAAGTTAATACTTTAAGTGAAGATACTGCACTTGGCGAAGACCAGTGTTAGGGAATATGCTCAAATACTTCTAAAAAAGCATTTGCAACTTCTTTCAAAATGTTTAGAGGTTCACAAACAGAAAATATTTAAAATGCTCTCCTAATGTAGAGGTGAAAATGGGGACTAGATTTCCTCCTTTTCAGTCCATTAAACCATGTCTGTTCTTTGAATTCCTCCTCAGTTCCTGACCTCCAGCTGGGATGGTTTGCAAATCTGGAGATAAAGTGCAGTACTACTTTAGAAATACTGATAGTGGGCGGATAGATTAAAGTCCTTTAGTAACTCTCTTCCCTCTCCTACTAAATTTGTTCCTGGCTTGATGTAATATATAGCTGACTTTCTAGTTTTGCTCCCAGTAGAAATGTAAATGTGACACAGAATTACCACTTTATAAGCCATTTTTTTTCCAGTTTCAGAGTAGATAGTGACAGACACTTTATCTCTAGAGACCGTCTCTCCCAGAAGAAAACTGGGCACACCAGTAACACTATCAGGGTTCAAAACTTTATTCGTCTCTTTTTGACAGGAAAATTACAACTCTGGCCAATTATATTGAATGACAATTTCAACTGACCTACATTTTTGCCCTCCTTAAAGTGAAATGAAAAAAACCTAGGATCTTTAGAAAATGGTCCTGAATTATAAGCTTAAGGAAAAAAATGAAATCTCTCTGGCTGAAACTTAAATTCTCATGTCTATTTCATAGGCTTAGTTTCTCTGGGTAGACTTTGAGAGAAAATTGTATAACTCCTCTGGTTTTCATTTCTTCATTTGGAAAGATGTGAGAAGTTTACATTTTCATAAGTGATTAATTATTTTAAGTGATCAACTTGATGGACTGATACATTTTCCAAATGTGATGGTGAGCATTCCTTTGGAAAGCAAAATCATGCCAGAAGCGATAAATCAAAAATGAAGGTACCTAGAAGTGACTACTCCCATGTTAAAATTTAGATCATTGGAATTATAAAATTGTAGAAGTTTAGCAACAATTATGCTTTGCTGATTATCTACAAAGTCTATTTACATCAGTGTGGTGCAAATTAACAGCTAATAATGAAACAGCTTTATTTTGACTCAGCAGAATTAGCAGTGGTTTTATATGTAATAAAATCCTCTTGTTCAGAGGGTGGTGGAAGGAGGGAGGAGAAATTTCAGATTTTGTAATCTACAAAACTTTCCTTTCTTAAATTTTGTCATAGCTACATTTTTGCTCTCTATTGAGTGTTGATTTTGCTACAGATCTGATGGGAATATGTAAAGTGAGATGAGTGAAGTTGAGCAGAGGAGAAATTATTTCGTTGGCTCTTTTCAGGTTTCATTTTTGTTCTCACCTTGCATCTGAAAAAGAAGAAACTTTCTGATCCAAATAAGATTTCATAAAAAACATGTGTTTGGTTTCTGGTTCATTGTACCTCAGTCTGAATCATGCAGGCAGCAGAGTCTTGGAGCCAAAGCTTTCAGTCCAGCTAGGCACCTAATCACCCAACCTGCTTGAGTCCTTACTTACCTGATACGTCTTTCTCCCACATAGTGCATACAAAGAGGTATATACATACCTGTGTGTGCTCTCTCTATATATATATTTATTCATATAAATAGATATATTTTTTCCCTCAAAGCTTTGTGGGAACTATAGCAGTGAATGAGTAGCAGAATTATTTCTGCTACTGTTAGTAACAAATAAACCCTAACAGCTTAAAAAGCAGAAGGAAAAGTACTTTTATTCTTAACATTTTCATTATGTCAAATGATATCTTGCAATTCAGCAAGTTTTGTTCTCAGTGGATGTGGATTCTTCACATCTGCATCAACTCAGGTACAGATAAGGTCAGCTCCAAGAAAAAGACTGTGTCCAATCCTGATAGATGATTAGTTCTCATGTTTTCCTCACCTCTGAGTTGTTCCATGGCAATTTGGCTGCCAGGGCACAAGGATTACAATACTTAAAAAATTCTAAATGGGGCATGCTACCACAGTACATCTCCACAGTCGTACAGGCAACTCTCTGCTGTATGCTACCTCTTGTTAGAAAATGAATGAAGTTCAAGGTCTTGAATGTTCTCTTAAAAATATTCCAGAACTTCACTTAGGATACTTAAGGAAAGAAACATCAACTAAATCTCCGATATGAAGAATCTGGTTGACAGTTTCAGTACCTCAGCACAAGGGAGCTGTCTGCAGGTACAGGAGAGGAAATGAGAGAAAAATGGAATATTTTCAGGGGGCAGTCCAAGGCTGTGAAGTAATCCACTTCAGAAACTTGGAACCGTCATAAGTGTTGCCACTTCTCACTCTTAAGTGCTTTCTCTAGCAGTATCTTGCAACACAATTCTGAAGAAAAGGAAAAAGCAAAGCAAAATAAGTCACATTGTTTCAGGTACTTCTCTCTCAGTGAGTGGTTGAGAGAAAAATCAACAGTTAAGAGTTGTTAGTCATATCATTTAAAACACTGTGGAAAACATTTGAATAATAGAAAGATGGTCTGAAATAGAATAGAATAGGACAAGAGGACAAGACTTGAAAAATTTAATTGAATATCTAATGCGCAGGAAGATAAACATTCTTTTTGTTGTATATAATAATCTTATACCTGAAGGCAAAATATGCACTGTCAGCACTCCATAATGGGTGATTTCATCAATATTATTCAGTATTTTCTTTTGTTTTCCAGTCTGCCCATGTAAAGCCACCTGTAATCACATGCCTTATTCTCATGTTGTAATTTCTTTAAGGTGAGATTGCGGTTTTCATAGTGTTTGTATGACACCCAGTTTAATAAGCTTTTGTTTATGCAGGTGAATTACTCAGTCCTACCACAGTACAAGAATCGTGGCTGCTAAAAGCTGTCAACTCATATTTTGTGTTCTTTGAGTGTAATATATAGAAAGTATAGAGTTGAGGTAGGTCGGTACAGAGTTCAGCACAACTTGAATGTGACCTGTTCAGATCTAAAACGTTTATCTCCTCCTATGTGAAATAAATGTGAATTGCCCCCTTATGTAGCTCCAGTACAGTCTCTGTCTGTTAACAAGTACAAGAATCATTTCCTTGTTTCCTGCATACTTCTTCAGTGTTTTTTTCAGAGCATTTTTTGATATTTTCTCTCTGACTAATGATCCACCTTTCTCCTATTCCTTTTCCCGAGTGCATTTCTACCTTGTTTTCTTCACTTTAAATGCAAAATTATTTATGGCAGTGAGATTTCAGTTTTAATTCTATTACAATTTTACTTTACATGGGCACAGACATTTGAGCTTTCTGCTTTCACTGGCAGCTCTGAAATGGTAACAATGCAAGTCTGCCTAAGAGGAAAGGGAGGTAGGGGGAAAATTTAGATGCACTTAGCTTGCTGTTTGACTTGTCATTCAGTTCATCTGATGTTTGTTGTTGTGCCAGATAAGTGTCAGAGTCAAGAAAACTAAACATATCTAAGAGTGAAAAATATTGTTATGAGCAATTTTTTGGTTTGTCCTCAACACCACAACACCACTCTTTTCTCATTGTCTTCAAAAAAAAAAAAAGGAAAGAAGAAAGAATATTCCTTAACAAACCTTAAACATTGCACTCAAACTTATTTTTTGGAGAAAAAATGAGGGAATAAATACAGTGTTTAGAATGGGCATGTTGCTTTCCATGCTCACATCACCCTTCGCCATCCGTAAGGTAAACTCTATTGCTGTGGCACAACATTAGCATTGGAAGGATGAAAGAGCCATCCTTTGCCAGCTTCTGTACCCAATCCTCCCTATGACTAGTACAATGGTGAAGCACAAAGAATTTGTAACAGGCTATAGTGAAGCAAGTATGAAAAAGGAATACAACCATGCAGGTACTAAAGTTAGTCATGGAGTGGTAGAGGGACAAGACAATATAGGACAAATTATAGAAGTACTTTGTGTAGGAGCAAAGCCTTATGCTTGTCATGCCTTCTTTAACTTTTGTTTTACTGTGTTTGCATGAAGAATGCTTTGCTTTGCTTTCTATACTTTACTTGGAACAAATAATGCCAAAAAAGAACACAGTAGTGTCCTAAACAAGTTTACTAAGGCTTTGCAAACATGGGAGGCCTAGATACATAAAAACTGCTGCAGTTGCTAGCTTTTTCCAATTTTGTTAGCTCTGAAGTAATTGTATTTGGGTTTTGGTAAGACGTGGATTGGGTACAAATGTAGCTGGCAAAAAAAAAAACAAACAACCCACGTTATAAATCATTTATCATTGTGCATGATCCTTTTTTATAGAACGAGCTGCACATTAAGTATTGTCTGATATTTAAAGATATTTGCCGTAAGTTATCATCTGTAGTGCTCAGCTGTCCATAAATCATACATTATAAACCTCCGTCTCCAATCCATACTCTGAAGAAACTGGAAATTGGCCTGAAAATTTCTTATGCCCAGAGACTATCATGGAGCCCACCTCAAAGCTGCTGTGACAGCGTCATCTTGTGATTCAGGAGGAGAGACACTTCTCAGGAAGCATACATCCTTGTGTTTCCTCTCCAGGTTTCAAAATTCATGGGGCTGTTACTAATTAATATTATTTCACACTGAAAAAAAAAAACAACCTCAAAACCATAACACATTCTTAAGCTATTTGTCATAGAAAGTAGTCTGTAAGGAAAAAAAAAAGGAATAAAAGAAGAGGAATTGTGAAGGCTTATGCAAAAATCAGCTAACTCATCATAATGAAATCAGATTTGTTTGCACACATTGCCATTATTCTGCCCAGCAAAAAAAAGAGTTTCTCCATCAAAGACACATTGACAACTTTTGGCAAGTATTTTGTTGAACTGAACTGCACAATATTTCTGAAAAAATTTAAAAACCACTGTATTTGCCACCATTAAGGTAACAGACACCCACTTAGAAGCTAATGAGCTAGGATGTGAGTTTTGTCCCACAAAGCTATGTATGACAAATGTAGCCTCAGGAGATGAAGTAGGAAGTGTGAAAGGCATGGCAAATGTCAGTCTGGTATTTTTTTCACTCTTCAAGCTAATGAAAAGGATATGCTTAACATTTCTTAGTTCTATTTAACATGGGCAATCTCAGCATTCTCTCTGCAAAGAAAATAACCTTAGCTCTGTGGGTCTGCTTCTGGAAGGGGAATTTCCTGAAACTAATGAATAGTTTTATAACGAAATATTATCAGTGATAAAAAAAAAGGAGAATTTTTGTCTACTGTAAATTCACCTAGAAATTGTCTTTCTTTTAACCGTGCAAAGGGTCATTAAAAAATAATTTAAAAAATCATAAAATAGTTTGTATTGGAAGGAACCTTTAAAGATCATCAAGTCCAATTTCCCTGCCATGAGCAGTGTCATCTTTCCCTAAATGATATTGCTCAAAGCCCTGTCAAACCTGACCTGGAACACTTCTACTGATGAGGCATCCACAACCTCTCTGGGCAACCTGTTCCAGTGTCTCACCACTCTTACCATAATAAATTTCTTTCTTATGTCCAATATAAATCTACCTCACTTCAATTTAAAACCATTGCCCCTTGTTCTGTCACTACAAGCCTTGCTAAAAAGTCTCTCTCCATCTTTCTTATAAGCCATTTTTATATATTGAAAGGCCCCAAGAAGGTCTCCCTGGAGCCTTCTCCTATTCACGCTGAACAAACCCAACCCTCAGCCACTCTTCACAGGGGAGGTGTTCCAGCCCTCTGATCATTTTCATGGTCCTCCTCTGGACCCACTCTAAGAGGTCCACGTCTTTCTTGTACTGGAGATCTCAGAACTGGGAAAGTCACCAGTTCTAAATTTTAACTTTAAATATCAGTGCTACAGCAAAAGATGAAGAATGATTCTGTAAACTATAGGTAAATGGTAACTTAAGGTTTATATCATGTGCTAGAAACTTGTACCCCAGAGAATGTCATCCTGTAGGGTAAAAGTTTGGTACATATCATTTATACACAATAAACACAAACTTTTCTCACTAGAAGATCCCATCTTGAGCACAGGAAAATTTTAGTTTTTTCATGTGGTTTGATCCCCAAAAGAGTAATTTTTATGTACATCTTGGTTATTTCCACAGCATTTCTCCAGTGGGATGGTGTAACTTGCACGATTTTTAGCAGCAGATTTGGTTTAACAGTATGTCCCCTGCACTCAGCTGTCAATTATCACCTGGCCATGTAGTTTGTTTTTTTCAATAATGTTGCAACAAATATTGATTGTAAAACAAATCAGTACAATGATTTGAAAGTCTTTTGGGTGAGAGGGCAAAAAGGATTATTTTATAATAGATAATGCATCCTCACTCATATTTGTATTGGCAAGGAGTGATAACCTACTGCAAATAGCCAAGAAAAACAGTGAAAATTTCAAACTCACCTTCAGTACATAAGACCATAATTTATAAAATTGTAATCTTGACTAAAGGATGGTTTTCTGTTGCCTTTTGTGTTTCAAAAAAAGAGGAAAAGATATGTATAGAGACCATGGTGTGGTTCGAGTTTGCTGCAAGGAGGAAGACTTGGCCATTGAAGACTTTCACACAAAGTGGTAAAATGTACCAGAAAATGCGCACAATGGAGGAGAGCGTTTATTCAAAAGAAAATGAAGACAAGGCTGGAAGCCTCTGCATGATCTTCGGGACCAGATTCAATATGGCAAAAATTGCATACAAAAGAGCAACAGCTATATAAAAGCACAGCACAGATAAATAGGAAAGACGACACAAAGGAAGGAAGAAAGAATATATACAGGAACATCTGCAGAGCAAGCAGTACATACAATGAAATTATTGTACTTAATCCAGCTAGGAAAATGAATTAAATCAGTAAAACATAATTAAAATATTTGTTCACCAAAGCAAGAAATGTGAGCAACACAATGACAGAATATGAACTGCTGATACAGCATGTGAAAACTGCTATGATGAAGTTACAGGAACATGGTACACTTGGAAGTATGACTATAAAGCAAGTTGTGATGGGTTTATTATGTTCTTTAAACATATAAATCAGAGAGGTAGTCACAACGGGAAACTTTGTTTCTCGATGTGATATTTTGAGAAGGAAGAAAGGAAGGATTCTGTAAATTAAAGATAAACTGGACAACATTTTTTGGGAGGTTGTATTGGGGTTTCTACTGGCAATAAAACCAATAATGGTAGGTGTCTGTTGTAGAACTCATTAGCTCAAATTTTTGTATAGACAAAATTTTGAGGAATATCTTTAAAAATGTTTCACTAGCATTGATATGGTGGTGTTCCCCAGAGTGGTGTTCCGCTGCCATTGATGTGGTGTTCCCCACGGGTCAGTACTAGGTCCAGCCCTATTCAACATATTCATCAATGACCTGGATGAAGGGACAGAGTACCCTCAGCAAGTTTGCTGATGATACAAAGCTGGGAGGAGCTTTTGATTTGCTAGAAGGCTGTGCTGCCATTCAGCGTGACCTGGACAGGCTGGAGAATTGCGCGGAGAGGAATCTCATGACGTTCAACAAGGTCAAGTGTAGGTTCCTGCACCTGGGGAGGAATAACCCCATGCACCAGTACAGATCGGGGGGTGACCTGCTGGAGAGCAGCTCTGCGGAGAAAGACCTGGGAGTAATGGAGGACAACAGGTTCACCATGAGCCAGCAATGTGCCCTTGTGGCCAAGAAGGCCAATGGCATCCTAGGGTGCATTAAGAAGAGTGTGGCCAGCAGGTCGAGGGAGGTGATCCTCCCCCTGTACTCTGTCCTGGTGAGGCCGCATCTGGAGTACTGTGTCCAGTTCTGGGCTCCCCAGTTCAAGAGAGACAGGGAACTACTGGAGAGAGTCCAGCGGAGGGCCA
>VZSC01005083.1:212661-223138 GCA_013398225.1 Steatornis caripensis
ACCTGGATGCATTCCTGTGCAACCTGCTCTAGGCTAACCTGCTTTAGCAGGGGGGTTGGACTAGATGATCTCTAGAGGTCCCTTCCAACCCCTGTCATTCTTTGATTCTGTGATATTGATACCAGTATTTTTCACCAGTGTTGATGGTTTTACAAACCTGTGATGAATTGTCAGCAAACAGAAAGATTAGAATGTCTTACTGGCAAATTGATTGATTTAGGGACAGAAATAATGAATGCAAAGTAAATTTTTGTCATATAAACCGTGAAGTCAGTCAATTCAAGAATAACAAAAGTAATATCTACTACAAATCATTACAATTAGAGGGGACAAATAGTGAGAAACTTAGAGCAGCTGAATTTAACACATACGTTAAGAGGACTGTGTCATCAGCTAAGTTATGTAGTAAACTTATTGTGTCATTTTGTTAGGCAAGCATGAAAGCTCATTCAGAATAGTATGTATCATTCTTATCGTTCTTTATTTGCAAAAAAATTGATTTGAAAGAAGACCTTGTAGAAATAAATTTTGCTAGAGTAAGTACAATGAGAAACAAGTGCTTGCTTACCTGTATTGCATATAAAAATAATTGTTTTGTTCTGTCAAGAAAGGCTAACAGTATTATCCAGTAATATACTGGCAAGGAAGCACTGGAAGAGGGAAAGAAGCCTTTATATTAGAAGGTGTTGTTATCAAAGGAGACAAATCAGTAGAGCTTGGCTTGCAAACCTAGCATGTTGGTTATCTCCAGTCAAATTAAAACAGTGAATTAATAAACCTTGGTGAATGTCAAAAGATGATATATGCTGCTTTTCACGTTGAATTTTGAAACCTTGCTATTGGGATATTTGAAATGGAAAACCTATCTTGTTATATTTTAGCGTATGTTGGTTCCAGAGTCATTTAACTGAAGGAAAGGTAGATGTGCAGACTGTCCACAAAAATATGCACAAAAAAACTCTCTGAACTTGGAGCATGACTGGACTTTTTTCTTTTTAGAGAAAATCTTTTAGGGTACCTCCATTTCTCAGTTATACTTGCCCGAGTGTGTTGCCACAGCTATTAGGAGAGTCTGGGAATTAACTTTGTATTGTGATTATTGTGGAACATTCATATGTGAGCTGATGAGCTGTATTTCAGAACCAGACCTTGCAGACACAATAAGCAATTGGGGATTAGCAGCTTTTCCAATGTAAAAAATAAAAAGCAACCTAGATTAATGAAGGCCAGATCTGTAATTGATGGATTGAATCATTAGTGATTTCACTGCAGTCACACCTATTTAAATCAGCCAGAAATCCAACTCAATATGCTGTTAATTTCCCACCAAAAAAGCAGTGGGATATGTAAACACGACAAAAATGAAACAGCAAAACCAATTAAATGAACTAGCTCCCGAATTGTATATGTTCTGCCAATGACCTCTATCCTGCAACACCCTGGTATGTTGATGAAAATATTCCCTTTGAAATTTTACAGTTACAGTTGTTGTTTCACTTTTTAAAATGTGAATAACAATGACGACAACAACAACAATAGCATTCTTTGATTACATTTAGAGAAAAAAGATTCCTCCTTACTGGAAGTAATGGGAGCCACTTTTTTAAAGGTAAAATATCAGAAGTTTAGTATCTGTTATCCAGATGGATCTACACTTCTTACTCCACTTAGACATTTGTCTGTTCTTTATACATTTGATACTCCACTGACAGCTGAAAGAAAGTATCTTTAATCCTTGTAAATGGAGGAGACTATTGACATGAAAAATGCCTAATTAATGAAAAGGTAGAAATGTGAAGTGGGAAATACCACACTATGAGTGGTTTTTGACCTTGGCTGGCTGCCAGATGCTACCCTGTTGCTCTCTCACTCTTACTCAACAGGACAGAGGGTGAAAACCTCATGGGTGAAGGTAAGGACAGGAGATCACATAACGATTACTGCCATGGGCAACACAGACTTGGCTTGTGGAAGATTAATTTAATTTACTGCCAATTAAAAATAGAGTAGGACAGTGAGGAAAAAAAATCAGCCTAAAAACCCCCTTCCCCCACCTCCCCTTCTTCACAAACTGAACTTCACTCCTTCATTCCCAACTCTTCTACCCCCTGCCCTCTGAGTGGTACAGGGGGTTGGGGTATGGGGTTTGTGCTCAGTTCATAACACCTCATCTCTGCCAATCCTTCCTCCTCATGCTGTTCTCCTGCTTCAGTGTAGGCCCCCTCCACAGAGTACAGTCCTTCAGGTCTCCTACAGGCCACAGGTGCTGACAGGACCCTACTCATGCCTGGGCTCCTCTCCACAGGTGGCAGCTTCCTTCAAAGTACATCCATCTGCTCAGGTGTGGGGTCCTCTGCAGGCTGCAGGGGGCAGCCTGCTTCACCATGGTCTTCTCCAAGGGCTGCAAGTCTCTGCTCTGGTGCCTGGACCACCTCCTTCCCCTCTGTCTTCACCGACCTTGATGTCTGCAGGCCTCTTTCCTTCACATTGTCTCACTCCTATTTATCAGCTACTGCACAGCATTTTGCATTCCTTCTTAAATATACTATCACAGAGACACTACCAATGTCACTAATAAGTGCAGCTTTGGCCAGTGGTGGGTCCATTGGAGTCAGCTGGAGCTGCCTCTGTCTGACATGGCAACAGCTCCTGATATAGTCTTACAGAAGTGACCTCTGCAATCCCCTGGTACCAAAACCTTTACCGTGTACACAAATACAATGAGTTATCGTGTCGGAGAAGAAACTTCACATTCCTTTTCCTCACATGTGAGATGCTCCAGAGCCTTAATTCATTTAGTGTCCCTTGGCTGGAATGTCTCCAGTAGGTCTCTTGTATGGGGAGCCCAGAACTGTACACAGCACTCCAGGTGTGGCCTCACCAGCGCTGAGCAGAGGGGAAAGATCACCTCCCTCGACCTGCTGGCCATGCTCCTCCTAATGCAGGCCAGGATACTATCAGCCTTACAGGGTAATTTCCTCCTTCCCAGGTTTGGGGTTTTGCACTTGTCCTTGTCAAATTTCATTAGGTTCTTGTTGACCTATTTCTCCAGCCTTTGAGGTCTCACTGAGTGGCACCACCCTACTTTCGAGAATATCAACTGGTTCCCCAGTTTGGTGTCATCTGCTGCTGCTGAGGGTTCATCCCATCGCTTACTCCAGGATGTGGTGTTAAACAGGAAATGTTCCAAGAATAGACATATATAGTACTCTTCTTGTAGGTGGAATATGATCCCTTAACAACTTTTCTTTGATTCTGAGACCTAATCAGTGTTTTATCCATCTGGTTGCCCAGACATGGGTACCTGTATTGGATGGTATGCTAACATGAGTAGCAGAATATTTTGAGAGGCAATGTCAAAAACCTCTCTAAAAATCAGAGTGAATGACACCTACCACGCCTCCCTCAGCCACAAATCCAGACAACTTATCTCAGGAAGCAACCTGGTTGGTCATGCATGATGTACCTGTGACAAATTCATGCTAATTGTTACAAATTGCTTTCTTTTTTATGTGCACAGAAAGGGAGTTTCAAAGGGGTTCACTCAATGATTTTCTCTGGGACTGAGGTGAATGCCTTTTTAGTTTTCTGGACTGTCACGTTTTGAAGATGTGTGTGACAGATGCTTTTCTCCAGGCCTCAGGGATCTTCCCCAGTCTTCACAGCCTGTTGAAGATGACAGTGTGGCTTTCAAGGACATTGACTAGGTCTCTCAGAATCTTCGGATGCAGCTTCTTGGGTCTCAGAGCTTTATAGGGATTGAGTTCCTTCTAGGAATCTCTGGCTCTAGTCTCATCCATTGCTTGTATTTCTCCTTGAATCCTGCCTCTAACCACAGATGTCTGAGCAACAAGAGCACTGATTATCTCGTGTCCCTTATATGTATATCTTAATAGTCTGGTTGGAAACTTACCCATTCAATTGCTTTGTAGTCATTTATTGTACCAATAACCAATGCAAAAAACAGAGGACAGGGACATTTGGAAAAAAAAATAATATGCAACATAGATATTGTTTTAAAATTTTCTAGATTTTTATTTACATTCTGGATGTTTTATTTTAATTTTTTCCTCCTGTCTCATTTTTTCCCCACCTTTTCTGTTTTAACATTAAAAGAAACACAGTAGGGTTTAAAAATATGCTGCAAACAATTAGAATAATATATAATTCCTTCTTCCCCATACTGCAGCCAGAAAAGTGAGTTTAAATTAATTGTAATCTCCTGCTTATTTGATTATTCTTTTTCAGTAATCAGGGTACTTGAACTCTGATGCATATGCACTGCTCTGTTTTGAAGTACACTTGAGAAAGAAAAGAATTCAGAACTTGGTTCTTCAAGGCTAAACACATCTCACAAAAGCCAAAAGGTTCCACTTCTACAAATCTCAGCTATGACTGAGAATCTTACTAATTTTTCAAATACAAAATTAAATTGTTTTTTGATGAGATGCATAGGACAAAGCTTTCAAGCAATCTGTGCAGTTGCACAAAGCAATTTATGTGTTATTAGGAAAGAGTTCTGATGATGAGGTTGGTGTTAGATGGGCTTGACCATGAGTGGGGTTCAAAGGAGAGTGGCAGGAATATTTCTTGATCTATAAAACACTACTTTAAGTGAGTCAATAAGGAAGCACAAGCACAATCTTTTCTGTTTATCAGAGTGAAATGTAACAAGCAAAGACTACCTTGAGAGGTTAAGGTAGAAAGCAAGTTTCCACAGGGTGTATTATAGAGAACAATCTTCGTTGTCACAATGCTGGCATCTGTGATCCACACTTGTGAAAAGCAGGGCTTGCATACTAGGAAAAATAAAAGTTTTACTGTGAGATGAAGGAAATAATTTGACCCTTTACTGACCCATCTTTCTTCTAAACTGAGCCAGCTGGCCCAGTGAGCTCTGCAGCATAGCTATCAGAGACAGTGCACACAGAAAAATAGAAGCAGTGGAAGCAGAGATTAGAACTAGAGAAATCAGAGATTAGAACTAGGAATTTGAGGTTAGAACTAGAGAAATTAAATTAAGCTGTTCTTCTGAACTTCCCATGGAAGACCTTCCCTCCCTCTTTAGTTTATAATAGCAACCTAGAGAGATGGGAAGGCACATGAAGGTGTCATGTTGTAGGGATGATGAAGATACTGAAGGAATCTAGCAGTTAAAGACAAAGTAAAGGCTGAATCTGGAAATTATTTTCAGCGAAAATGTAAATGTTTGTATTTTTAAGAATGCATAGGGGGTAATGTTTGGGACAGGGACTGTGGGTGGTTTTCCATGCTCTAATTCAAGACTAGTAAATTTTGTATTCTGACTTCTTCAGGCCTGTGGTATTTATCCAGGTACAGAGCAGAAGTGGATAATCATAGCTCTATTGAATTAGATCAAAGATCTATCTTGTCAGAAATGTTTTTTACCAGCAACAGACACCTACAGAAATGTATGTGGTATCTTTCCTTCTCACTCCCTCATTATATATGCTTTTCCAGCCACCAGCAATCTGGGGATGATGGATAAATGAGTACATATAGGAAGGGCTCTGTTGTATACGAGTATACTTCACTGCAAGTGATCTTCACACTTTAATTTCTGGAGATTTTGGAAGAATTCCTGAACTGAGGAAACCCCCCCAACAACTCATTACATTCATGAATTAAAATTCTGAAGAAAATTTCACGTAGAGAATATGGTATTTTTGAGCATTTTAAAATGTTTTGCTTCAGTAATGACCTTTTATGTGTTTTAACCATCAAGAATCCTATACAGCCAGTTGTTTTTCGGTATTATTAAGAAAAATAATGCTTTTGAAAAAACAAGATGGTTACTCTTTATGTTTTTCAAGCATTTATTTATTCAATTTAAAACCAGGACTGTTGCAAGGACTTTCCATAGTAAGAATTTTGGATTGAAAAACTAGTGGTTTTTGAGGGATGAGTGGTTTTTTTGAAATGTTATTGATAAGGACACAGTTCCTGCGGGCTGTGACTACTTAATTATTCCATGCTTCCTCCCCCTAAAAGAACTTCTGTCAGAGAAAAAGGAGAATTGGTAGGAATATGGATGAACATGGAAGGACTGATAAGGAGAAGAGTAGAAAATTACTTTGAGGAGGAAAAGAAGAAAAGATAAATTGCAGAGTATTGTAATGCTCCCCCTATAAAACTCACAATGCAATAAGACTGAATTATGAGGAACGTATGATTATGTTGTTAAAGAATAAACACTATTAGGCAAGCTACTAAGAAAGAAAAAATGATATGTGACTACTGAAACAGATTCTGTACACGATAAGTGGTGGTAATAAAAAAAAAATCATTTAGTATTCCTAGTCTAATACATTCCACATAATGTTATTTATTATACCAAAGTATTGCATAGTCTGCTCTCATTTTTCTGTTCAATCTGTAAGACATAAGAGACTATTATTATTGAAAAGTAAGGTATTTTCAATTCTTGAAAACTACATTCTTTAATAATGAATTTAACAGAATGGCATAGAAAAAGTCAATTATGATTTTTTAGCACAAAAGTCAGTGAAATTTGGAGGAAGACTGTATCAACAAAAGCAATTATACAAGGATGATATTCATGGAAAACACTGACATACAAACTAAAAGAACAAGTATGACTTCCCTCACAGCCAGTCTCCTTTGTGTTTTCCAAGGGAAGTTTTTCATCACTTTTGAAATTTGTAGTATCAGAAAAAGAAAGAAGTTATCATATCAGTAAATTCTTTGTGGTCCTTCATTCCAAGTTGCCCTCCTACCCTTTATCTACATTTCTGAAGTGTTTGTCAGGCACTTACTGGAAACTGTTATTCTGGTGCACAGTAAGTGCAGCTCCTTTAATTTTCTTTTTTAACTCCCTCTAGATTCATGACCATATGTTCTTTGACATTCTTTTTAATTAGTGACAGATGGATGAAAAAATTTTAGATCCTAGACTGAATTTCTTGCTCTTGTGATTTTTATTTTTTTTTTTAATGTGACTTTCCTTACACCATCCATTTCTTAAAATACTTTAACTTCTTGTTGATATTGGCTCCTCTCTCTGCTCTAACAGTTTCTCTGTGTTGTTTTCAGCAAGCAACAAAGAAAAAAAAGAATTCCTCATTTGAACTGTGGGATTTTTTATCCTATCTTGAGTGACAGATGATGATTCTGTGGGTCTGGTCTGCTTCTCATTCTGTTTAGTGTTGCCAGGATTTCTGAAAGACAAATCTGGCATTCAGCTATGTGAATTACAGAACAGTTATAGAGAGTTTGATATTCAATTTTAAAAGTATGTCCAGGAGAAAAAACACAGCAAAACACCACCATCAAAAATGCAAAGCAAAGATTAAGGCAGTTTCTTAGGTATAATAGGACAACCATAATTTCATATTTCCCTTTATTTTAGGTCTATGCATATGCTTGTTTTATGTCTGTCATTTATACACTTTGTGTTTTCTTTTTTTTTTCCTCCCTCTCTCCTTCTCCACTGCTACAAGTAATAGAGCCCTTTGGGCACTTAAGCTCTTTATAAATTTTTTGCAATAGTCTCTCTTTCTTTTGCTCATTAAATAGGACCTTGCTTCCGTGAATCTGCTACAGTGTCACAGAAGCACCCACAAAACAGACAGGGGAGGCACTCAAAATGAGATTTACTCTAATCAAAATTACTTAGTACTCCAACAAACAAAAGTAAACCACAAGTTTGGACACCAGGCAGGAATAAAACTATACAGCTGACTTAAGAATTCCTAAGTTTTTGAGAACAATCCTTCAGAATGATGACCCAAAATGTGTAATCACTCACTCAAGATGAGGGGTCTCAGTGCCAGGCAAGTCACCTTGAGCAGTGTCCGGACCCAAGGGGAGAGTCCCCACCTGGAGACCCACTGTTACAAGGAAACCTGGCTCAACTCGCCCTCAGACAGGTCTTCATTTATACCCTAGTCAAGTCTAATCTGGGGTCAGTCCTGATTGTGTGGGTGCCCCATCTTTCAGGAACTGTATTCCGTAAGTATGTGAAAAGCAAAGTAATCAGGTTTCAATAGCCAGAAAGCCCTGATTTTTATTAGGTCTTTGGAAAGTCCCACTCTTTTTCAGGTCTGTATCAGGGCAGGAACATCTGCCACACAACGTGAGTGCTGTGATTTTACAGGCATTTTCAACATGAGTTCTACCTTCTACCAGATAAAGGAAAAAGAAATAATAATAAAAAATAGCACCTAGCCCTTCATTTGATCTACTAATGCTCTAAAATTAATTTCTTATGGCAGAAAAAACCAGCAAAGAAGTCCTGATTTTGTACTTCAGAATATGATTAGTATTGAGAAATAAACAAACTGGAAATTTTAATCTTTGACAACAGTGTAAATCCTAATTCTGAAAGGTTTTATTATGTAGATATAACTTTAAGTCATAATTTTGAGATATACCTACTCAATAATACCCTCCACAACTACCCAAACCTATGCAGACCTCAAAAATTAAGCTTTTCAGAAGCAGACAGTTTAGTATGACAGGATGGTGTCTAGTGTAAATCTTAACAAATATATTTTCCTAGTCCTCAACCGGATTGGGATTTTACTGGGCAGCAACACATCCAAAATTGTTAGATAAGATAAAGTGCATACATTGTGCTGTATATTACTTGGATAATACTAGCCGTTAGCATCTCTTTTTCCTGCACAGAGAACAGATAATGTTTTCTTTCATTAGTTGGCTAGAATAAACAGTAACAGAAGATAAATTTTACCATCATATTCCTTGGAGAAATTATTAGCATATATTCATATTAGCATATGAATCTATCTACTTCTATAGTCTACTAATCTATCTGCTGATTTATATACCTACTTTATATATTCATGTTTACAATTTTTCTGCATTGTTATGGTCCTTTATGATGAGGAGGGGGATTGTATGCATGCTTTAAATATTACTTCCATTTCCTCTGTCAGACCTCCTACAAGTATACAAGAAATAACACGTAAAGAAACATATTTATCCAGCAGCACACAGAGCGATTAGCACTTCTTACCAAGTCATCATGATTGCTTAGCTTACTATACTTCTTCCCTGAATATAAAAACCTGAGAAACTGAAGAGGATAATGTATTTTGCATAAAAAAAACCCTTTCAGATTAGCTCCTTGAGTACTTACAAAGGAGAGAAAAAAGTTTTTGTTGCTCAGCTGTTTCAGAAGAGCAGATTGGAGGCCTACAGCACAGTAGCAAACTGCTGTACCTGTAACTGGTAGACAATTGTGAACAGCTGGTTATGATCAGCACAGCAACAAGCACTCTACCCAACATATTTCACTCTGATAAAAGGAACAAGATGCAAAAAAACATCCCAGACTATAGCCTCCACTTTTCAAAGTCAACCTTGGGGGCAACCTTTTAACCAAATCATCTCAAGAATAGAAATAGTGTGCTGTATACTTATGTTTCCTTTCCGGCTTTTAATTAAGGCAAACTAAGAGAAAAGGTAAAAAGGAAACAGGCATCACTATCAAATTGTGCAAGTAAAGTGCAAAAATATCATTTTACTATGGAGATAAAAAATGGAAAATACCTTTCATATGGTATACTTTTACCACTCTAACAAAAATTGATGACTGTGCTCTTGTGTGTATTTTTCTGTGTCTGATTTCATATTAGAGTATCAAACCACTTCTTTAACTTGTAAAGCAACACAAAGAATAACAACTGATGTCATATAGATTTTGGATTAAGGATCATACAATTTCCTTAGGGAGCCAGAAAGTTAAGCTTCAAGTCTGAATTAAGCTTCAAGTCTCAGTTTCAGGCTCATTGCCTGAAAGCTGTTCAGTTCAAGCCAAGATGGATGCCTCATTTGTACCAGGTGAATCCCTCTCAGGCAATGAACTGGTAATAAAGACTGAGTACAGTGATCTCCCTGTCTTCATCTTGACCTACAAGCTTTTCCACTCTTTCTGTCCCCTGTCCTGTTGAGGAGGAGTGAGAGAGTGGCTAGATGGGTGTCTGGCTGCCCACTAAGCTCAATCCATGGCAGGGAGCTACTTCTGCTCCTGTGACGGCAACAAAGCCTCTCCATTTATTAGTTCAAGTAACAATACCCATTTAGGACAGAGTTAGGAGAATAATCAACCCCAGATCTTGCACAACTTAATCCATAGGTTTTGGAGTGTCACGGGGGAGAGTGGTTAAGGTTTAACCGTCGCTAACGAATCACCACCAAAGATATGAGGGAAAGGTGATTTTAATATGAGTTTGTAAAAAGCACAACTTTACAGAATTCGATGGCAAGATTCACTCTATTACTTACTGTGTGAAGGGATTGTGAAAGGGAATTGGGTCAGAGTGGTGCTTAGGTGCAACTGTCACAGTGAATGGCGGGGGGAGGTGCGCAGAGACAAGTGATTATACAGTGGTCAGATAGGGGAAACCGAGTCAGGGTCGAGTTGGAGCGATGTATACAGGGTTTAGGGAAAAGGGTATAAGGAGTGCCCTCC
>VZSC01005083.1:224020-236598 GCA_013398225.1 Steatornis caripensis
AGAGTGCCCAATTATCCCAGCTCTTTGTTCTTATATGGTGATAGATGATCTGACATTGCAATGCAGCTTGTTAGTAAGGGGAAGCGGGGCCTACACCACAACATGGAGCCCTTTCTGAATTAAAACCTACAGTGCTTAGACCATTTCTTGTTCTCCAGCTAGGTGATTTGGTGGCTCAGATCTTTGTACACTGACTTGTAGCCACAAGTTCTGCAATGTGGACATGGTCTTTTGGGTGTCTTTAGAACTATTTCTCAGGTAGATCCACCACACTTGTAAACCTAGGATGACAGCTTGCTTGAATAAAAGTTCTTTGCCACCATGAAGGTCACAAGAGATAATGCTATCCTGGCCGAGGAGTGGGGAAGAGAGGGAAGAAATAAACCAAGTTCATAAGAGAAGTCTAAGCCAAGTTCACCAGAGAATCATAATTTATCAGAAGGTGACTTCTTATAATACTTTCAGATCAAATGACAGTGCTGAGACTAAATGGACTTGGAAACAATTTAATCACAGATATATGCAATTTTACAAATTACACAACTTCCCTGTTCTGTGGTAGAGATGACACAGCCCAGGGGAGGATTCAGGTGGGTAAATGTAGTATGTCTATGCGCTGTGTAGTCCTAGTAGCAGTAGTGGTAAAAGTAGGATCGTGGGGTCCCCCAACATTCCTTCCCAAATGATTTGGGTTGTAGTCAGTTATAGAACTGGATAGAAAATACCCAGTTCTTACTCAGCTCACTCAAATTCACTTGGCATATAAAACGGACTGTCACCATCACTGATGCTCACAATTTGCTCCTCTCCTTTGCAACTTTCACAGTGATTGACAAGTTGTTTACACTCAAGGATCTCCTGTTCTTATAACAAACCTAATTCCCCTTCCTGTAAGGTAAGCTAAAGTTCACATGCTAACACTCCTGTCAAATGGGCCTAATTTACGCTTACTGTTGGTTTGTTAATTCCTAATTCCTGATATGAATAAAATTCATAAGTGATAAGCTCTGGGTCAGGCTTCAACTCAGTTCTAAAAAGAGTCATGCTTTGACCATTTTCTGGTAGTTGTCTTAGCCTTTTCCCTCATCAGAGATTGGATGGGTGGGTTTGACAGCTTTTTGTATTAGTACAAAAAATAACATAAAATAATTTATGAAGTCTCCATTTTGCAGCATAAAAAAGGCTCTTGGTCAGTTATGTGAATAATTCACTCTAGAGTTTATATCCAGTATTTTCTTTCTAAATAATCAAACCCTTTGAATTTCCTACTTCTACACTGAAAGTAAGGCTCAAAAGATACGTGAGGAATTCTGGGTATTTTTTCCCAATATATCATCTTTGTCTTTGGGAAGGTTCTTGAATCATTTTCATCTCCTGTTCTAGAAAATTAAAGAAGAAAATTAACAAATTTCTTTTTAAAAAAAAGCATGAATAAGCTCATGCAAGGCACAAAAGAGACTAACACAAAAATCACATAGACAGTCAGTTAAATGATTTATAACACATGATAGTGTCTGAGTAGGTGTCTTAAGTTGGGAGAAGTTGCTAGAACAGAGGTTTTTAAAATGCAGCTTAATAGGTTTATGAAAATGTATTGATTTACTGACAGAATAATAGTATAATAGACAAAATGGTTATATACAAGACCTTGTAAAGAAATGTGTAAAAAGTGCTGCAATCTTATTAGTGAAAGACCTTCAAGTGGATGGTTTAAAGGAAATCAAATATTCAATATTTAGATTAAATTTTAAGATTAAAAACAAACACAGAATCACACAATGACAGAATGGCTGAAGTGTGAAGGCACCTCTAGATATCATCTAGAGCAATTCCCTGCTTAAGGTAGGGCTAGCTAGAGCATGTGCCCAAGTCTGTATTTGGTTGGAGATTGAATGTCCCTAAGGATGGAGACTCCACCGCCTCTCTTGGTGGCCTGGTCCAGTGTCTCACCCAACTCACAGTTAAAAACTACTATTTTTCTGTTTAAATGAAATTTCCTATATTTCAGTTTGTGCCCATTGCCTCTTGTTCTTTCACTGAATGTCACTGAAAATAAACTTTCCTTCTTCCTTTCAGTTGTGTCAGTACTTTAATTTAAAGGAAAATCAGATTTATTTTTGTCTGAACAAGTACACAATGCATAGAGAAAAGAGGAGTTGGTTTTGCAGTTATTTTTGTAGCTGTATTTTAATTCTTTAAAAATGTTGAAGTCATTAATAACATTTAGTACTACAGTATCATATAGAGGTGCCAGCTGAGAACAGTTCTGTAGATAATGTAAGAAAGACACCTTGTTATTAAAATGTAATAATCTACATAGGAAAGGAGAAAAAAAAAGAAAGAAAAAACTGATAAATTTTTTTCTTCGTTTGCATGATAGACAGTTGTCAGAACTAGAGACAGATCCTGCTTCTTTTCATTCAAGCAAGACTGCATTTTTTTGCTAGAAGCATCCCTGCTTAAATTCCACACTCTGTAATTTCATGCTTTTCACTAATTTGTCAATTTTTTTGCTTGCATGAGTATTTGCTTATTAGAACTATTAATTATTTAAAATATCTTGTTTATATACAAGCTGTTATATGAAATAATCTCAATATATGTTTTTATTTTAGAATTTATTTATTTCATTTTTAAGCAAGATAATTAGTTTGCTTTCAGACTATAATATTTCATATATGTGAACAAGCTAATAAAGCCTCATGGAAGTGTGACTCTTTTATGATTATTTATGCTCACAAGAGATGGTATTTATTTACAAATAAAGAACAAACAGGTTGCTACTTCAATGATTTATGCAAAAGCAATTCTGCATTAACTATACTGTTATCTTCCACATGTACTTCTTTCTAAAATCAGGTATTGGGCTTTTATTTCAAGTACTTAGAGTTAACTTAATGAAGCTTTATCATATACTTCTTATAAAGACCTTTTAAACTACCATAGCAGAAATGTGTAGATCTCCTTTTATCCATGTGATTTTACTTGTATCTTAAAGACATTAGGTGAAATCGTGGCTTCAGCAATGTTGAGAGACTTTTTCATTGACCCGTTAGGATGCATAGCTGAACTCTGGTTGCTGGTTCACCCCACTACATAGGAACAG
This sequence comes from Steatornis caripensis, assembly GCA_013398225.1. Taxonomy (NCBI): domain Eukaryota; kingdom Metazoa; phylum Chordata; class Aves; order Caprimulgiformes; family Steatornithidae; genus Steatornis; species Steatornis caripensis. Next base: position 227,127 of record VZSC01005083.1, read on the forward strand.
CAACAATCAAAACTATTTTTGCAAGCTCCTGACCGTAAAATTACATCGTATTAGCTACAAATGCTATGAGAACCAAAATTCATTGTAATTTCTGCTACTACTAAAAAAAACCAGGGAAATTCAGTCTGTATTTTGGGTTCATAATGAAATTCAAACATGGAAGCTTTGATCATCATCTTCGAAAGGCAATAGGTATGTGCTATAAAAATTTGGTATTTTAGAAGAACATTAGCACATCTTTTTACATAATACAACTGAGATGAAAGGCAACTTCATGTTTAAAAATTGTGTGCTCAAATCCCAAGTCTGTAACTCTTGAGTTGTCTTGAATAGCATCAGAAAATTCAGTGAAAAAAATATTAAAACAATTTGAATTATTTATTGATATTTACATTTATGTTTAGATGTGCTTCTGATACATAAGGCAGATTTTCCATTTCTACTACTGATACTGTGCTATATCCTTTTTTTTCAGGGCATGTTGCAAAGGCAATAGACATTTCTTTATTTTACAGAATTTTGTTGATTCAAAGAAAAGTGATAACGGAAAAATATCAACACATTCATTGGCTATGGTCAGTGAAAAACAGAGTGCCTTAATGATGCTGAATCAAATTTATTTTTATTCTTGATAAAAGAAGGGAAGGGAAGGGAAGGGAAGGGAAGGGAAGGGAAGGGAAATTCCCTTTTTGCATTTTGGAAAGTGTTTCATCAGTATTCCTTATATGCTGATACACTTACTAAAGAAAATAACCCACTTCAGTTTCATTTAGTCATTGCTTTTCAAGGAGGTACACGTTCAGTAGGTGCTGTTTTGACTAAGTATGTACATGTTCAGTAAATCTAAGCTGAATTTTATACTCTGCAGCCTAAAGCTTCCGTAAATCTAGCTACTCATGCTAAGTAAAACTAAGTAAACAGCATACTAAATCACATAATGTTATAACCCTAAGTGATTAATTCTGTTAAAACTTACTTATTTAAGTTAACAACTAGTATCTCTTAACATTGAGAGGTGTCCCTCTTAGAGACGAGAGTTGCCAGGCGTGCAGTGCAGTTGTCCATGGAGAATTCAAATTGGGCTTATCCAGCAATCTGCTGCTTCGAGGAGCCACCTTGAGAGGTGTCCGAGCTCAAGGGATATCATTTCCATGCAGACATGATCCCTGGCAGGGAGAGCTTAAAGGAGGCTCACTTATGTTGTCATATTTATGGGATAAAGTGTTTGACTCAGAGTCGAATTGCATACAATGGGAGAGGTATGCATGAGTCTCATACTCACAACTTATTGGTGTTCACTGTGTCACTCTGCTCCATTGCAGATTTCCTAGAGGAGTTCCTGGCCTGGCTGTGGCTCAGGCCTTTGCATCCTTTGGAGCCTGTACCAAACTGCTGCTGGCTTGGTTAAAGGTGGCTCAAGTTCATCTGTCACAGTGATGACTATAAAAGTCTCTTACCAAATTTTTCTACAAAAGGGTCATATGTACCAGCCTGATTTCCAAGGTAGCCCATTCCATTGCAATCACTTCCATTTGGCTGTTCTCACAGTGTGTCACCTTGCTTTCAACATTTATGCAAAACATGTCTTTTTTTTCAAGGTCAGAATATGCCTTAAGATGAACTTTTATCTCCTTTGACCTTATCCTCCCTTTCCCTTTGTCTTGTAACTCATGAAGCTTCAAAATTTTTAAAATTGCAAATTAAGTAAAATCTTTGCAAGATTTCATAGCACATCGCAGTTTCTTTAAGAGCGATAGCAGGTTTGTGCAGATGAAGCAAATGTGTAGCTTTCTCACCTGTTGCCAGCACTTCTAAGCCTCTCTGCTTTTTTGACAGAAACAATGCCTCTAAAAAGTTGTACCTTCATGGCCTAATCCTGATAACCGTTTTTATGTGTAACTTTTATGGAAGTCAATAAAGGCTCCATTGGCAGAGAACCAGCCATCTCTGTCAAAGAAGACAAAACAAACGTATTTCAGCTCTGTGTCATGCAGAATAATATGTATCTTGGCTCAGCTGACTTTACTTGATTCATTTGAATCTTAAAGGTTTCAAGAAGTAACTGCAATATTGAAGCTCTTTCTGAAGTGTACATAAGCCCTAAATGGATTCCAGCAGCAATATATTCTCCTATTCCATCCTTCTGAAAGCCCAGTCTTTCAAAGGGTGTTTTAGATGTGATGAGGAGTATATTCTCTACTTGAGTTCAGAACGTGCGAGAATCAGAAATGTGTAAGTTAACAATCTCTAGATGATTCGTGTGCATCATTCTTCATTGAAATCTATAGTCCAGCCTGAAGACAGAAATTCCTACAGTCTTTCACAACACAAATTGTGTGTGTTACATAGCCAATGGGATTCAGATAGTGCTGTCAGCTCCAAAACAACCTTGGCAGAGTGTTGCCAGGAAAGGAACTGAGAAAACACTGACCTCATAACACAGAATGTGTTACTTGTATTTAATCTGACTCAGTGATAACACAAATTAGATTGACACAGTTTGGAAATCACAAGTGAAACAAAATGTGAAGTGAGAGTCAACCATCCATGACGCATGCAATAAAGCATCTTGATGGAAGAAACTGGCTCTGCATAGTACCTATAAGACTGTAAAAAGTGCCTTGTGGGTGCAGAAGGCAAAGAAAACAAAAGAAAGAAAATCCTGAACCAAGAGCAACAGGAATCAAAATAGGACCTTAGCAGCACAGGGACATGAGAAATCACACGATCCAAACTCTCCCAAAGTGACAATTGAGTTCTCATTAATCTTACTTAAATGAAACTTTACTTTTTTTGTGATAGAGGTTCAGTACATTATCTATAGTTTTCAATAATGACGTCACATCTTGGATCTAAATGCACTTGTACCTTGAAATCTCATTGTAAGACTAAATTCTTAGGTGGCTTTCCTGTAGATATTCCATGTCCAATCTTTTTAAGAGCCATCTGTTGAGCAAACTGATGTGATAGCAGCCTTTGGGGCATAACAAACGCAGAAACACTGTGTGGAAAAGTAATAATTTTCCGTTTAATCTAATAAACCATTTTTCTTATGAGATTTCTTGCAGCTTAAAATCTTTCTAGAAAGATGATGCTTGCACGCACATTGACACTACTGTATGCAGTCAGGAGAGTATTTTATTTACAAATGGGGTATACTGTGGTATGCAGTGGATTAGGACTAGCATGCTTTGCACAGCTGTTCCCACATTGCTCCTGGATGAGCATAACTTTGCCTCTGAGATGTCCATGGTGTAACGGCAACATTAGTAACTTCAGGATGTGCCAAACAGTCAGCAGAGATCTGTAAGTGTTTATTCTCTCCCAAAGCAAGAGATAAGTGGTGAGCAGACAATGCCTTTTTTTCTGCCACAATCACAGTTTGGATTTGACCTATGAACAGCATAACAATGACTCTAGGCTGCATCACTCAGGAGATGTGGACACAAAGAGCCTCCAAAGTGATGTTAGTTAACACAATTATAGTAGAAAATAAAGGAGAGATTTTGAATGCCATATTAATTTGTTAAATGCAATGAAATACTAGGAATTGGAGCAAGACTTCATATATATTGCAGTTGAATCACGAGGGACACAACAGGGCTTCCTGCATTTTTCTTTAGTGCTTGATACCATACACAGTTAGGGTTCTAGAAGAAGTAAACTTTCTGTCCAATGTAGTGTGATTATAAAACCATTAAAAAAATGTAGATTTGAGGGGATCTCTGGAAATTTTAATTCAATTCTTGTTCAAATTAAGATCAACTCTGAGATGAGATAAAGTTGTTATAGGGTCTTAGCAAATTGAATGTTGAGGATCACAAGGTATATTTGAAATATTCTCCACAGCCTCTCTGGGCAACCGGTTTCTATGCTTAAATATATTTATTTGAGCACAATTTGGCTTCAACCCCTCTATAGTACCCCATAAGGTACTAGAAAACAACCATTAGATGCCCCCTGAACCTTTTCTTTTCCAGTCTAAACATTTCTAAACATACGTTTTTTGCTAAATCCCAGGCACCTTGTTCTTCATGTCTCTGGACAGGATTTATAGGAGGATTTTCTCCATAGTATTTTCAGGGATTAAGACTGAGCTGACCAGCCTTTAGTTCACCACAGTCTCCTCACTGCCCTTCCTGAAGATGACTGACATTTTTTCCAGTCAACAGGAATCTCCTCTGAAAACTAAGACAAAGAAAATGTAAGGTAGTTTTACTAGGTGTTCTCCAAGACTCTGCAGCAGGAGGAGGGAGGGGAGATTTGTCCTATCCTGGCCCAACAGATGTGAAGATGCTGTGGTTCTGTGGTTCCAGATGCAGACACTATCGAGACTGAGCACACATTGCCAATGAGCATATGTACACATACACCAATGTAGACAGAGAATAGTGTCTTTAGTGATATCCATCTAACCACAAACAACACTTGCAGAAACATCAGCAGAGACAGCTCAATCCTGCTCCTTGCCTTTGTCTGATCAGGATTGTAGGTTATTACTGGAATATGACAGAGGTCTACCCAGCTCAGAACCTGGTCTCCACCAGGTGCTGGCCTCCAGACATGTCCTGCTGATCGTTGACTAGTCCTATTTTACACAAACACACTCAAAGTAGAAAATGTATATGGATGATAGTTACAATTAAAATTTAAGAAGAATACAAGTTAGACTGACATGGTAAGGCACAAGGCTCAGACAGACAAGGGTACTGTCAGTCAACCTGCTCCCACAGCCATTTTTTTTTTTGCCTTCTGTTTTCACATGCTTACCCCTCCCTGATCCACCATAAACACTCCTTTTTCCCATCTTTGCTCCTTTTCCTGAACTGTCTGCAGTAGGTTTCACATCTTTCCACAATTCCTTGAAACTTTCAATAATGGTTTTGCATAGCCCCAAAATTGCCCCTATATTCCATAGAAAGTCCTATAAACTGCTAGGCAATAATCACTTTGTTTTGCATGGTTTTCACAGGAAAGAGTTTCTTTTCCTAATTGATCCTGATGAGCTTTATACTAAGAACAATGATGTAATCTTTGTCCTTTGATAGTCTTAAAAGCAGCCCATTCAGCTCACTCTAATTTCCATTGATGAGGTTTTGATTGATTAAGTAACAGAGGTTTCTCTGCTTATTATCACTCCTCCCATCCTTCCTAGGTCTGTGTTGAATTGGCTTAGTCTGTGCCCAGACAACTAAGCAGGAGGTTTTTATCATCTCAGGTATCCATTACCATTAGGTTCCCACCTTTTTCTTCAGCCTTCCTTTTGCTGCTGATATTCCCACAGAAGCTGTTCTTGCCCTTCACATCTGTTGCTATTTCAACTGTAGATGAGTTGATTTTGCTAACTTTAAGCCTGGATGATTGGGCAATGTCTCTATGTCTCTCCTGGGTAGCTTTTGCATTTGTGCTAAATTAGGAGATCTCTGGTCAGTCAGTCTGGCTTTCGGCCATGCCAGTTCAACTTGCTGCACATCGGAAAGGACAGCCCTTGTCTTACGACGAAGCTGTCCTTAAAGACCAATGAGCTCCACTGAGCTTTTTGTCCTTCAGAGCACTCTCCTAATGCACACGGACTATCAGTTTCCTGAACAAGCTTTCTTTACTGAAGTCCTGGGTCATTATTCTACTACAGTGCTTCTTAATTTATATTAGGATCTTAAACTCCACCACCTCATGGTCACTGTAAACAAGGCTGCTTTTGATCACTGACCACTTTTTCCTTATTCATGAATAGCAGATGGAGCAGTGTGCGACCGTTGGGCTGTGCCTCCAACACCTGCAGCTAAAAATTCTCTCTGCTCTCCAGAAATCTCCTGGATTGTTTATGCCCTGATACAATGCTCTTCTGGCAGACTCTAATTTAACCATCTAGCACTCTTAATGAATTAGTGTCATTGTTGAAATTGAAGGAGAAATGGTAGTTTACTTTAAATGTAAACATTGTCTAGTGTTCCTGAAGAGAATAAGCAAAATTATTCTCTTTATATTCCAGTTTAATTTAAAGAAAATATTGTCACTAAGATTATTTTATGCATTATTTTTGTTATAGACCTAGCAAGTCCCTCTCTATCAGCTGTGACATGATTTTTCATCTCAGCAGTCTACTTTTAAAATGCAGGTGGTTCCTTTTTTATATTATTTTGATTTCAAAAACAACCTAGCTAAAGATTAACATTTAAAAGAGAGGGAAAAGCAGTCCCAAAGGGCTAATGTGAGTAATGTATCAATTATTTTGTGTGCTACAATTATATTTTCTGCCCTGAGAGAAAGCAACTAAATATTTCTGCATTAAAAAAGTAAAAAAAGAAGAAAAAAAGAAAACTTTTTTGTACAGAAGTATCACTGCAAATATTAACCAATCCATTCCACTAGGAAGTGAATTACAGAACACTCACATATCTAGTTAGCACTCTGTAGTTTCAAGATTAGTTCATCCAAATAATTATATTTACAAACATAAACACAGCCAAAACCCTTCACCCACATTTCCACAAGTCTGTGAGATCTCCTGCATCTAAAAGGCCAGCATCCTACTACCACAAACAGTTACATCAAGAAATTATTTTCTAAAGCTTTTCAAATGATACACTAAATAAAAATATTATTTTTATTTATGCTATATCTTTTGGAAAGCTCCAGAGTCAAGATGTCCTGGAAGTTAGAAACCATTCATCTCCGTTCTAATTCAAGCATATTTAGAAATTTTATTCTGGTGTGAAATATGTTCTTTTTATATTTTTCTCTGTCATGTTTACCTTCCTTTTTATTTTTGCAGAGATCATCAATATCTTGTTTCTGCCACTGATATTTGAGGACTTTGTATTCAACAATGTTTCCTACAGCACAACTCATTCTGAGCTCTACTGCTTCTTTGTGTATGTTATTGTCTTCACTTCATCTTTCATAGCTCGATTAATATTTGCCTCTATAGCACTGTAACAAATATTTTTCATTCTTTGTCCAGAAAATCATGAACTTTCTAAGCACAAGAGCTGATCATCTGATATAATGTTTTTATTAAAAGAATCTTCCATTTTACTCCTTGATATGGTCAAACCAGTTGTCTTACAGTTGACCTGATGATGTTCTTTTCATTTATATAAATATATAGGAACAGTCTCTTTGGATAGGAATTGAAATTATCACTAGTGTTAGCAGATTTATAAGTACTCATATATGTTCCTCTGAGAAACATACTAAGGTGTCATGGTTTAAAGCTGGGCTGGCTATTAAATGAATGGCAGATGTTCTCTGTTAACCTCCTCCCTCCCCACAAGGGGAAAGGAAAGAGAAAAAGGAAAGAGGCTTCTGGGTTGGAATTATGATTATAAACTGTATCCCAAGGGTGCTACATTGCAATATTTCAGGCTCTTACACTGAGGGTGCTTCTACAAATCATTGGGGTTCTTCAGATCCTTCTCACCTTAACCCTTAACCCTATCAGTACAAAGTAGTCATCTCTGCTGGCTTGAGGACATACCACTCCACATAACACAAATGAAAAACTGTCAGTGTGCTTCTTTCACCAAATGTTAGACATCTATAGTATAGACAACTAAATATGATCTAGACAACCTAGAAATGGTGAATAATGAAGTCCTGGAAATTACTTAGATCACATTGAAATTAATCTAATTAATTTTGTCATATAAACACCAATTTCTTTCCTCTGATTATAAAGGGAACTTAGCTCAATTCAGTTGTCTACACTGTAGATGAGCTTTATTCTGTTCTAGAAGGTGAGAAATAATCACTCTGAGTTGCTTACTGGCCTTCTCGTATCAGCAGTCATGTTCCTTGGTGCTAGATGGAGGCTTGAATATGAGCCAGAACAATAGGACATAATTAGACCTACGTTGTTCAGTTTGTAACTCAGCCAGTCTTAAACTCATTATGAATCATCTACAAGTTCCTTGGACTAGCAAGGTACAAAGGTATTTGAAGAGATAATCCAATTTCTCATTTTCTCTGAATAAGCTCAAGGAAAGAAAAAGAAGAAAAAAGAAAAGGAGTTTGATCTTACTTGCTTTTGTTTTAACTGTGGGGAGCTACAGAATCATCAAAGTTGGATAGGATCACACAAGCAAAGCTTGATAGAGGCTCCACAGATGATTTAATCTTGTTTGATATTGAGCAGCATATTGTCAGTCCAGAAGAATATATAAATATTTCATTAATTTTAAGCAGTCAAATTGTTCAATGGATTTAAACTGTCTTTTAAAAGTGTTACTTACATAGATTATTGGTGTGTTTCATGGTAGTAAAACAAAGACTAAGCTGGAAAGAGAGAAGCAGGGAGCGGGTGATCTACTGAAGTAATTCCAGAAATATCAGGCTTAATTAGAGTCCCACGAACTGGTAGAGCTCCAGCAAAAAATACGTATTGAAAGACATCTTATTTGAAGGAACCTGCCTTGCCCTTTCTTTCAACATTCTTTCAAAGAAAAACTACATTGTTAGCAAAACTATGATAAATTCAGCCAGAAATGCAAATGAAAGCTTTTCTAAGATTCTAAGGAACAGTTTATAGGAAATATTGGATAGTTAGCTAATTAACTAGTTCTGTTAGTATATCCAACTAATTGCTTGATTTCAGGCCCTTACCTAAAATCAATGGGATTTTTCTCATCCGTTAGTTTTCACAAACAGGACTAAGAAGAAAAGTGCTCATATTCTGAATAAACATACATTGGCATTTGAGAAAAAAGTATTTAAAAATCAGTGTAGCTTTGTCAGAGATATGATCTAGATTGGTTACTTTTATTTTTCCACTCTCATTTGAGAATTTTTGTAATTCTGATGGAGAAACAGAGATAAAAGTAATTAGAAGTTCTTTATTCCAGCAGTGAGATGACATAATATATGCTACAGCAGTCATTCAAAATATTATTACACCTGTTTAAGTTTGTTTTGACTAATGTGGTAATGCAGGTAAAATGGCTTGAGTTAATTGCTATGAATGAAAAAACTGAAAATTTCATATAGATTTAACTGAATTTTCCATATTAAACACAAATCAGAACATCATAAATATATCCATTCTCACAAAAAAAAAAGAACTTACAACTAAAAGTGGTGTGAAAACTCATGCTGGTTTTCATAGAGCAGTAACATCTGCCTTTGCGCACAACGGTAGGAAGAGAACTCTCTAACCCAGGCTAAACAGCATAAGCTAGTTCACCTCTATGCTGTTCTGAGATAGTCATCTCTGGGGACAACTTGTAAGCCTACATCACTTAGCGTTTACTCTCAGTGTTCAATGTATTCATCAACGACTTGGATGAAGGGACAGAGTGTACCCTCAGCGAGTTTGCTGACGATACAAAGCTGGGGGGAGCGGCTGACTCATGGGAAGTCTGTGCTGCCATTCAGCGTGACCTGGACAGGCTGGAGAGTTGGGCGGAGAGGAATCTCATGAAGTTCAACAAGGGCAAGTGTAGGGTCCTGCACCTGGGGAGGAACAACCCCATGT
>VZSC01005083.1:237242-247423 GCA_013398225.1 Steatornis caripensis
GTCAGACTCTTCTCAGTGGTGCCCAGCGACAGGACAAGGGGCAATGGGCACAAACTGGAGCACAGGAAGTTCCACCTGAACATGAGGAGGAACTTCTTTACTGTGAGGGTGACAGAGCACTGGAACAGGCTGCCCAGAGAGGTTGTGGAGTCTCCTTCTCTGGAGATATTCAAAACCCGCCTGGATGCATTCCTGTGCAACCTGCTCTAGGCTAACCTGCTTTAGCAGTGGTGTTGGACTAGATGATCTCTAGAGGTCCCTTCCAACCCCTACCATTCTATGATTCTATGATTCTCTAGGAACCCTCTAGGAACCTCTGTGTGTGTGTGTGTGTGTGCATGCTTTTATTTATTCATACAAGGAGGTATATTTGCTGCAGCTTAGGAAAGTGTTTCTTTTAAAACATGTAGTTGAAGTCACATATTGCTTAGCCTTGGAAGTCACACAGGTCATTCAGTAGTGGCATTGCTCTTTGTATAATGGCCCAAAACCTGTTATGTCAGTGTTGTAGGATACGTAGTGCAGAGGGAGTCAGTCTGCATTTATCTGAAGTGCAGCCTGTAGTGAGGTATCCTATCACAAATTACATATTTTGTCTTTGAGACAACTGCTTTACTTCAGGATCCAACCAGGGAGAGAACAAAGTTCACAAAGTGTGGATAATGACAGAAAGTTGACCACACAGCAAAATGCAGAGTAAGCCAAATTGATCATGTGTCCATCTCTCGTTTGAAATCTAGTAAGATCTTGTGCAGGTTTATGAAGTGATCAGGGAGTCAGGATAGGATCAAGCTAGTGTAGTACCACTCAAAAATACCATGTAGGATTAAGACATCCTTCAGACTGACAGAAAAAGTTCTGCCAGATGGTACTTCAGTCCTTGGTGCAAGTGACCAGAGATGAGCTATTGTAATGTTCTGCCCTTATGTTAAGGACTAGTTTCAGTAGAAGAAAGTGTGCTGTTACCAGATACCATAGAAATACTGATATAGTTTGGATGGGGTAACCTGGAGGAAGTGGAAGAGGAAACAGGCTTGTCTAACAGAACAAGTCCAGGATACAATGAATTTATACCTGATTGACTGCAACAGTACTTTTGAACTCAGCCACAAATAGACAGCAACGATGCGTCAAGCTAACACAAGGTTGTTCCCTTTGAACAAGCACGGGATTCTCTTGGGCAGGAGAAGGAAGTAAGATGAAGCAGCAGCTGCAGAATGGTTCAAGGACTGAGTGGCACAGTGAACTGTGAATTAAATTGTGGTTGTTAAGAACAAGGGTCTGTGCAGTCATCTAACTGCATAGTAAACTTGACTCAATTCAATTTGCTATCACACTGATACATAATCATGAAGGAATAAAAACGGTGATACCTATACAACCGTTTTGGCCACTGCAGACAGTAGGAATGTTAATTAGAAAAAAAAAAAAAAAGGGGAAGAAAAAAATTAACTGTCATTAATGTTAGTAAAGACTGTATTTGTAAATTTAATTTTTAAATCCAAGGAAAAAGAAAAGTGCTAATCCAGGAAGAAATGAAAGATAGTTCACAGGCTTTGCCATGAAAGACTATTTGCCCTGCCATTTGGGATTGGATCAATAAGCCATTACATCAGTTCCCTTTTCTCATCTACACAAAAAGTATGGTGATTTGAAAGACCAGTTTGCATGCAAATAGAAATATAGATCTACTCCTTGTACAGAATTAGGGCAATAACAGCCTTAGGCTTCTCAGGTTGACCAAAGCTGGTTAGGAAGCAGATGATTAACTGTGGCAGGTTTTGTGTACTTGTCTCTTCAAATAAGGATGAGAGTATAGGTCAACTTTCTGCCACTTTCTGATATTTATGCTACCTTCCAGCCGGAATCCACATCATTCCACAACTCCTTTCCTTACCAACAAGACAAGAAAGGACAAATGACCCCTACCTGTACTAACCCACTCCAAATGTCAGGTGAGATGGGTCAGTAACTGTGGTTATAATGGTGTCAGAGTCTGAGCCAGCTCAGCTATGCCTGTCTGCAGTTCTGTGCTCTGAGCTACAGGCTACTAGAAAGAAACTACAGCTTTGATAGCATTCAAAAAAGTTGGAGCAAGGTTGCTTTTGGCCAGAAGATGGAAGTGGGCTTCATGTAACTTCATTTTAAATTAGACATCTACAGCTAAGCTAATCACCCTAGTTTCTCATTCTAGTCAGTAGAGAGACTAAGTTTTTCAAGGAGTGATTTTCCTGGCCTATTTTTAACAATCATCTACTTTAGTTTTAGCTGTATTGCACCAAGAAGGGACAGTTTCTCTCTGCTGACTATAAAAGAAGTTGAGATATTTAGTCTGGCTGTGCACGATGTGGAAGATGAATCAAACTCAAAGTCCCCAATTCATTTTTCTGCAGTAAGAGCTGAAAACAAGAAGTTAACAACCAGCCACAAACATGCCCTAAATCCAGGCTGCAGAATTCCATTTAGAGAAAGACAGCAGAAAATTGACACAGTTGACAATGGAAATGGATATATGAAAGAGATAGCCTGCATCCTAAGGTGTGTCCTAGTGGACAGGTCAATGCAAAGGGAAATGTATCAGCCTGGAAGTTTACATACATATACCTTAGTCAGTAGTTGGAGTCATTAGTTAATTAAGACTGTACAAATTGTTCACATTTTAGTAGTGTTCCTGGTAATATCTCTCCCGTAACAGGGTTGGTACAAGGCATTAAAAATTGTTGCATTCATAACTCATAGGGAAGGCATCCAGCAACACTTTGATCTCCGGTCTTATTTCAAAGACGTCAGCCTTTCGCTGGGTCTCAGACTCATACAAATCTCCTACTTTGATGCCAGTCTGCGACACACTGACTAAGTGGTTTTGACTGCTTTTTAAAGTCTGTCCCATTATTACTCTTGGAAATGTACATAGCTTATTTTTTTGCCTTTATAACAACTGTGCACTCCAAACCTGAAATCATTAGGACTCACTCAGTATATTTTACTTTACTAAGGCCATTTTGGTTTACCCCTTGCCCCCTGCCTTCTAGTGTAATCGTTATTGTTTCAGTCTTGCTGGGATATACAGACTAGTTAGTTAGGCAAAGCTAGCACCTTGGTCATGTGACTGTTAAGCAGGAGTCAGTTACAAAAGATACGAAGGATTCAGATAAAGGCACTAGATCTTGCTGATTTATAGGGGACCTTTAAATATTTGTTACTTCTTCCATTAAAGTTACCAGAAGAGTAAGTAGAATGTGTGTGTCAAAGGGAGAAGGAGGGAGAAAAAAAAAATTTTAAAGCTTTGAAACAGTACAGTATTGAGTAAGAATTTAATTTTAACAAAGCCCTTCATTTGCTTTTCATTTAGCTGGAGAATGATTTTTTTAAGGAAAAAAATAAAGGGAGAAAACTCTTTAATAGTTTTTAAAAATTATGCCACACAGTAATATTTACCCTTTCTGGGAAGAAGTCAGCTTCTCAGTAACTCATTCTTTTTACTTATTGAAACTATTTCACCCTCCCAGTGTATTGGACAGTACTATAGAGCACACAAAGTGCCGTATTTATTAGTTATAAATTAGTTGACATTGTCTGAAAGTTTTGATACTGTTGTTATTAAAGTCTAATGCTATTTTCTTGAAGAAAAACAAGAAAAACAGATAAAAGTGGGAAATGAAAGGAACAGTGGAGTAGCAATAGTTCTTTCTGCTGATGATGCTTACTAGTAAACCTCACTGATAAGGATTAATAGACATACACACACTTTTATTACATGCACTTTTATTACACACTAAAAAACCTAATAAAATTCTGCTACCATCAGGATGTTTAAAAAGCTTTTAGCTGGATTGGTGTTTTATTTGTTTTGTGGGGGGTTTTTCTCTGTTCTTTCTTTCAATGTTTCTCTGATACACCTTCACAGCAGAACTGTAAATGAAAGAGTCGTGGTGGTCTACATCTTTTTAAACAGAAATGTAAGAAAAGAACTAGAACAAGGAAGGAAAAGATCATTAAAGGAGAGGATCAAGACAGGTCAGGGTTTCCCCATATTTGACAGTGTTCAGAATTTACCCAGAGGTAACAGAGCAATCTGTTATAAAGATCAGTGACAGATTATAGAATCATAGAATCATTTAGGTTGGGAAAGACCTTTAAGAGCATTGAGTCTAAACATAAACCTAACACTCCCAAGTTCACCACTAAACCATGTCCCTAAGTGCCACACCTAAAAGTCTTTAAATACCTCCAGGGATGGTGACTGAACCGCTTCCCTGGGTGGCCTGTTCCAATGCTTGATAACCCTTAAGGTGAAGAATTTTTTCCTAATATCCAGTCTAAATATGTAAATCTAAATCCAATCATAACGTGATTAAAGGCTCATGTCTGCAGACACAGAGGAGCCCAGAGACAAAAAGGCAGGCTGGGGAGCCCTGATACCCCAGTCAGAGACATAAGCCCCTGTCCTACTTTCTGCTAGGACAGTCCCAAGAAAGCATTAGCTCCATGGGCTGAGCTCAATGGAACAGCTCTCCAGGTCACCTCACAAACGAAGGGAGGTCACTGCCTGGGATATGGGACCTATATGGGATGCAGGGGAAAAGCACTGAAATGATGATGGTCTGAACAGGGTATAAGAGAGGTCAGAGAGTCTTTGAGCTGGCTACTGGAGGGGTGAGGAGGTCCAAGCCAGCTACTGAGGAGTCCATGAGGTCTAGGGATCAACTGAGGGACTCATTTGCATGTGTATATCTCTCTTTGTGAGAGGTGTCTGGAGGCCCATGAGCATCCAAGTTCCAGCCTCTCAGTAGACAGGGTGTCAAAGGACTATTACTGCAGGGATCTACAGTGGAGTGGGGATCTTATGTCCCAGTGTTGGCAACTTTGAGGACTTGAGATGCTAGGGCCACTGCTAGGCAAACTGAGTATCTGAGGTCAATTGCTGCAGAGATCTATGTTGCATGTATTTATATATATTCCACTAAAGGACTTTGGTCCTGATCAGTCAGAGAGGAGTAGAGGACAAGGCCCTTGGTGCTGTTTAGGCTTATGAGTTCACTGAGTGTTTTTGTCTGTGTTGATCTGTGTGGCTACCTGTGTGCATGTGTGTTTGTGTATAGTATCTGTCTGTCTGTGATTGTGCTTACTGGTAATACACACTCATCCTTGCTGCTGGCTGGACTTGACACATGGAGCTGTGACAACATCACAGAATCACAGGACCACAGAATGGTAGGGGTTGGAAGGGAACTCTAGAGATCATCTAGTCCAACACCACTGCTAAAGCAGGTGCCCCTAGAGCAGGTTGCACGGGAACATGTGCAGGTAGGTTTTGAATATCTCCAGAGAAGGAGACCCCACAACCTCTCTGGGAAGCCTGTTCCAGTGCTCTGTCACCCTCACAGTAAAGAAGTTCCTCCTCATGTTCAGGTGGAACTTCCTGTGCTCCAGTTTGTGCCCATTGCCCCTTGTCCTGTCGCTGGGCACCACTGAGAAGAGTCTGACCCCATCTTCTTGACATCCACCCTTTAGATATTTATAAGCATTGATCAGATCTCCTCTCAGCCTTCTCTTTTCCAGGCTGAACAGACCCAGCTCTCTCAGCCTTTCCTCATAAGAGAGATGCTCCACTCCCCTAATCAACTTTGTGGCCCTCCGCTGGACTCTCTCCAGTAGTTCCCTGTCTCTCTTGAACTGGGGAGCCCAGAACTGGACACAGTACTCCAGATGCGGCCTCACCAGGGCAGAGTACAGGGGGAGGATCACCTCCCTCGACCTGCTGGCCACACTCTTCTTAATGCACCCTAGGATGCCATTGGCCTTCGTGGCCACAAGGGCACATTGCTAGCTCATGGTGAGCCTGTTGTCCTCCATCACTCCCAGGTCTTTCTCAGCAGAGCTGCTCTCCAGCAGGTCAACCCCCAACCTCTACTGGTGCATGGGGTTATTCCTCCCCAAGTGCAAGACCATTCACTGGCCCTTATTTAACTTCATCAAGTTCCTCTCCGCCCAGCTCTCCAGCCTGTCCAGGTCACGCTGAATGGCAGCACAGCCTTCCAGTGAGTCAGCTGCTCCTCCCAGCTTTGTATCATCAGCAAACTTGCTGAGGGTACACTCTGTCCCTTCGCCCAGGTCTTTGATGAATGTGTTGAAGAAGGCTGGACCCAGCATCAGCCCCCTGGGAGCACTGCTAGTCACAGGCCTCCAACTAGACTCTGTGCCACTGATCACAAGCCTCTGTTAGTCTACCAGATTTGACATCTTCCTAGCAATCAGGACAACCAGAATCAGGTTAGAGATGCTTGCCTTACAGCTGCAGGTTCCTGGTGGGAAGCAGCAAGTTAGCAATTTTGCTCTGTCTGTTGCAATATTTCATACAGCTTCATGACTGTAGGAGTCTCAGCTGCACCAAGAAGCAAGATGCCACCCTAAGTGGCAACAATCCTTCTGCTTTGCAACTGTTTTCTGGCTCCAGGAAAATTCTTGCCCAAGCTGTGGAGTAAATCTGAGAACCATTGCCTGATGGGGAAGTGAGTTTTCACTAAATTGCCATTCTGCACATGAGTTGACAGCTTTTCCTAAGGTCTGATTTCTACAAAACAAGATTTTTAATAATTAAGAAGTGAGTAAAAGCCTGTGTCGCTCCTCAGCTATTTAGTATTGACATTTGATGACAGTTAACATTTTTAAATGTGACTTAGATGCTGGGCTTTCCATAAAGCAAAATAAAATATGTCTGTCTAACTGAATTTAAACAGCCATCTACTTTCCACTGTTCCTGATCATTGCCCATGAAATATTTACTCCCAAGACAGCCTTCCTATCTGTTCCTACATTTTTAATCTAATGTAGGTGACATATGTCAAGTTTGATGCATGATGATGCCTTTCTCTTTCATTTTCTATTATTCTATTAATCTATATCTAATTATTTTGTTAACTGGTTGATCCTAGGTTTTGGCATGCAAAATCTGGCCCACTGCAGCCACTCCAGATTCTTGGAGTTTCCCTGATATGATCTATAAAGATGTTCAGGGTATATCAGGAGGAGACTCATTCGACTGTTTATCTTTCAGAGTTTGCTTTATGAACAGCTCTATGTAACAGTTAACTTAGGCTTCTGCTTTTCTCAGTAAGATGCACTTGCTTGAAAAGCAAGCACAAACAGTAAGAAAGAGCCCAACATGTGACATCTGTGACTTACTTCTCACTGAGTCTGAGACCTGACAGAATAACTGGAAACAGGAATGAGGAACGCAGTTTCTCCCTTCTGAAATCAAGGAGAAGACATGAGGCTTCATTTCTAATGCAAAATATGAGAGCAGCCCTACGAACTCACAGCAGACTACCCAGGCAGAAATACTTTCTCTCTGCACTCTCTGACCTGACCAATTCTGAGTTGTTTTCTGTAAAGTGAAGCAAACCCAACAGGAACTTAACCCCCCCTTGTCCTTAAGAGGCTCCTTGTCAGGGAATATGTTGCAATGATGAAAAGCTGTGTGAAGTTATTCAGGCATAAGGGTTTATTCTAGGTGCATCCTCTAAAAAGAATTTGATCTGTTTGTACTTTAAAATGAACAGTAAATGTCACTGTATTTTCTCAGCAACTGAACAAGCCTTTCTTATACACTTTCTCTGTGAGCAACCAGATCAGACTGTTTAGAAGTGATGCATTCTGCTTCTAGATCCTGCTTTGGCTTAGGTGGTAGAATTTGAGATGTTTCTGGGATGGTAGGTTTTGACCTCTCAATTAACAAGCTGTACAGCTGGAGGGAACACAAACACAGTAAGTCTGGGGTTGACACAAAGCTAGGGGAATCTGTTGTTATCCTGGAGGGCAGGGTCATTGTTCTGAGGGCTCTTGACAAGCTAGAGATGGGTTGAAAGAAAACTCATGTAGTTTAACCAGATCAAATGCAGAACCTTGCCCCTGGGAGATGTAGGGCACAGTGCCTGATTTAACAGTTCCCAGTAGAAGGGACATGTTAACAAACTGGAGCAAGTGCAGCATGGAGCATTAACATGGCTGTGATTTGGAGCAAAAAGGTATCAGGAGAGGTTGAGTTGGTTTAGGCTGCAGAAGCAAAGGCTCTGTAGGCATCTAATGACTGTTTTCAACAACCTAATGGAGCCAGTCTCTGCTCAAAACTATACAATGAAAGGACAAGAGGCAACTGACAAAAGGGAATTTTCTGAGAGACATAAGGAAAAAAACATTTACAAAGGGAGTGGTTATCCACAGAGCAGGCTGTCCAGAGAGGCTGTGGAGACTCTGTTCTTATGGACATTCAGAACTTAACTTTTCACAGACCTGAACAACCTGATATAACTTCAAATTTATACATGCACAGAGCAGGCAGAACCTCCAGAGGGTCTTTTCAAATTAAGTTTTTGTATATTTCTTTATGTCTACACAAAACTTACATCGCTGTGAAAACTAAACTTTATTGGAGTACAGGCAACAGTTAAGTAGGAGCTTTGTGGATTATAATGTTTTTATTATACTAATGCAGACCTACCCTAAGTTCTGATCCCATGACTCTCAGATCACCTTCGTGCGAAGAACTGCATAGATTGATACCCTGATGATTCTATATGGTGTGCTCTGTGCGCTTCCTTTATGGTAGAGTAGGTTGGGCTGTCAGCTTCTTTGTATCAGAAGACCAATAATAATTTTAGAAAACCAGATTTTCTACGTTTTCCTTTCTCTCTCAAAAATAACTTGGCTTGATGAAAATTCAGTCTGTTTTTAACAGCAAGGAAAAATTTAGAAGCAATAAAAACTGAGGGCTTATATTGATAGTTAAGTGAAGGAAGAAGAAAGATTTTAAATAATCAAATCAGTTTCAGAATTTAATTGAGGATCACAGTCTATTGTCTGAGGTTAGTATTTATTTCTTAAGGTATTTCAATTCACTGCTGAAGTGAACGTTAGGAAATGGAACAACTGTCAAACTACCTTAGCTTTAAGGCGCACATTGCTAATCATGACACCCATGCCCCAAGGCTTTGAACCTGTAAGTTCCTGTTTTACAAGGACAGCAGGTGGGAGGAGAAGCTATACATGAACACAAGTAAGATTAAGCACTAAATTTATTTCTCCGCACAGAGTGGAAGTGAAATGACAGTTTTCCATAAAACTCCTTTCTTATTTACAAGAATGGGAAGGAAGAAAGGGCTATTGTTCGCCAAACAATGTTGGATCTGACAAATTAGTGTGCTAAATCCACAGCCAGTTTATGCTATTTCACATGCACTAAGGGTCTGGCCTGTGTGCTGAAATACAAAACTCAGTGCAGTAATGAGACATTAGTCATATATGGTCCTGTTAGAGTTATTTAGGAAACAATTTGCGGCAGCATAGCTCAGGTTGCTTTCCACTCCCTGTCCTGCTTTTTCATCTCATGCTTTCAGATGAAACAACTGGCATCTGCACAGAATGAAGGATCAGTTTGCTGAATTCATTGTGCGTGCTTTTGTCTACTTTCAAAAAAAAACCTTCCTGCTTTTCTGGGTTGATCAGGGTATTCAGAGATTCGTTTGCTAAATAAAAGCAAAGAAAAAATGCAAATGTTATCTAACTGCTGTCTCAGGGAACACTTTTAAAGATTTTGAAAGTTTGGCTCTGATTTTTAATGTAATTTTTCATTTTGTTCATTGCACTGGGAATCTTGCAGAGGTACATGCATTGTTCCCATTGTGGCTTCAGCAAATTTCATGTGCAGTTCTGGTGGTCTGTGCATGATTTTGACATCTGTTGTATAGGTTTGTTTGGGTTCTTCTTCATCAGACAGATTTACAGCTACTACAACTAGAGCCAACTTCAATAAAGACCTTAACTGTAAATGATTTAGTGGTATGCAACAAAGCACATTTACAATGTTTCCTGGTAGGGGCAGATTTTGAGACAATCATCACAGAATCACACAATGATAGGGGTTGGAAGGGACCTCTGGAGATCATCTAGTCCAACCCCCCTGCTAAAGCAGGTGACCTAGAGCAGGTTGCACGGGAACATGTCCAGGTGGGTTTTGAATATCTCCAGAGAAGGAGACTCCACAACCTCTCTGGGAAGCCTGTTCCAGTGCTCTGTCACACAGGAAAGAATTTCTTCATGTTCTTGTGGAACTTCCTGTGCTCCAGTTTGTGCCCATTGTCCCTTCCCCTGTCGCTGAGCACCACTGAAAAGAGTCTGGCCCC
>VZSC01005084.1:0-67210 GCA_013398225.1 Steatornis caripensis
AGAACGTAACACAGCCCATGTTACCCGCCACCCTTAAGCAAGAAGATGGCATGCATTTCACAGCACACACCAAAACGCCATGACTCTTACTGGTGTGAGAGCCAGGAATGAACCACAAGCAGCCGTTCTCCTGCGTGGCATCCTCCAGGGCAATCCAGAACCCCAGGATTCTGCCCAGGGGCTCCGTGTGCAGAAAGGTGGCATCCTGGTGCGGTGTCACTGCAACGAGAAATGGTCCTTAGGGTCTTGTAAAGCCTGAAGGAATTCAGTACCGCTAGAAGGATGGCAGGTGTGTTCTCCCTGACTTCTTGACCTGACCTACCATGCCCACACATCTGTCACACACATTAAATCGTACATAAAAATATCACCTTTCGGCCTGCTGCAAACGTAAAAGCAGCTCTTTGTTCAAGTTGCATATGATGTGGGCACATTTGTGGAAAACATGGATGCTCGTTAACAATTTTAAGAAGGTTTGGGCCACAAAACTCACAGGCTTAAGTCTGATTCTGAGCCTTTTTTCCCAGTAATATTCCTTTCCTGAAGGAGTATTATCTGCAGTGTGATATAGAGATAATAGGACTCTCACCTTCACCACCAATGCCAGGTTGCTGCAAGGAAAGAAAGGTGATGTGTGAGGAGAAGAGCTTCACAGCTTTCCACCTAACGGAGTCTTATTTTTTGAGTGACAAGACAATTTGGATTACCGTACCTTGAAGATATACATGCTCTGCACAACTACTGGTCTCTCAAGGCCCAGTTTTCTTCCCAGTTCCTGTGAAAAAACTTCCCAAAATTTATGCTGTTTTGTACGCACTACAAGGCATTATTCTTTGAAGATATTTGCATTTCCTTTTAAGGACAAAACTACTATACTTAGGAGTCTAGAGTATTTCTATTAACTACTCCATAATTTATTTTTTGCAGACTAGTCTAGGAAACAGTAACAGCTCACCTGCACCTTGGAGGAGTGGGTGATTTGCTTGAAGACGGGATCATAAGCATGTAAAGCTAAGGGGAAAGAAAAGGCTTAGACCAAAGATTTCTTTAACAAAAGGAAACTTGGCAGCACTCAATGAGCGGCAGAGACGACAGCCAAGCAAGACAAGTTGCAGCCAGAAACTTGCATCCCTCCCGAGAGCAGATATACGTGGCTTATCACACCTAAGGTGATACAATACTTGTAGGTTTGTACAATCTTCTTTAGAGACTGAAAATATAATCATTCACTGGCCACAAACTGCAGCTATATAAAAAAAATGTGTAACAGAGTGAACAAAAATCGAGTATGTTGCGATTAAGCGTTTTATTATACATGTGCTAACATGACAACCCCTGTACATGACCCTGGGGCAGATAGGTGAATTCACTCTTTAAAAACACGGTTCTTAAGACCTNATGTTGCGATTAAGCGTTGTATTATGCATGTGCTAACATGACAACCCCTGTACATGACCCTGGGGCAGATAGGTGAATTCACTCTTTAAAAACACGGTTCTTAAGACCTACCAAAAAAGTAATTACTGCAAAAATGAGCTAGGGCTTCTCCTTGGTGCCCTTAGCAGAGGGCCACAGCCTGCAGGTCAGAGCCGTTTGCGCACAGACGCTTGCTACAGCCCAGCTCTGACAAAACTGTAAAGCAAAGCCTTGGAGCCATGCCTGCAACTCATCGTGACCAAATCTGCCATGAGGACACAGGACTGGGTCCAGCAGGGGCTGCTCCTGAGCAAGGGATGAGGCAGGGCTCGGCCAAAAGGAGTAATTATGAAAAATAAGTCCAGAGAAGCCTTTTGAATTGTTAAGTTGCTGAGTCAGCAGGCATCTACAGTTCTTTTCACTTCCCCCGGGGAATAGATGAAGTACAACAGGATGGCAGGGGGGCTGGGAGGAGGACAGTGTTTTTCCGAGAAAACCAGAGAACTCTCAGTACTGAATTTCCAAGTTTAGTGAAGTTTAATCTGAACGAAGTTCATGTGTTTGCAGATGCAGTGAAACCTGCTCTCGTTTTCCATGTATTGTTTGAAAACAAAAGGGATCGAAATGCAAGTTTGGTAGCTGGGAGAGAGGAAATAGGTCAAACTGAAATCAGTAAGGTAAAAAAAAATGTGCTGGTGACACCAAAGGAGGGAGGGCAGCTTCAGCACTGGCAACCCACCACTGCACAGGACAGAGCAGACAATCAGATTTGGACTGGATGTGACCAGTCTTAGGTGGTAAATTTGTTAGAGCAATCTCTTAATGAAAGAGACAGGGGCTGAAGTCCAAACTTTCACATGTCAGTGACTCTGAGCTATGCATAGCTGAAGAACCTCCTAGAAGGGTTTTTTAAAATGGATTGTAACGGAAGATTTTTAAGTCATTTGACAGCAGAGAGTGAGCGGCAGCACAGAGAGAACTGCAGAGACAGTGACAGAGCGACCTGGAAAAAAGCAGACTGATGTGTAGGCATCACATTGAAGAATTCAATGCAGAAACCCAGAGTAAAACAGCCCGGGGTTGCAAAGACAGGAGCTGCTTGGCCACAACGGCAAGAGGGGGTGAGGTTTGCGGGATTTGATGCAGTGGTCCCCGGGAGGCACAGAGAAGAAGTCGCTTCTCTGCTGAGAAAGGTTTTGCCACAGATGGCCAAGGTTATTAATAGTGAGTTGGTCTGGAGAAATCCTCATGTCTGACAGCCACATCCCTTTTGTCCATCCCTCTCAAAAGCCCATCCTTTAAACATACCATGGCCAATCTTGCTGACAGATTTCTCCTTTGGAATTAGAAAGTTACCTATAAAATAAAACCAGAATTTAACATTGTTTGCAAAGTAGGAATCATCCCTAGAGCTGGAAACTGGCCCCGACCCCTCACTCAGCCTTCTCCTGTCCCCTCCCTGTGGCTGACTCAGGCCACGGCTTACCTCTCTCATCCAAAACACCTTTTTCAAAGAAGAATCTAATCTTGTCTCCACTGGTTAGGAAATAATCCGAGCTACCCTGCCAGGGATAAGAGCCCAGTAAAGATAATATCCTTATAAAAACATAAATGAACCTTCAATTAAAGTGTTCATGCTCACCTGCATCTTTTTTCCCATCAAGCTGTGGCATAAACAAAACACAGTCAATAGAAACCACTCATAAAAAGGCTTTCCACAATACTAAATGTCTTGGCATTGATCAGGACTTTGCAAGAATCTCTTACATAGAGGCTACCCTTGCTTTTCTTCTGCTGGCTGCCTGGAAAATAACCTATTTTCTGTCTGCAGAACAAGTACAAAGTGACTTGTGAGAGCTGCTTGTGGCTACTAGGGGCAATAGTTGTGGGGGCTGACAGCACAGCGGAGCCACACACCGCCTCTCCTCCTTCACCCTCTGAGACCACCATCAAACGTTTGTAGAAAGCTAGGGAGCAAATGCTTCTCAGGGCATCACGTTCCGTTAGGAGAAAGAGTCATGTTCACCCAGAGTGAATCCTGAACAGCTATTTGCTTTTTCCCTTTCTCCTTCCAGCGCTCTGATGGGGACAGCCCTGCCCTTCTTGGTACCTGCGCCTGGAGCTGCTCCTCTTCCTTGGTGGAGAACTCGGTGCGGCAGTGTGGTGGCACTTCCATCTCCGCTATGATTCTCTGGATCTGATTCCTCATGCTGTCACACTCCTCCGCAGTGAAAAAATGCTCTAGGACAAGGAAGCCATCCTTGCGGAACTGGAAGAGATGGAGTGACTACTCGCTTCCAGGGTCCTTGGAGGAAGCAGCACAAAGCAAGAGCAAACAGTTCTGGCCCTGTGCTGTGCCTTAGCTCAGTGTGAAAGGCATCCCAACTTCAGCTCTGCAGCTGGACAATGTGGTCTTAATTTTTAATTTCAGGAGGGGTTTCTATTGTAAAAAAGACAGTTCGTTAACAGGCTCAGATTCCATACAGTTAAGAACAACTTATCTCAACCCCTCAGTCCACAAAGCCGAGAAGGTATAATCACTAGAGCCTTTGTGGTTAAGGATAGCTTATCTAAGACATGCAACCAGCAGCTATTAAAATACAAAGCCTGCTAACACAATCAGAGCAGTCATAAATGTATGCCAAATAAGAATGAAATTCCTTTACAAGCTAGAAAGCATTCTTTAAGGGAAAAATCCCTGGGTGATTTCCCATGATTGACTACACAATCCCTTGCAACATGAAGTGAACCCTGTTGGCACTACTGTTTCTTTATATAGAATACCCTGGAGATTATCCTTTGACAGGCAGCTTTTGAGTTCACAGATGAGAGCTGAGCAGTGGAGACAAATTCCTCCGAGAGCTCTGTGGGGCAAGTTGCCCTCTGGAAGAGTTTGTAGTCACGACAGGGTTCTTACACACTCAAAACAAATACAATACAAGTAGCTGAGAAGAGTGTAATATGTTTGTAAGGCAGATCTTTACTAGACCTGATCACGGGTGAACTAGTAGCGACCATGTCTTACAAGTAGTGTCACCTGCCGGCACTACAGACACGCTCGTTCCCCGGGGTGCAGTTCCTTACCTTTTGGATCTGATGCTGGGTCACAAATGCCATCAGAGGCAGAAGGTCCCGGGATCCCACCAGCAACACGACGACGCCAGCCAGGCTCTGCAGAGCTGACTCCCCGCCTCTTCACGTGATCCTTTTCCCAGCATGTGAGAACAGCAAGTGCTGAGCAGCAGGTCTGTTGCGCAGCCAGCAGAGCTGCCTCTTGAGGAATTTTGTCCCCATCTCTGGCCATTTGTTCCTGGCAGGGACATTCGGGGCCGCAGAGTTTTGCTTTGCCTCTTGGTGCTACTTAAAGCGCACAGAAGTGTTCTGCTCAAGCGCAATCACAAACTTGATTCGCTTCTTAACTCCAAGGAGGAATCACTGTTTTAATTAATAACCCAGATTAAAAAAAAATAGAGCAGTTAAGCTGGTAAACACAGGGGTAAAATAAGATAAGGGAGGTAAAATAAGATTCACGCAGGATGAAGAGACCTGAAAAATCTGAAACAAATTTAGAGTGGCAATTCAAACTCCTACAGAGCCCTTTTTGCTCAGCCAGCAAGTCCTGCCAGCGCTCCGGCCCCTGAAAGGGACTCCAGCCACCCAGGAGATGACAAATGTCAGACTAGAGGGTGTTAAAGCTAAAGAGCTTTCACTGAGGGTTCGGTAAAATTCACAGAGAACACATCCGCTATTTTCATTCGCAGCCGCTCTTTGGCAATGTACACCTTCACTTGCTCGGTTCGCTCTCCTGCAGCTCCAAATGTGTGTGTAAACAGGTGAACCCGAAGCCACAGTTCAAACCAGGGAAAGAAAATGCAGAAACTAGATCAAAAAGTGATGGCGCTCCCCACTGACTCATCCTTCCCATCGCACAGGGAGCCCTGGAGAATATTTTTCTCTCCAGAGAAAAACGTATTTGCTGTTGCTGGGAACACTGAGAACATCCTTTTTGCAGCACTGCACAAAGAAATAACATCATGGAGGTGGTTTTATGCATCACTCACCTACACCCCCCCCCCCCAAAAAAAAACCCCCAAAACCCAACAAAATGAAGTAGTGCAAAATGCTCGTGGGAAGGTGTTTACTTCCAAATATATTTGCTAGCAGCTGAAAATCCATCTTAAAGAGATATTGTCTGGAAAAAAAAAATTAAGTCCTCTATTCTGTAAGGGAATCAACTCTGGATAAAAATCCCTCCCCACCTTGTTCAAGGTTGGTTTTGGTTTTTGATGACAAGGGAAATCAGTGTTTTCTCTTTTGAGCATTTACAGCTTATTTTCAAGCTTCTCTGCACACAAGAGGATACGAATTTGGTAGTTTAAAAAGCTAATTTTTGTAAGAGAATTTAATCACTGAGCTACAAACGTGGAGGGGAAACGATCAACCTCCAATGCTGCAAAACTCAAAAAATAATCAAGTAGTTCCTCCTTCCTGTTAAAGGAGTTTCAGCAACTGATGGAGCTGAAGCTTTTAAGGAAGATGTGTAACCAGTGGGAAAAAATCCCTGCTGTAGCTATTGCCTGCAAGTCAATCTCACAAGGACCTGCCTTGCTGGGTGGCAGCAATCCTGGAGAAACATGCTTTCTACACACACACCCGTGCCACTCCTCAGTCCTCTCTGTGTCACCCAGGTCATTCATAACGTCGCGTACTTCTCATTCCCAGTAATTTTTTTTCCCCGCAGTTTAGCACGTCATCTTCTCCAATCCCCACCTTATGCACGCTTGATGACTTCAGAAGCTGTTTTAGTTCATACACACAACTGTAAACCACAGCTTTCCTGTTCTATGGATTGTTTTGAGCACTGTAAACAGCAGACCACAGCACGCACCGCGGCAAGTACCAGGGATAACTGAGTGCATGAACTAGGAGAGGCAACCCCTCTCAGAGACAGGAGCCTTCACGAGTCTTTGTACTTCGGCATCCTCCTGTTCTTTGCCACTCCAGAAATGCTCCTATTTTGAGGCTTAGAAAGACCTTTTCAGGAAGAGGAAAACCACCCCCACCACACGATGTCCAAAAAAAGTCAACGATAAAGGATGTCATCTTTGTAAATACCTTCTCTTCCAGTAAGTTTAAATAAGGAAGGTAAAAAGTACTTGGACAAAACTGGGAAATGGCCCCCTTTTCCTTCCCTTCCTCCCCCTCCGAGAGCTCTTTTGAAGACTATTAAACAACATTTTCTCCTGCCAGCTCCGCAAGAAAACTGCATTTCTGGCAAACTCCATTGGAGGCTGCCAAAGCCCATCCCGTGCCTGCATGAAAGGTACAGGAGCGAGTGACATCTGGAACATGGACAACCCTGCAGCAGACAAAGCCCAAGTGTTTCAAATGCTTTTTTGACTGGCACAATTATCCTAATTTCCTCCTCAGTAAGAGTTCCTCTTGAAACCATTTGGAGCCAAGCCAGGCTTGCCAGTTCTCCAGAGCCAGTTGAAGCAGCTCAGCGCTCTCACCAAAATTGCTGCTGTTGGAGCTGCCAGGGTTATTAGGTGAGGAAAAACTTCGGCTAGGTCTCGTCACCTCTCCTGAAGTCTTCAATATCAGCAGCAACAAGTGACAGAGTATTTAATGAGGAACAAGGAGCACAGGAACACCAATAACAAGTATTTAAATTGTATTAAATAGTATATTAGTGTTTAAACTGGCTTAGATACTTGAATACTTTTCTCTGTAGTGGCAGGCCCTTCTTTCAAGTTATCAGAAGCTTCGCAAATGCCGCAATTTTCCATCAAGAGAATCCTCATTGTCACCAACAGGTAAAAACAAGACGGTTACCTTCTTCAAAAATCAGCAAGGTGAAAAGCTTATGGTGCAGTAGGGCTAGAGGATTTTACTGGAACAAAACCAACATAGTTCCAGCTGCCTCTAGCGCATCTTTACTCTATGCTTTTCAGTGAGCTACACAGAAAATTTGGAATTACCAGGATTAAAAGTCTTTTTACGACAAAGATCAGTTCCTTACCCTTGGGCTCTTTTCCCGTCACTGCGTTAGCCCTGCAGGAATCCAGCAAGCACTGGTTTTCTTTGATAGTACCTTTCATTCTTTTCTTTTGCTCAGCTATTCAAAGAGCTGGTAAACTCTTGCCAAAAGGAGCTGCAGTCCACATGAGCCTTAGATGACAAGGGGCATTTTGTCCCCTCCTTTCTTGGTTCAGCCCTGCCAAACGTTTCATTAGAACTCATCAATGCCCAGAAGCAGCATCACAAACTCCGGCCTTTCACCTGTTTCACAGCCTGCTCACATTTTGTCCCTGAAGTGGGACCAATGTCACTGTGGTCAAGTAGTCTCAGACAAAGGAAGCAAGGGAAAGCAAAACACAAGAGAAATACTTTTTTATACAATAAATGAGCTGCACAGAAACTCAAACTCTCTTTGAACATTACAGGCTGGCTCTCCATAACACACCATGAACATGCTCAATTAGAAAAGCCGCTGTCTGCCAGCATTTTTAGTTGAAAAAGTAGTGCGTGGGGTAGGCAGACAGTTAGGAAGCACACTTAAATAATTTGTTACCAGTAGTTGGCTGAAGACAATTTCTATTGCAACAGGCAGTTTTCTCCCTTGACTTGAGACCCTATCCCTTTCCTAGGGGAGTGCAATATGGATTTAGAAAACCCAACAGAGCTTCTATAGGACTCTGTAGACAATACCCCCCAACAGCCTCATATTTGGCAACATAAACCATTTCAGCCGTTCATTACATCGATGGTGAAATACGAAAGCAGTCCAGGCTTGTCACTGAGCAGGACCTCTTTGGCTGTACACCTACTTCTTTCTTACTCATAAATGAATGTCATAATCCACAGGGACTCATGTGATGAGTAAAAAACACAATAATCCTATACGATAGCTGGAATTATTAACATCTAACTTCTGAAAAGCAAGATCACGAAAGGCTAAGTGCCTTTGCATACAGAAAATTTAAAAGAAAGCAGACGTAAAAGGAAAGTGCAAATTAAAAATTAAAACTTTTATTCTGTTAAAGTGTCCAGTCTTACAAGTCTTTCAGAGAAAACAATAGCAGCCTTCAATGTTTAAGGTGGAGGTGCTGTCAACCAGCTGCCCAAACAATCCCACACACAAAGTGAATGTCGTGATTCTGAAATGTTACATCAAGTTGCAGGTCTCGGATGCCAAACCACAACCCTGCTCGTGCATTTACAAAATGGGAGTGAACAATGTTTAAGCTATGAGTAGCATCTTACTTAAATGGACACATTTGTCAGCTGTAAAAGATGACTCAGGCTCATTAGCCCCCTTCTCAGTAAGTCTCCTGTAGAAAAATTTCCCCTGTTGTTCCATAAACTTCCTTTAAAGGAGACCGAGGGAGGAAGGGTAATTCCAGAAATCCTAAATTAAGCCTTTCTGTGAGTGAATTCACACAAAGCTCACCTTTGCTATTGGGCTCCAGCAATTCAAGTACAGCTACATTTGAAAAGGTATTTCAGAGACGAGCTTTCTGGACAATTTCATATTGCCAAAGCAGTTGAATATTAACCCACCACTGCAGCCGGAGAGATGGAGGGAGAAAGGTCCAAGTAAAACAATACTCTTGTCCAATTCCAGTTCTGCTTCACACACCGTAGGAATGCAGGTAGGACAGAAAACTCCCTCTGTTTTGGCACATGCTTAGTAAAACTACAGGATCCACTGCATGGCCAAACAGTGGGAGGGGCAGGGGAAATATAATTTTAAAATGTAGCAAGACAAAAATGAAAGTGACGCTTAAGCAACAGTTTTACTAGTTAGCATTCACACAGCCTTACCTTAGGTAATATTTCAGAGTAGATGACGCTACTGTTTACGGTATGACAATATTGTTTGTCGGTGAGAAGTCACGCCAAAAGTTAAAAAAAAAATATCTCTTCACTGTTGAAAGCAAAAGAATTAGAGGGAAGAGCTGGCTTCAGGCACAGACTATTACAAACACACTTGAAGGAGCAAGTGCCTCTGTGGAGAAGTTACATTAACGTATCTCTTGAGAAGGCACAGCTATTAATGAGGAAAAAGTTACCCCTCCCCTAAACGAAGACTAAAAAAATTCCGAAGAACAAGTCGCAAGTCCCTTTCCAAAGCAGAAAAAAAAGTAAGAAAAGGAAATAATGTCATAGTTGTTCAATTGATAATACTTGAAACCTTTTTCCACATCTCATCCTCTGCAAAGGATGTGTTATTGTTCTCAAAATTCCCAGAATCATTTGTTAGAGAGGAAAAAACAAAAAAAAGGGAGGACCTCAGTGCGGTTCAGCAACAGAAAGCCACTTAATACTATTTATGGTAATGAACACCAAGAACTTAATTTTAATTAAAATGAAAGTGAGTTAAATTGAGTGTATAAATGGTAATAGGAAAAAACAAAAAGTGAGGTAGGATATTATCAGGAAGTGACAATTAATACCAAAGAACACCACATCATGAACAATACTTGTAACAGCTATTTAACCATTCAGACTGGCAGACTAAATTAATTCCAGCTGCTGAATTAACTGGGGACCAAATAGTAAAATCAGAAAACAATTTTAGACACAGAATAACTTCAGCTAACATTCCAGTGCATAGTTTCAGAGATACAGCAAAATTTAACACATTTAATGGGTTTGGTATTCCTTGCCTTTCAGCTGGTTCAAACTAATTAGTTGCAACTTACTACATTTTGGGGTATTTAGCAGGAAAGGTAGAATTCCATTTTACTAACCTTTGGTTCTAACATGGGATGAGCATGCTTGTGATCTACAGGGGCTCCAAGAACTCATTCAGCTCATAAGTGCTATTAAGGAACAGTTGATTTTAATTCAAGTTCTTGTACACTTTAGCAGCTCATAAATAATCTGGTTTGCTACTACTAGAGTGCTTTGAAACGCCTGTCAGGAGAAGATGACACTGACCAGACTGTTGATTGTCTGCTTATGTTGGACTTTTTTCAGAGCGTACAGATCAGTGTCAGGAATAAAACCCCTGAACTTCGGCTTGATGGAAACTCAAAGGAAAAAATGTAATATACACTGATTGAGTACTTGCAAATGAGCAAGGATTGTTGATGTAAGATCATCCATCAAAGACTGAGAGATCCAGACCAGTATGGGAAGTGGATGACTCACTCTGCTGTGGGTTGAGTTTTGCAGGAGTCCTGAGCAGTGAACACATTCAAGACCTCATGATTTAGGCCCTATTCTTGAAGTTTTAAAGCTTCTTCCATCTCATTGTATGAGACCAATACTCTGGAATCAGTATCTATTTGAGGGAAGACCAAGCACATACCAGGAGTAAATAATACATATTGCTGTCCAGAGTGGCAGTGTATTTTTGTGCCACCCGGGTTTCTGGTGCAAGAAGTTAATCAGACTGCTCGTCCCAATTTTGCCACACAGGAAGCTATCTCAAGCCCTAGCAGCCATGACCAAAAAAATTTGAGCTTGGAATATTGCAAGAGCAGCAAAAAGCTAGTGTTTTCATGCGTGATCAATACTGGCCTGTCTTATAATTGCTTTGTAGACCTCAGGCACAGGACAGACTCTACTCAGCAAGCAGCAGCAGTACAGGTCTGTTGTTCGATCAGAAGTTAGAGTCTCTGACTTCTAGCACAACAGCCACTTGTCCTATGGACTCAGCACTGAGATACATGGCAGTTCAGGAGGCTTGCGAGCTTCTAGAAGTGCTGCAGCATACTTTCAGAAGCTGCTTATAGAAACTTCTAACCTAGCTGTGTAAAGTTTAGTTTGTATAACTAAGACCACACCTGGAAGCAAGAGTCAAAGCACTCATTTACAATGACCTAGACACAGAAGGAACGTCTCTGCTCCTGTAAACTAGATAAAAATCCTGTGAGGTGCTTTGCCTTTTCAGCCCTGCTTAGTCTAAAATACATGCTGTAAACCAGTTACCCAGAGGCCTTGAACACAAAACAGAGCTCAAGCCTGGATTCAGTAGCCATTAGTCTCCAGCACCATCTTCTGGCACAGAGTAAGGGGTGGGGAGGGGGGGCCAGGAGTTTCCCTCAGAATCCAAACAGCCCGCACACCCACCACGAGGAACTCACTGGAAAACACTATTACTGTAGCTAAGCCTGAAGCCATTCTTGCTTTACTTAAGAAGCATTAAGCCCACCTAGCAATTTCTGTCCTCTCTGTTGATCCAAAATGCTTGTGCAAATAGAATGAGTACAATCCAAGAAGCATCAGCATCGATACTGCCCCATCCATTCAGCAGTGGCCCCCACTCTTAACACAATTTCAAGGCACTAACCCTGTTACAAACAAGAAGAGCTTTTATAGTACCTTGCCTTCCAGATAAAAGGATTTAATTAAATTATTGCCTGGACTGTTTGAACTTTTCATAATGAACGGACTAAGGGAAGCAGAATTTACATCTTTCTTAAAAGCAGTTTTATAAACAGATCTCCTGGATTTTAATGTAGCTTTATTTAAGCATCTGAACATCAACAAATCCAGAGCCCAGTTAACATTGTTCATGGTTTCAGCATGTTTAGTGTATATATTTCATATCTTACATTTGATAAAGAAAGCCACAGCGTGCCTTATTGCCCTAACATCCAAGGGATCACCACAATTTGCTAAGCCAGGGCACTCACTGGCAGCTTGCCAGGAACCACTTTGGAGAAGGCTGCAGCCTCCCCTTTTTGCACTTATGGGAGGCCTCCAAAGTTCTCACATCTCAGCTTGCAGCACTCCACCTCGGAGCCAACCTGTCGGCCTGATGCAGAGTGTTACAACCAGGACCTGTAGGTCCATGAGCCTCCTCTTCCTTCTGATGGAAAAGAGTAGACTTAGGGTGTATTGTAGGCACACCTTAACCACCCCACCTTAAGGATGTGATTATCAGTAGCTATTACAAGTCATCTACCTCTGTTAGGGCAGAAGGCTGGGGTGGGTTTTTTGTCAAACCATACCAAACAGGTCAGACTTGTTCTGATAGACTGATCTGTCACACGAATCTAGAGGAGCTCAGTCCACTGAGGATTCTCATAGCGCTCCTTAATCCTGAGGGAATAAAAAGGGGAAGAAATAGGACAGGTTTCTTTTCCAGCACCAAGTTCAATCAGCATTAGCCTCTTATTTAGGCCAAGAGGTGTAACAGGAACTGACAGCTGTTAAAGTGAGGACACCAGAAAAGAAGAATCAAGCAGCTCTGTAGACGGCATTCGTTAAAAACACCGGCAACGCAGCTTACAACTTAATAGGGGCAGGCAAGAGGTGCAGAGGAAACCTGAGTGTTTCTCTCTACTAACACCACCAACCCCAGGAGAGATCCCGACATACTGACCAGTTGTATGTTCATATTTGATACATGACAAAATACCAGGAATTTAAAAGTAGCTTAAAAGCTTTACAAGCCAGATTCTGAAGCAACTCAATGCTTCTGGGAGAGTAGGTTAGACAGTTCGACTGCTTTTCATCCAGATCTTCTCACACTCGCGCTATAACCATCCATTTCAGACCAGACTAAAGCTCTGGAATTACATCTGTTAGGGCCTCCAGTACATCAGCTGGAGAAGGATGCTATGTGATCTACTCATCAGCACAAGTGACTTGATAAAACAGTGCAATCTTGAATGAGCAGATAAGAGTTTGAGGGAGTTTGGTTCCTTCTCCAAGGGCAGAAGAGAAGGTGTGGAGTGCAAAGGGGAAAGACAATTAGTAAAAAAAATCCTGCATTCAAGTTGATGTCTGAGACAAGTTTATCCCCCAAATCCTAATGCCAGCATCTAGATAAAATCAGCTGTCTATATCCTATTCCACCCCACTGAGGCCTCATGGCCCAAATCTCTGAGTCAGAGGAGAACAGTACGAGGTGTCACAGGAAGAGATGGAGGTTCAAGAGGTTTCCTAGTCTCTTGATATTTCCTTGTAGGTCACTAGACACTCTCAGTCCCTGACATGTATAAGCCCTATTTGGAGCAATGCAGCAATCTCCACATTTCATTTTCGCCTCCATTCAAAGGTAATTTCTTCGCATCAGCACCATCCACCTCACCCCACTTCCTGTCCAGAACAGCAGCAACACCTCTTACTCCCACTGGCCCTTGCTCAGAGGACGACTGATCTGTCTTGATCCTCATCCTGATCCCAAGCTTCCCCCAACCTGCATCCGAGGCAAGAAGCCACCTCATTCAGAGTCATGTTTGTTCAGGGACTCCTTGGCTAGTCTGGTAGTGATCAGAGGGGACAAAGGGGAGGATCTGGGGAAAAGGGGACTGGAATGGCCTTTTGTTTCCTTCTAGTTGGTCAGAGGCTTTTCCCAGGGGTTCAAGCTTGCTCTTTGTCTGCCCTCCACAGCCGCTCTTTGACTTCCAAGGGCAGTGTGTTGAACAGGTCCTCCTCTACCACAAGCCCACTGCGTTTCAGCAGAGGACATTCTCCCAGCTCCACTGGCAGACACTCCAAGCGGTTCCCTCGTAGCTCTATCTGTAACAGATTTGTCAGCTCTCCAACCCGGGATGGAAGTGACTGCAGCACATTGTTTCCCAGGTTCAAGGTTCTCAGCTTCCTGCACTGGAACAGCTCTGGTGGGAGATTCTCAATCTGAAAAACACAGAAATCAATCATGGGCAAAGTCAGCAGCAAACAGGACACATGCTCATAAGAGACTAACAAGCCCACACAATGCTTCAAGGTTTACAGAGCACCTGTTTTCAATCATCCAATTCTCCCTTGAGTGAGCTCCATAAGGACTTCCACCCTAAGGACTGTTCCCAAAGTGAAGTCACCACACCATGACTGTATGGATTCCTCTTTCAGATGCTCTATTGCACTAGTTACAAAAGATCACCAATGGCAGTAGCTAAAGCAGAAGACATCACCAAGGACAGGATTAGAGGACCAGAAACCTGCTCACAGTTGACCTATGCTGTCACATGATCCCACCAGTATTAGTGTCTTTCCATCGCAAACCCTTTATACAGTCACTGGATCACAGCCCCTTTGCTTCAAGTAGCCATTGTACAACTAGTATTGTACTGAACACCATACAGACTGGATTTAGTCAGTACTCCTAGTTTTGCTGTAATAAGAGCAGAGGCTGTATGGGTACAGTCTCCAGGCCCTGAGAACTAGGGCTATTCTTTCATCATTTCTGTAGGGCTCTGAAACGTTGCAAGGACTTTCCAGGCTCCAAAGCACAGGTGGTTTTTGACAGTGCCAAAATGCAACCAGAAAGAAAACCTGAAGCCACCAGCTGTAAGCTTTCCCATCACCACCTTCATGTATCCATGAGTCACTAATTTAATAAGGCTTATTTCTATTAAAGCCTTTTAATTGTCCAGTCCTCCCAAAGAATTTCTAGGAAAACAATACGGCTAAGGTTTAACAGACACTGGGCTATGAACTAAAAGTAGCAATTCCGTATTCTTCCCTTAATTCAAAGTCTTGCCTTGGAGGCTATCATTTGCCTTCAAATGCAACCATGTCCTTTTCACAACTGAAATTATGCATGACATAATTCATGGCTAAATTAGACTGTAATCAGTTCTGAATGAAATGGAGTCCAAGGAAAAGCCAAGACCAGACCAATTAAAGACAGCTGAATTCAGTCATTGTCACTGGTATTGTCAAGTGTTTTGCAAACAGCAATGTGCAATCAAATAATCACAGACTCTTGAAAATAATAGTGTTATTTAAGGGACAAGTATTGGTTTAGGAAGGAAACAATGTGCTATAATACAGCCTGCTTCCCAGAATGGTACACTGGTACCAGCCAACTCCAGAAGTCTCTATTTGCTAAGACTGCTGAGCTAGGAGAGGACATTTGAGATAATTCCTGGCCTTGGGAAGTGCCAGCCTACCAGTCCTTGTCTCTTGCTGTTTACTCTAAGTAACTGGGCTGTCAGAGCCACAGAGCAACTGTGGCCTTGCACAGGCACAGGCCTTGCAGAGGATACAAACAGCTTAGCTGTTTCACTGGCCCCTCACCACCTTCTGCTTCAGAACACACCAGAGCAAAGGCTGCTCCAGCCTTTCTATTGCATTAGTGTTTTTGTTTGTTTGTTTTTTCCCAGAGAGAAATGGGTGGTGCTACACTGTGCTGCAGAAAATGGTGCTGCCTCTTAACTCCTTCTCATGCAATAAAGGCTCCACCTCAAGACTGCAGAGGATGCATTGCAGATTAACCCTCGGGAAGCTGTGCTAGGAAAGTTGCCAGAAGACAAATGGTACAGAATTATCTGAGTTCTGAACAGCAGCTTAAGAATCTTTAAAACTCCCTCATCTTTGCTTAACGCCATCCTCAGAAACTGCCCATATTAGCCCTGCTTGCCCCAAGAACATAGTAGTGGCTTTTAACTTAACAGAAAATGATGTGTGCATACCATGAAGTTTACCAAAGCTTAAGCCATCCATACAAACAGATGCACAGCCACCCAGTCTGTTAGTGCTGGAAAACGGAGTGAGCAGCTATTAAACTGGGATAGCTACATGGCTGCTGCTTGTCTGCAGTTACTCTTCAGTGGCACCACACAAACTTGAACTTTCAGATGCCAACTGAAAAATGCTGGCTGGAGTTTTAGGAACCCTGTGTAATACTGAACTGCATTAGCAATTAAATACTTGATTTGAAAGCGATTCCCCTGTGAAAAGCCAAACCATACGGAGGCTGCTCTGTCTGCCTCTCACAAGCAACTTGACAGTGTTCAGCTATGAGTACATGTTGCCAGTAGCAGCAAGGATCTTGACGTACGACAGAGAAAACTAGGACTGCTCCAGGTCAATCCTACTGCACGTTCCCAGAAGCCACTAATTAGATCCGTCTGCAACTTGTAGTCATGCTAGAGCCTTTTGCAACTTCAGGTGGTAATAAACTCCAAGACAAAGAGCCTCCCAGGAATTTGCAGACAGAATGAATGAAAGCTTCAACAAGACATTCAGCTCAGCACATCAGTCTGCAGTCACAAACTGATCTTTGTGATACATCATAAATTGAGCCTCCTTAATCCCAAACACAGGAACAAAAGATT
The DNA here is from genome assembly GCA_013398225.1 of Steatornis caripensis. Lineage (NCBI taxonomy): Eukaryota > Metazoa > Chordata > Aves > Caprimulgiformes > Steatornithidae > Steatornis > Steatornis caripensis. Next base: position 16,443 of record VZSC01005084.1, read on the forward strand.
CAGGAAAAAACATGGGTACAGTTTGCTTTAAGCAAACAAACGTCCCCCCAAACAAGCCAAGAATCAACTGGTGGTAATTGGGCAGCATAGCACACTTGGTCATCCCCTCTAACCTGCCCTACCCTCAGACAGACTTAGACACAGTTTAAGCTTAGACTTAACCTATCCGGGATTACACAAGCATCACAGCCACAGCCATCATACTGAGGCACAGCAAGATACCATCATATTTCCTCACCTCTGAAAGTCAAGGAATTGCCACAGTTCACACTTTCACATCTGACTGCCAACTGATAAACCTTGTTTAGTTCCCTCTGCCCTGAGTAAGGACACTGCAGAAGATTGCTTTGCTCTCTCCAAAGTCACCTTTGTGGAACAAGGCAATGTCTTCTAAAAGTGATGAGCTTAAGAACCATTTTTCATAAATCTGTCCATAACCAACTTCTTACAAAAAGCACATGCTTACAAGACCAAACTATTATTCCCCAGAAACGCAAAGTACCATAAGCAAAGCTGTTAAGTCACACACATACACACTAGACAGCTGCTGCCACAGCATAAGTACATGGCTGAAGAACAAGGGCTGTTCTAAGAAAGGCTTACCCCTGGAGTTATTTACAATGTTTCCCCTGAGATAAACCCCTGAGAAACAAAAACTTGAGAATTTAAATAGAATGGCAGCGCCAGGAGTATTTCACACACCACTGCAGCATGTTTAATCACACAGATAACAGAAGCACCAGAATTGCTTTTATTCACACAGAAACACTCAGTGCCGTGCTCACTTACCCTGTTGGCTGTCACAGCTAGGTTCTGCAGGTTTTGCAGAAGCCCAACGTCTGGTGGTATGGAAGTCAGGTTGTTGTGGCTGAGATCCAAATACCGAAGTTTTCGGCAATAGAAGAGCTGGGTAGGGATTTTTTCTATCTTGTTACGATTCAGGTAAAGGCGCTCTAAATTGGTTAGGTTGCCTATTTGCATGGGGATGTAGGCAATGTGGTTGTACCACAATTTAAGGCAAGTGAGACGATGCAAGTGCTGGAAGCTGATGATTTCCTCAATGGTCTTTAGGTTATTGTCCTTCAGGTCTATCTCCTGCAGATTGTGGAGGCTAAAGATAGAGTGAGGAATGCGTTCCAAGTCACAACGGATCAGCTCAAGCTCTGTCAAGTTGACCATTTTCTTAAGGCTGTTGAGAACAATGAGCTTGGTGCCTTCATTGTTGATGGAAAGCTTCTGAAGATGCACACCAACATCTGTCACCACCTGTGGCAGCTTGGTGAGGTTACTCTTCAACCTCAACACCTTCAGCCTCTTCAGCTCCCTCAATCCATCTATCACAATGTACCGGTTGTTTTCAGCACTCAAGTTCCCTGTCAGATGAAGCTCCTCCAGTGTCTTCAGGCTATAAATCCAAAGAGGAATCTCCTTGATGTCTGTGAACTTGATGTGGAGAGATTTCAAATTCTCCCTCAAGAAGGCAAGGGCTGGAGCCTCAATTTTGGCAGCTGTGTGGTAGAGCCACAGTTCCTTAAGGCTTGTGAGCTGAGCAATGCTTGGGGGAATAGTGACATCAGGGATAAGCTCCAGCTTCAAGACCTCCAGCTCAATGAGGTCAAAGACCGTGTCAGGAATACCACTCAACATGAAGAGATGCAGCTCCAGCTTATCCTGGGAGTTCTTGGTGATCCTCTGGCGCAGCTTCTCCAAAGTCCACTCATTGTTGAGGTTCAGCTGCCGCAGTTTGTTCTCACTCACTTCTGAGAGAAAGACAGCAAAGCGCTTGGAGTACAGGGGGTCATACTGATCGATCAGATGGAGCATGAAAGCAAAGTCATTTTTCACATCAGGAATGTCACTGTAACTGCTCTCCTCCCGAATGGACTCAAAGGAGTATTTCTTGAGTGATCGCCTCAGCATCCACCAGAGCGTGTACATGCAGATCAAGCCATAGAATATCACCAAACTGATGTAGAATGATGCCAAGATTTTGAAGAGAGTGGCCAAAGGATGAGCACAGCGGTACATCCTGTAGCCAGTCAAGCTCTCAATGTCCACTTTACAGTCAACATCAAACGTTATGTTGTTGACATAGTAAACAGTATAGCAGATGATCAGAATGAACTTGATTACTTTGATGATGGTCTGTCTCATGTACAGGCGATAAACTATATCTCCCTCTTCCACATGTGTGCGGAACTTTTTCACTTTCTCAAAGAGTGCTTTGGCCTGTTCACCTTCCTTTTTGTCCAAGACACCAGTCTCAGACCGGTCCACAATCCCTTGCTCAATTCGAGACTTTGTTCTCTGCAGCATGGGAACAGTGGCTTCTACATCCTCACTGACTGTGGAGGATTTCTTGTCCATGGAGCCATTCATTTTCCCAAATGCTGGCTTGGTATCGCTCTCTTCCACTACTGTCTCAGATAATGCCCTTGTTGTCCACGGAGAGTCAAAACACTTAAGCAAAATAGACACAAAATGCTCCAGCTTGGAGCTGGTCCTTGGGAATTTGAACCAGAAGTTGCTACAAGCCAGAAAGATAAGAGTATGTAGCAGCACCAGATAAGGAAAATACTTGGCAAACCAGTGAAGACGGTTCTCATAACACACCGCATCCACATAGTTATACTGGTGCCGGTCCAAATCATATCGGATCCCCGTAGGGCCTGTATCAGTAGAAGGAACAAGACTAGAGTTATAGTAGGTACGCTCTGGGGTTACAGCTGTCCAACCCCTGACTGAGTCATTGCAAGAGTCTTTGGTAACCCATTTACAGGGCAAACAAATCATTTTGTCCTGAGTAACCTGAAGCGTCCCACCAAACACTGCAATCATCAGCATCACTATGGAAATGTAGTCTGTGAAGACGTCCCACCATGGCTTCAGGATGCGGTATGCTGGCTGAGTGTCAGCAAAGTAGCGCAATTCAGTGACTGGAATCATGATTCACCTGAAAGAAAATCAGAAGCAGGCATTACTAGCTTAAACTGCTTTGCTCTGCTTTTCAAGAGGGCATCAGGAAACTCATGTCAAGTGCTGGCATAGCAAAACTGGAATTTGTTGAGGCCAAATTTCAAGTCACTTTGGGACAAATGAATGAGGTTTCCTGTGAGTAACTTGCTACAGCTGAAACTGTGAAGTTAGTTTGTCACCGTCTTCCTTGACGGATGAATTGTCACAAAACATCAGAACTGGTACTTATCACTAGCAGTCTGCAGCACAAGACATTCACACTTAAAGAAAGCTTGCAGGACAAACTTAAACTACCCCAGCCAGACCAGTATTTGAAGTTTACTATTTTATCTAGGGATTAAGGATTTTGGCAGCACTGTTAGAAGTGATAAAATCCAAACACCGAGTATAGTTGTCATGAGTTTGTTACTGATTTTGCAGAGCTAGAAAATAGTAATTCTGCATTTGTGTGGTTCTCAAACTGCAGGGGCAAGGAAGAGGATTTACATACAATACAGTCATATTTCCTAGAACCACTTCACTGATGCAACTCTACATCACATTGATAAAGCAAGCTGGAAAATAGAACTAAGTTGCCTGATATCAATTACTTTTCCTTCCATGTAAGTAGATTTGGCTTCCCTCCCTTGCATTAATACTCCAAGGAAAGATTAGTTACTTGACATATGAAATCCTGTAACAGCTGCTCTTTGCCTTATTTACTTCAGAAGCAGAGGAAGGGGGAGACATACTTAAAAGAAGAATTCACTTCCCTGACCAACCACTCCCACCTAGAGTTCATGTCAGCTGGGACTTAAATGTCACAAAGGAAATCAAAAGGTTCTGGGAAGCAAAGGCCTTATGTCAATGCTTGTTGTGTCCTTCAGACTTCCAGATGAAACTTCAAGCACATTTTTCAACAAGACATAGGAAGCCTGACTGATGGATAACCATGATCTCACAAAATTGCCCTGACAGGCAACACAAGCAAAGAATATGCAGTCATTGTAATTTGTTCTAATGATGGTAAAAAAGCCATAATATCACATCATACTTGCCAGCAAAGTTCAGGAGTAGGACAAGCACTAATCTTTCAGTCATTTTGAAACTCCCATGAATCCAACTGTAAAGGAGGAAGAGCAAAAATTCAATCATGTTTCCCCAATCCATAAGGTATCACTTGTACAGACAGTCCCAACAAGTCCTGCAGGACTGCAGGGTCCATAGCAGGCTTCTACATGCCACTGGCTGGAAGAAAGATTTCTTTGACAAGTGGAGTGCCCACACCACCTGCTTTGGCAGAATTCAAGTTTGTATTTAAAATGAGTTTCCAGCACAAAACTGCAAAGGAAGCCCTTCCTAATATGAACGCATAAAGCACCACATTCCCTAGAGACACTAAATACAGAACTCTGTTGCCGGTTTGTTGCTTACAACAATAAATGGTAAAATGCCAGCTTTGGCTTAGTGCTACTTGGGAAGGCTGCAAGCAACTAGAGGTGGTAGACTGAAAAATGACAGCCACCCCTGAAGAAGTGTTTGCCCTTCTGCCCATGCAGTTCCAATACTACATTAGTCCATCACAAAAGACAGACTAGGGTAACTCTACATGCAATTTTTTTTTTTTTTTTGAGTGGAGTATTTCAAGACACAAAATGGCAATATCTGTTTTAGAAGTTCAGTAAGACAAGGCAGAACAGCATATCTAGTAATTTATCAACCAGTAAACTCATGCAATCCTGGCACAGGATGCAGAAACAAGGGATGAAAACAGCCATATACAGCACTGTTAGAAGAAACTACTGTCCTGTCAGGCTGCAGAGCACTAGTGAAGTGACTGGCAAGCCTCTGCAGAAGTAGACTGCGTTGAGCAGATTAGGGCAAGACGATTACACATTCACTGGTAGAGAGAAGAACAGGCAAAACTGAATGTCTTCTGAACAGCTAGAATAGGAGTGACAAGGTATTCAGAGCTCCCCTTCCCAGTTCTGCTGCTAGCTTGCTGCAAGACTCTCGGCAAGGCATTCCAGCCATGCCTCAGCTTCCTCCTCTGCATACATCCACCTCAGGGAGAAGAGAGTCCATTTGCAAGCTACATTTGAGAAAAGCATACTACAAAAATACTAGTTCCAGGACAAAACAGGGTATAGAAATCCTCTCCACATGCTCTGCACTCCAGAACATCTCAAATGAAGCCTGCAGTTAAACAGCTCCTTGAATCACAGTTCCTGGTGATGTCTCCTCACTTTGTCTACATAGACAAGTAAATTCAAAGTCAAAACCAACTTCATACCTGTATTTCTTGCAGGAGAATCTAAAGCTGACAGAGGCCTTTAATCACTACTGACAGAAGCCTTATACTATTACCAGGCCCCTTACCCATCCATTCCCTCCCTCTTCAGAAGCACCAGAACAGGATATACACCCAATGTTGTTTGTTTGTTTGTTCTGGGATTTTTTTTTTGTTAGAAAAGCAAGACAATTCATAAAGAAACCAGGAAATTCAGCTACCGAAAGGTTTGAGAGCCAGGACAGGACCACTGACATATTGCAGACCACAAGGAAAAACAAACAAGACAAGAACACACATGCCCTCTGTCACGCTCTGTATCCCTCCCACTGCAATCAGACTGAGGGAGCAGAGTCCTGCACTTTTACGCTCCAAATAAGAGAAAGCTTGGAAAGCTTTGCAAAAGTGGAACATCAAAAGCTACTGCTGTTATCTGCTGGAACAGTCAACTTTGACACAGCTTAGCTTCTGAAATCCAAATACGCTTGCAGGTGAGCGCAGCTTCAGTTCTACCAGACTCATAACCCAGGAAGGGTTTTTGAGAGCCAGAGGTCTCACTACCCACCCCCCTATGGCTCCGTGAGTCTAAAGGCAGACTCCCAGGAGGAACAAATCTTTCTTACACACTCTTGCCAGATGTGATGGAAAGCTTTTGTAGTGACTCCTTCTAAACTACATATAAGAGGTAACACAAATGCTGCCCTATTGCTCTCCATAAATGCTGTGTAAGATCCTATTCTTTTCAGGAACATGCAGTGAAAACACTGACACTGTTCATAAAAGAACTGCTCCCTATTTAAACAACTCCACACTGATGAAAAAAGTAAATATATATTTATCTCTTTCCTTCTCTTGCCTAGGTACCATTTTTCCCCAAAGATCCTTCTTCCTCCCTCCAGTGCTTCAACACTCTTGCTAGGGAAAATTCTGCAGGAATGGTCATAGTTACCTCTAGTAGGCTTATGAAATAGGGAAGATTTATTTTCTGGAATTGGGGTCTTGTGGCTAAGGCTTTTTCAAACTTGAGTTGTAGTGCTGGGTTGCTAGTTTTGCCCAATCCAGGAAATGCCTAACTTCTTCTCACACGAAATTAACCTTGTGTTCACTTTGAGATGCATCTCAAGATGGCTAGGAAGGAAAACATCAAGAATTTAGCACAGCAGGCTCCCTAATTATATTTACCAGTTACATGGAGTAGGAAATCTCCCTTTACATTCTGCACCTACAAGACAGCTGAAAAAAAAAAATGAAAAAAAAAAAATCACTGAGTGTCCCATGATAGTCTATTACAGCTCAGTGTCAGCAATTAAATCCCGGCAGGGTGGAGCAGGAAATCTCCTGCCTTCCAGTAACAATGACAGGGTCACTGGAGGAAGAAAAGGACATTCATAGTAAATCCCCACTCCTCCTGGCAGTGGAGACCCTGTTGAAGTCCTAGATGAAGAACAACAAAACCAAGGGTCACCTTTACAGAAGCTGGAATTTGCCATGCCTTATCTAATCTTACTCCCAGTACCTGCAGTAAAAGGGAAAATTGCCCACTAAAACCTAGAGAAAGTAGGTGGGAAAGTTGCATCCCTTCTCATCCAGATTTCCCATGCATGTAATCCATTCCTGGTCCTTGAAAGACAGTTCTGCATCAAGATGCAGATGTCATCTTTATTTTATGGACTCCATTTTGCAATCATTTTAGAATGTGATTCTTGTTGCAACACTCTCCCTTCTGGATTAGAGCAAGCAGTTTTGCTGCTGGGGTTGATGACAACAGCAGACTAACTCCAAAAAGCCAGATTCTCAGGGGCCATCTCTGTCACTTGATGCTTCCCTGCACAGTAGGATTCTTCCCATAGGGACTGTGATTCCAACTGCCATATAGAAACCAAGCGGGTAGCACAACACAGACTCTCCCTTGTGGCCAAGGCCAAGATCCATAGGACCAGCAGGCAGGCTGCAAAGATTTGAAGCTTTTGCCCTTTTCAGAAGTTGAACTTGTGTGCTTTGTCAGCAGGGAAGTGTTTACTGTGAGGAAGGTTCGTTTGCCAAGTCAGTTCTGTCATGTAGCCTCACTGAAGGCTGAGCACTGAGAATGTATGAACTGAGTGAAGGAGTTTATAGACAGAAACAGTCATAACTGAAAAGAAGTACTGTGTGAGAGAGCAGGCTTGGTGAAGAAAGATCTGAACTCATTCATATATACATCAAGTTGCAGAACTTTCCAGTTGGAGCTCAGAAGCAGGTGATTTGCTTACAGTATAGTTAACTCTGCCACATGGAAGGCATCGATACTGAGATTTTGAAAGACTGCTTTATTCAAGTTTCAAGTTCAAAGGCAAATTGATTTCACTGAACTTGCATAAGCTGATAGGTAGGAACATTTCTGCCTAAACTCCTGTCAACTTATCAGAAGCATAAAGAAGTAAGTTTTCCAAGGGTATAATTAAATAGGCAGGCTTTAGGTATTGCACAGAGTAGAGGGGTGGGGAAGTCTTACAAGTGTCTGTCTCAGAGGTGTTTCAGCTTTTGCACTGACAGTGCTTTCCTAGCTACCACACAATCTCTGAGCAGTCCCTTACCCCCTGCTCCCCAAGAAATTACTTTACCTTTGAGGGTTTCAGCTGCACCAAAGCAGCACTACTTTGAGCACTACAATTCTTATCCAATGTAGAACAACCCTAGAACAGTTTATAGCAGCAACATCTGAGACTGTACCAGGAAAGATCTGTATGCTAAAGCCTCATTATCATACAGCAGGATCAATCCAGCCTAAATAAATACGCTCCTGAAATCTTTGCACATTCCACATGTAGATACATACCACTTTAGCGCCTGCAGATCCACTTGGACCCAAGTTTGCATCCCACCGTGGACTCCTTATACCAGATGACCTCCCCTGCCTCAGCCTGCTGGGCACCCACCTACTGTGTGCAGCACAGCCTCCCCATTAAAGCTGAACAGGCTGATTTGAGACTTATATAACCAGCCTGCCAAACCTACCCAGACTTCAGCCAACCATAAGCATCACCAAGTACTAATCCTATGTTTTACTAGACACACCTGGAGGAGAAAGATAATCACTCACGTTAGAAGAGCAGAGACATTCTGAGCACACCACACCTAAACCAGTCAGAAACAAGATTAAACTTATCTGGCTGACAGACATCATAAAACACCAAGTACCTTACTAGATAAAGGCTGACAGAGCTGAGAGCATGAATGCTTTCCACAAACTCTGTGATATTTAACAAGTTTAAGGTATTAATAGAGCGACTGCTGTAGGAGCAAACATCCACTGATTTAGACAATTCCTCTATCCAAAATCATCCAACCTAAACAAGTGAAGATTGACTTATTGTTGACAGACACCTGCCTGAGTAGTGCTTCAGATTCCTGCCTGCAACTGCTGGCCAACATGTCCAGCTAGGGACAAAGCGAATAGAAACATCACTGTTGTGTTTCACTGGCTAGTTTGTCAGTTTGACTCATCATTTGCTGAATACTTTATCCAGCCCCCTCTTTCCTCCTCCCTTCTGTCGGCCATTCTGTTACTAATGGAGCTACTGGCAAAACAGGACTACATGAAAGACCTCGTGACATGCACACAAATTTCAGTTTCAACCCCTTACTTTCAGGACCTCCCTGAAACCAGGGAGGTCATCCACACCTTTAGTGGCATGCAGCTTTCAAGTGAGGCAGTCTCATACAAAGTTTTAGGTCAGTAGACGTGGATATATTGTATGTTGGATCTTGCAACTCTAGTTTCCACTATACCTATCCTTAATTCTCAGTGGATTTCCTTCAAGATTGTGGACTGCAAAGCAGAAGTCAAGCACTGCTAACAGAATTTCTTACCTCTCAGAAGCCCAGAGAATGAGGGAGTTATTCACGTGCCAACAGCATCAGAGGTAGATAAGGAAAGAAAAACCTTGATGCTGTTAAAAGTATAACCCTGATTATTGACGAGCTACAACATGTTACAATAAGTTTTCAACAGAGCAGAGCTTCTCTCCCCAGCATGCTGCCACCTGAAATCGTTAAGAAGTGCATGACACAGAGCTCTTTGTTCAGGAATCAGGAAATGTAAGAGCTTTGCTGGTCAGAAATGGAACTGGGAATTTACGTGTCTCCTCCCCCACGTTTATTAGACCCAGAATTAAAAGGAAAAAAAAAAAAGAGGAGGCTAAAACAGAGCTGCTTTCAGGCACTCCTCAGAAAGCCTTCCAAGCACAAGGACAGCCCCTTGATAAACTGGAAAAGTCCAAAAGACATGGCACAACTCAAGTGATTTTGCCCTTTGCTGTTTAGAAATAAACACCAGCAAAGCCAGATGCCAAAGCCCTGACCAACCAACTGTTATCCCTACATCAGGCTCTTTCTGCATTAAAAAACCAAATCCCTCCTGTGGGACAAGTCTTCTGCAATAGAGAAACCAACACATGAAGCTTAAAGGGTCATATATCATTTAGACTAGTGGATAGAGTAGTGGAACAGCAGCTGCCAGAACTTCCACTCTTCAGTTGGCGGAACAGCCAGTGAATTCAACACTGAGAGCAAGCTAAGTTGGTTTTCACACAACCATCCAGCAGCCGTATGCAACATTCAGCCCCATCCAAGCCACAAGATACAGCAGGATGAAGAGAACCAACTGGGTCACAACATCTTTACTGAAGCTCATGAGAAAGAATAATCCACCGATGCTATGGATACCACTTTATCGTCCTTACAGCTACCCCTTAGTTGACTCTGTCAGATGCAGGACTCGCATTTGTAACCATAGTGCAACAGCTCCTGTTTACCATCACAAGCCTGTCCTAACAAGCACAGGGAAGAACATCTGCCCTATCAGAACAAACCATACCAGAGACCTGGCTTGGCCTGCCATATTTTATGCCTTCTGACAGCATTTTGCCCCAGTTGCACAGAATTCAGCACACTCTGAAGTTATCAGCATCACTGACACTTGGAGCAGCGACTGTATATTGATGTCATACAGGTATGTAAATTTAAGTGCTATCAGATGACTTGCAACAGTGATGCAAACCAGAGAAAAATGTCTGTGTCAGCTTATAAATTATGCATGTCCATAGTCACAGGCTTCCTATCCAAAACTAATTTCCTCTTTGCCATAAAAACAGATTCTTCAAGGACAGGGCATTGGAGCTTGCCTTGGAAAAGCACAACTGCCTTATTCCAACATGACACTATGAAACACTCCCCTGTACTGACTAATGCAAGTGATTGAATTAATTCTGTTAGTACCTACTTAAGATAAACAGACAGCAACAGCATTAACTTGTAACAACCAGAAGAGCTTCAAGCACCCCATTAGCTGCAAAAGAAGGCTCTTCAGCATATAACTCCAGCATTGAGAAGAGTCTGACAAGAAAAGGTAACCATCTGTTCTCAGCTAAAGACAGCAATGGCAGACAGAGCAGAGCTTTGACATATCTAACAACAGGTTAAGAAATCCAGGCACTATATTCAAAGTGAACAAATACTTTTAAGCAAGAATAATCTTGATTGTTGACAGACTGTCACAACATGCACAAGTCGATGGGCGTTGCCACAGCTGTTCTCAAGCTCAAAGAGATGAGCCAGTTAAGATGAAAGAAGAGGCAGATGAGAGCAAAGCAACTTATGACATCAGCTATCAGCACAATAATATTTAGACTCAGTCTGAAGAAAGAAGAAGAATAAGTACGTATTCACCTGCTCACATATTCACCATACCCTATAAGCCTTGTCTTCAGGACCACAACCTACAAAACAGTGACTATGACTTCTAGCTCAAAGCATTTTCTGACTGCATGAGTCGATTAATAAGGGACAGGTCATCTAACCTTTGATCACCAAGACCTGATAAAACCAAGACCCTGAAGGAAAGCCTGTTAACTAGTCCAGAACACAGCTTTACTGTGCACAACGTTAAGCTGTAGCTAGAGAAGCAGCTTGCAAATTTGTCACAAGAGAAGCTTCGTGAATTGTCAAGGTAATTTTATAACAAATGTTAACCATGCTTAGTAAACAAGCAGAAGGAAGCACTAGTATTTCAGCAGGGAGGTCATGACTGAACAACTTTTAGTTTCAAATGCAGTTTCATACAGCAGGTGGGGCATGTATAATCCAGCTATATGAACTGGATTTCAAGTTGCAATACAAAGTACATGCACCACATCAACAGTTTAAGGAAAAAGCTGCTTGGTAGCATTCAAGATACGCTCTTCAAAGCACGCAGACTCTTAAATGCCTGTTCAGTATTAGCGTGCATATCCTAAACTGAGGCTATTTTTGAAAACAGTTGAAAAAATGCACAAAGAAGGCTCACCACACTGCACCTGAATACATTAATTTTTAATAATTACCAAAACAATAGCTATGCATCCCCCGCCACCACCCTCACATTAAGGAGCCCCACACAAAACTCCTAAACCCTTCTCCTCTGTGCTCCACCAGCACTCACCTGACATTGTACCTCCGCTTTCCTAGACAGCAGTTAGGCTCAATTCAAGACCAGAAATGAGTTTCACTTCCTTTTCAAGTACTCTGCTGAACAAAATCCTTCTTTAGGATATGGAAGAATTACGTCAAGGCCCCTAAATAAGCCTGCTCCAATCCCATAGCAATAACACAATGACTTATACATTTGACCTCTACTGCTTATTTAAAAAAAGAATAGTATTAGAGAACCTCAAACCACAGACCATCTTTCTGAATGCCTGCAGCATTTACTAGAATGTAATCAACTCCAGGCATTCAGTAACTCATCACTGGCACTCCAAATTTCAAACATGGGAACAGTGGCTTTTAACATATGGCTTCTGGCATACTTTAAGGAAATATTTATGCATATTGTCTTCGACCTGCATGCATAAAGTTAGGGTTTCCAAACACCATGAGAGGATCAGTATGAAAAACAAACCAGAGTACTGCCAGAACACTAACCAGAACATCAGACAAGTCTCAAGGACACTTGTATTCTGGAAGCAACATACTGCACATCTCGCTGCTCAGAACACTGCCAATACGGACAGCATTTCTGATCTTGCAGATAAGCACAGAATTCTGCAATACCTTTCATCACTATCCTAGTGAAGAACCAAGGAAGCAGGGAGTTTCTTGCAACTAGTTTCTGTCATTGCCTAATTGACACTCACGCAGGTGACTAGCCAGTGCACTCCTAGGAGTTCACTGTGAAAAACTGCCTAGGAGATGCCTGTACAGCAACGCAAATGTCATCTGGCAAGAAACGGAAGAGCACCTACCAAACTGAACAGCTCTTGCTAATTCTCAGCTGCATTCCTTTTAGGCAGCAGTCACCAAACCATTCACTGGACAGCCTTCAAGTATTTACTGTTTAGTGCACTGAGAAGTCAGGGTTTATGTGGCCGGGAGTTAGGGTGAATATATAACGGTTGTAGTCTACTTTGGACAACGCTCAGTTCTTGTACTCTTCTTTCATCTCCAAGCTAAGGGCTCACGGAATTTAATTAGCATACCACCACTCTCTCCATATCACCCTCCAATCAACCACTTTTCTTCCTTGCTCCTTATCAGCCATCTCACCCCTGCCCTCTGCTTTGCAATTATGTTTAAGTAGTATCCTGGTCATTTTTTGGCTTTACTTTAGAACCCGAGAGCTGGCCTGTAGCCCTTACCCTGCAGCTGGGCTCTGCTATCTGCACTTCAGTTCTCTGTGCTGGAAGTGGATGACGTTCCTGTGTGCTGGATCCTGAGCAGGTGCTGAAGCGTTGCATTCCCCGCACGCCATGGGAACAGCTTCCCTGAAATGAAGCAGAGATTATCAGTAAAGCAGCAGGGATCAAGTTCACAGAGGGACCATGTCATGTAAAAGCTTGGTAAAGGAGATCTAAGAAGCAAGGAACAACTCAAGAGGATCACTGGGAACCTGAAAGACACACCCTGATACCCAGAAAGATTGTAAGGGCTCTAAGAGCTAAGCAAAACTCTCAGGAGGAAGGAATCTCCAACATCTGTTATTCCAACAGAAGTTACCAAAAAGCAAGTGTTGCAGACCCAGCCAAAGGAGATACTAACTATTAATATTATAGCTAAGCCTAAACTGGTAGGGGCAGATTAACCTCCTGGAAGAACAATATCCTTTTTTTAGATAGGGAAAAAGGATTCGTGGCTTTACTACCTACTTTCTAGTCTGAAAAGCCTGTTGCTGGGGTTTTTTTTAAATGTTACGATCAGGAGTATCTGAAAATGTGGATCATGTTCCTACCCACTCTGTATTCAAGTAACTGTCCCCTTTCCTCTCAACACGTATCTGCCAACATGTATCTTTTTAAAGTGGCAGCAGTTTAGCACCACCACCAAGAATTAGAACAGCTTTTCTTTTTTTCTTGCTTCCTACATGTCAGCACGGGGCATGGGAAACCAGACAAGGGAACAGACCTCAGCTTTGAGATCTCTCAAGCATCCAGTCTCCTAGCTATATAGGAGAGGACTGCAGAAACCAGAAAGCATTTTGTCAATAGGGAAAAAATGAAGAGACATCACTGGGAGAAAAAAACCCAACAAAACAACCCCATACTGGTGAAGATGTTTGAGAATAGGTTCCTCCTGATCCCAAAGTTACCACTCGGGCTGACAGATTTTGAAGCAACACTCCTGTAGTCAGAGCTATTCTAGCTGTGACAGGCTGCTGCAAAGGCAACGTTTGAAGGCGAGGACTCTCTGACCTTCTCCCCTCACCTCCTCTCAGGCGACGGCCTCGGCACCAGCCCAAAGCCAGGACACCTCGGTACCGGCTCCCCGCTCCCCGTGCATCAGCCCCACCTGCCCACAAGCCTGCCACACCACCTCAGGTTTCCAGAAACACAAGAGACGTCCTTTATAAGATAGAAATAAAAACCCGACCAGCTTCCGACCCCAGCACCGCTGCCGGGTAGCAACACAGGACTTCTCCTCCCTGCCGGAGAAGCACGGTCCCCCGGAGCAGACCGCCAGCAGGCACCCAGACGGGACGGCCCTGCCTCGCCCCACAGACGCGGCAGAGACCCACCTGCCGCCAGCCCCGGCTCCCCGCCAGCCGCCCGACAGGGCAGGGTCGGCGGGGACACGGAGGAGGCGAATTAGCGCCGAATTAGTCAGCAAATCCTCCCCGGCCGCCCGGTGCGAGGGGAGCAGCCCGGCGATCAGGCCCCACCCAGCCGCTGCCCTTCACTTACGGCTACACTCCCTCAGGCGCCCCCCGCCGCCGAACGCCAGACTCAGCCCTGCCTCCCGCCGGGTCCGGCCGCGCTCCCCTCACGGCCACCCCGCGCGGGACACGTCCTCAGAGCCCCCCCCCGTCCGCACCCGGACCGCTAAGAGGAGAGCGGCGTGAGCCGGGCCGCAGCGCCCCGCCGCCAGCACCCACCTGGCCGCCTCAGCCCCCGCCCTCCCTCAAGCCGGCTCCGATTCCTTTTGTTCGCCCCTAAACCTCACCGCGGCGGCCCCACCCCGGAACTGACCTCACCCGGCCGGCATGGCGGCCATCAGCCCGTTCCGCCACGGTCGCCGCCGTTAGCGAGGAGCAAAGGAGGACGCCGCCATCTTGGGAGCGGGCATGACGAAAAGGGCGCGCCGCCATCTTTGTGCAGGGCGCTGTCCGGCGGAGTGGGTGGGGGCGGCATTTATGGTGGCGGGTATAATGAGGAGAGCGAGAGGCGGGAGGGGAAAGTGAGGGCGGGAGCGCCATCTTGGTGCAGGGCAGCGCGCAAAATGGTGAGCGTCTTAAAGGGCCCGCCGCAATTCCAGGCTCAGCGCTGGGTGGGGGAAGGGGAAAGTGAGGAGCTGAGCTCCTCCACCTGCTGTGAGTGACTTTGGAGTCCAAAATTGATTCTTTCTTGAAAAAAAAAACAAACAAAAAACCCTCTGTGTTAAGGCTTATGACCCAATCACGATCAAGCCTTCTGTCATGATTTCTTTTAATTTAATGCCATGTACAGCAATGCTGTCCCACAGCCTGTGGCGCTGAGGAATGGCAGCCTCTGAACCAAAGGAAGAAAGGAGGAAAGCCAGGCCTGCCAAGGACTGCTTCAGGCCCTCGTCCAGGCTGGTGTTACTGCTGTGAAAACACAGAAGGGTAAAAAATTAAAGCAGCCATGCCCTGACATCACGTCTTTTCAGTTTTAGCCCCTCGGCGTGGTTCAAGCCGTGCAGAGCCCTGAGAGGAGCAGCCGCTTTTCAGGCTGGACCTGGTGTGCATCACCACAGACAACAAGGAGGCTGCATCTTTCCTTACCTGGGCCCTACGTCCTCTCAAGTGACTTTAAACCCTTTCCTTAGCTCCTAAATGGTTAAAATCGCCTTCATCTGCCTCACTCTGTGGCTGTGCCCTGTGCAAGAGGAGCGATGGCACGTAGCCCAAGCCCCACCACCCAGTCCTCCTCTCACACATCCCCACCAGTGCAAAACTCTGATGCACACCTGATTCCCATCCTTAAATCACCAAGCAATAACGGAGGCCGCAGACATCACCTGTATTTAGGGACCAGGGGCACATGGCCCAGATCAGTGGAGAAAATCTGGTGATCATTTAGTTGGATGCCTCGAATGAAAAATAGTAGATACAGCTAGTATCAATGTTGAGGCTAGTAAACAGTAAGAGAATGAAAATCATTTAAATTGCAGATTTTACCACTTTTTCCTTAAGAACCAACCTATGTGATGTTTCTAAAGTGGAATATTTTGAAAACCCTGTTCCATTTCTCTAACAACAGCCCACTGGACTAAGGCCGTTGAAATACACATCGTGTGTTTCCTTGCAGCAGGAATAGTAACACCAGTGTGTTACAAGGATATAGCCAACAGAGATTTTGTGGTACCTGAAAAAAGCAGGCTGATTCACTAATGGTTATTTTCGTTTGGCTGACTCATTGAAGGACCCTGGGCAGCATCATTTTTTTAAAAATTCATAAAGGATGGTTCAAAGGCATTCATTATAATTTCATTAGTGTACAAGAGGCAGTTCTGAGTGGTTAAATGCCGCCAATTTTAACTCGTATACACCAGTGATCACTGCCACAGTAAAACAAGCACATCTGTGGCTTTCTAGGAACGCTATAGGTCTCCGTGTCCTCCTGTAGCCATAGGCACAGGACCTGTACCGCAGGAGCTATGATCCTGCCTGCCAGGGGACAGTGTTTTAGACACTCACCAGTCCATGCAATAGCTAGATTTTTTTAAAAAAAGATACAATGTTAAGAAGAATTTTATTCCTGTCTAGATACACTTGTTAAATTAAAATGACCTGAATAATGAGCGGGTCATCATTTTCCTTGACTTTTACAGTACAAACTCCAAGAACGTCAGATAGTGCCGTTTTCCTCAGTGACACCAACCATATTATGCAGCATGCTTTCTGCTGAATTTCAAGAGAACATTAAGGTGAAGTTAAATGTTACTGTTGAGGCAATATAATGGCCAAATCCTGCCAAAGAAGGCGGAGGCTCGTGCCCCGGTCCATCCCTTCTTCTCCCCATTCCTCCCTGCTCTGGCCCCTACCCAGATCAGTATTTCCTTGCAGTGCCCTTCACACCCACAGTCATCCTGCCCTGAGCCAGTTCAACTCACAGACCTTCCAGAAAACTGTCCACTTTTCTGCCGGGTTGGCTTTTTACTAATTCAGCAAGTCAAGTGAGTTCAGCTCAGGGGCAAACAACAAACACAGAAGGCGCAAGGTTGGTGGAGGAGCAGGCAAAGAAAGCATAGTGAGGGCAGCAGGAGGGAGAGCATAAAATGGCATTGAGCTATTAGATGGCTCAGGAAGTGCCATGTACATTCTTACAGAAGCAAATAGAGGTTTTCCTTCCACCTGCTTGTTTCAGTGTTTGAGTTTAACAGAAGTTTAGAAAAGAAGGAGTTTGCATCTGCCTGCACAGACATTCCCTCCTGCTTAGTCATGGCAGGGATGCTGTGAGCCCAGCATCCAGACGTCAGGTCAGGATTTGGGAACATTTGGCACAGTGGACGTCAGCCACTTCCTTTCCCTCTGGCTCACTTTTTCCTACTGTGAAAGGGAGACAGTAATTACTCACTCATCAGACCTACCCGACCTGATTCATCGGTGCATGTAAAGCAAAAGGAAGAGGGAAGCTGAGAGAGGACAATTTGCTCCCTACACCTCACTGCAGCAATTGTCACCTCTCAAATGACCGATGCAGAGTTTAGCTCCTGCATGCACTGAAATCCCCCTCTGAGGCTGCTGTGTGTCTCCCTGCCCACCCACAGCCCAAGGGTTGGACAATGCTGCAGGATCCTGCTTCGTTATCCTCTGATGAACCTAACGCTGATGCCTTCACCTTCGGTACCTGTGATCCATTCTCTTCTCTATTAGTATTAAGCCTGCAGGGTGGAATTTTTGAGAGTGTCTGACACAAAAATTAATTTTTCAAATGACTGCAGTCTTCCCTCAAAGGGAAATTCCCAGCCATTGCCATGCCAGAGTAATAATAGCCATACCACAAAAATTATCCCGCTATAACTACGCCAGTATTAGCCCCCATCTAAACAATATGCTACGATATTTTCCCAAGCAGCCAAAATCCTCTGGCAGCTCTGGCTCCAAGCCTCTGGGGAGGAAGGGACCTGCTCCCAAAAGCCCTCTCTTCCCTCACCCTGGTGCTTCAGAGAGCGACCTGAGATCTCCTTTTCCCCGGTACGATTTTCCCCATCGGAGTGTTGTAGCTCGACTCCTACCTTCCTGCAGCCTCTCCGACTCCTCCCAGGAAGTCCCAGCTGCAGATGAAGCATTTCAGAGACGGGGAGGGGGCAGCATGTGTGCGAAGGCAGCCTGGGCGGTTGTGCCAGACTTTCGCAGCGTAATGCAGCGTGGCCCGGCTTGATGTAAGTCCGTTTTACCCCCCACTATCCCTTCTGGGAGCTGCCTTGCATCTGCGGGTGTGCGCTTGCTGGCTGTTGCGTTTGCCTGTGCTCTCGCTGTAGCGTTGCGCCCACGGTGTGACGAGTTCAGGGGGACCCTGGTTCCCAAAGCCTTTTGGGTGCACCTGCTAGCAGCCAGACTGGCCAGCGCTGTGGAGGTGCTTGGGGAGCACCGAGGTGGAGGAGTCGGCTGGTGCCTGCAGGCTGGAGGGCAGGAGGTGGTGAGTGGCCAGTCCCCGTGGTGACCTTTCAGCTGTCACCTCTGAAATCCTTGTGTGCTCTGAACCGTGCACCTCACCAAGGCAAGAGGTGCCCCTGCTCCCATGCAGGGAGCATACGTACAGCACAGCCTGAAATGCCCAACTAGGTGAGAGGCTCCCTGAGCCTTTCCCTGGCTTTTTGACTCTCTGGTGGCTCACCCCGCTCCAAAATGTTGTCCAGGGCTGGGGAGGTGAGCCAGAGCCCACTGCCCTAACCCCAGTCTGCTGCTCCCACTGCACCCTGACCCTCATGCTGCCTCTAGCTCTTTGCAGGCACCTTATGTAGAGCTCTTACACCAGCTCTGTAGTTTTCTGTAATCCAGTGAAGCCTTTTTTACTACCACACTTTAATTTTGTCACCTGCAGGGTTAGTCCCCTCATTCCAGTACTCATTTGCTTTCCATCCCCCCCATCTCAGCACTCATCCCCAACATGCAGCCATCCTGTGCACAGGGGTGAGGTACGTAATTCACAGTCCCAAGCAATGTTATGCTGTGGCTTCCCATTTTTCCATAAATTGTGCTATTTTTTCCCACCTGGGCACAGACCTGTAAAATCCCACTGGTCTCAGTTGGCAGCCTCTTTGCATTTGTGTTAGAAATAACATAAAATACAAACAGTGGGGGCTCACATCTTGCGTGGAAGGTTGGGGAGTGCACCTAGCACTACTGAGAACTTACCTCCAGGCTGGCTAGCTTCAAACCTTGTTTAATTTATTTTTTGGCAGCTGGGTAAATTAATCCATGGCTGGTCAAAATAAAGGTGCATGCATCCTTCAGACTCACCACTTTTATCTCAAGTACCTAACAAAACATTACCTTATTTTAGCTTAAATACAGTATGTTTAAGCAACGTTGTAGGATACTTGAGGGGACCTGAGGTGAAGGAACAGGCTGCACCAGGCACAGAAATTAATTTTCCTTGAAGGAAAGATAAACACAAAAATCACTTTGGAGATGGAAGCTGACGTCTCGTTAACCAGAATAAAACTTGTGACTGGACAGCCTGGAGCTGCAGCAACTGAGAGGCCAGAGACTCTCAAAAATAGCAGCACTCTTGCTTTGATTTTGGGGTGTTTCTGTAACCTTAAGAACATGAAGGAAGAGCAAGCGGTAGGATTGTGTGGAGTAGGTTTGCCTACCGTATGTCCCTAAGGCCCCTTGACTAGTTCGCCAGCCCCACGTGGCAGGGTGTCCGAGCAGCCCTGCCAAGGCACAGCCCCATCAGCCAGGAAGGTGGAGGTGCTGCAGGGGAGGAACAGCAGAGGCAACAGATAGCTGGGATCAATGAAACTGGATGGGAAACTGATGTTGAATACTGAATTCCCAGAGGGTGCTCTCTCACTGGCATCCGTACCGCTCCCCTCAGTGCAGAGGAAAGCAGGGGGAAGCCTGGAATTGGGGAGAGAGGAGTCAAGTGATGGTTGCGCTTGTGATCCTGACTCTGTGCCGGTCATGGGCACAAAGTACAGTCCCAGCGCTCTTTGGCATTGCAGCGACAACACACACAGTGGCTTGTTGCCCCTTTTCCTTTCTGTGGCAGAATAACCACAGCTTTGAATCCGAACCTGCACCGCATCCCCAGGTACACAGAGCAAATGCTTTGTCCCTGCAGCCATGGAGTAATTATCTCACCTCTCTGATTTTTGTCTGGGGAAAACGCAGGTCCGTGCCCACCGAAGTGAGACAGCAGGAGCCGTGGCATGCTCAGGAGAGTGGGACCATCTCTGCGTCACTTCTTGCTGGAGAGGAAGAGTGGCACTGGATATAGCTCATACTCTGGCGAGGTATTGAATGCCCAGCATGACTGTTTCTGGCCGGCACCCTGGTCCCTGGCTCAGGCTGCAGTGGTGTGGAGCCCAGGGGAGCTCACTGCCCAGGAGCTAGCCTCGGCAGCAATGCCAGATAGGGCATGTCAGGAAAAGTCACACTGGTGCAATCTCCTCTGTACCCCCTTATTTCCAGGTAGACCGTTTAAAGGGAACATCTCATAAGTGAGAGGATATACAGAAGAAAGCTCTTTTTTTGTGGGGTTGCCTCATCTGATGATCTCTTCTACTAAAGCCTCTTGGGTCACAAAGTACTTGGGAAATGTCAGCATCCTTCTTGGAGATACAAATATACAGAGCAAGGAAATCACACGTGGCAGGCAGTCAGTGGTGGAAGTTGTGGCTGCTAACTCTTCTACATGTGCACTCAACTATCCTTTCTGGCTGCCAGGCAAATGGCAAGTGGAGAAACATATCGTTTGGTTTGTGGAGCACAACAGGCTGAAACAGATTTGGGGGCTGCATGGCCCCAAGCCTGTGTTACTCTCCAGCTTGACGGGCAGCGCTCATGGCAGCATCACGTAGGCTGGGGATGGGATGGGGGGAGGACATCAAAAGAAGAAAGTATTTGTCATTTCCCATCCTGAAAGAGCTGCGCATACAGGGCCTTTCCTCAGAACTGGGAATTTCTAGGCTTAAAGCACCTTCTTCCCAATGACTCCCATCACACTTGCTGATGCAGCAGCCCCACCACAAGAGAACAGCACCGGAGGTGTTAATATTTCACCTCCAGCTATCTTTTACTTCCCAAGGCACAAATCCTTCTACTCCCACCAAAATCAGCTCAGGCACCGGGTCTTGCTGACCATAATATCCGTGAGATTGTGCATGAAGAGCAAAGCAGGGAGCTGGCAGAGGAGTGGGGCTCCCATAGATCCAGGGAGGCAGTGACTTCTGCTCGCCCTTGGCTGCCTGCCTGGCACCACGGGGGAGCGCATAGTCCACCTGGTGCCCTCTGAAACACAGGGCTCCTCAGCAAGTTGTTCGCCCTAGTGAGGGCTGAAGCTGTATAAAAATCCAAAGACCTTAACACAAAATATCGTTGGGACACTCTTCAAATTCTGGTGCATCCCTCTGGGAATTGCAGGGTGAGCAGGTAAGTGGGGAATTACCTGTGCAGCTGAGCCTGGGGACGAGGGCTGACCTAGTATCTCTCCCACCATCCGGGCACGGCAGAGCACAGACCCTGTCCCCTCACATCTCAGCTCCGTACCTCACATCCCCGCTGCTCTCACGTGTCCTCCCCGTCCCTCTTCAAATGTATTTTATTTGCTGTGGTGACGATCACTTTCTTGGCTCCTTGCTTCAGAGACACCCTCCTCGCACCCCCATACTGGCTTTTATTGGTTCATTGAGCATCATTTGTCTCTGGTTTCCAGTCCCTTCACTGACTGATTACCTTTTGCCCGCACTGTTAAGTTACTAAATTCTGCCTCTGCCACTTCTCATCATCTTTTACAGCGTGATAAATTCCCCATCGAGCACATCTGACTTTCTCCCACTGTGCTTATCTGACTGGAAGGAGGATTTTGCTCTGAATATTTTCTCCTGTCCTTCCCATGCCCCCTAGCCATGATGCACGTGGAAATTAGAGATCAGTCAGGCAAACAGTACCTTGGTGTCTCCGTACATCACTGACCTGTGTGCTGTGCTCTCCTGTTGCCTGTACCCAGTTGCTGCCTGGTTTTGACATGAACTTTAGAAGCAGAAACCAGTGTTTTGTTTAGGATCTAGAGCAACTCCCTCCACCAAGGGCTCCAGCAGGACAAAGAAGTAAATACCTCTGCCGCTCCTTAGAGAAGTGTGGAATAAAAAAGTTTTTTCTTCTAGGAAAGGGGGATATTTTTGTGGCCTGTGGAGTACAAGGAGGTCCTTCCAGTGGAGGACAAGAGAGGCTATGGAAGGCAAAAGCCTGAGGTCTGGGGTCATTGGCCTGGCTGTTACAGCTTGGCTGAGCTCGTTTGACTCCATGATTTATTCCAACTGAAAATGAGGTTTAAGGCATTGCCAGCTCCCCAGTGAGTGTACACACACTTCTTTTGTTCATCTGTTTTCTCAATTCATGTTGAAACTTGTAAATGAAACATCCTCCTCTGCCATCTCTCATCTGTTTAATCTTTCATAAAAAGTGTGTGAAGCTTTTTTTCAGAAACCACTGCAACAGTGCTACTGCTCTAAGGTCGGTCAGCAACAACCCATGAAGCAATAAAGGGCACACCTTCTATTGGGAAAAACATACCTGGGGAGGCCACATCCCCCTTGCGCTTGGCCCCATTGCCATTATTAAAAGCTTCGAACTCACTCTCTTCTTTCTCTCTTTTTGCAGGCAAAAATGTCAAGGCCAGTGCAAGCTCGGAGGCTGGAGGGAATAGATAAGAATATCTGGTGAGTTAAGAGAATATCTGGTTTACCCTGGTGGTAGATGTGGTTTTAGGCAGCCTAACACCAGATAGAAACAGCCACACAGCACAGAGCAGCAGTCTTCCTTAGGTGCTTTGCATTTGTTCAGGAAGCCCATCAAGGCAAGTTTGTCCCAGGAGACTTTACCTCGGCTCAGCTCTGTACCTGCTGCTCACACTTTATGCCATATCAGGTGTCCTGCACTATCCTGTAGGAAGGCAGGCGGGAGCACCTGGTAGTGTATTGCACTCTATCCAATCCATCCTCCCGAATGATCCCTGCAGCACCCAAATCTGAGCCAGGTGGTGGCTGCACACTGGCTGCAGCGTGGCATCAGCTTCAAGCCCACCCTAGGGCACTGCAAGTAGAGAGGCAAGCAAAGGGATGCTGCAAATGACGTTCCCAGCCTGCCAGGCACAGTATGGCATTTGGGAAAACTGCATGCTTGAAGAAGATACTTAAATGGACTTTCCCCAAAGCCCTGCTGTGCCTAGTTTCAAGCTATAAACTGCCAGTGAGCCGGCTCTTCTGTGAGACAAGCACTGAATTCAGCCTGCCTTTCCATGTGCAGAGGCCTTCACGGTGTCTCGTTGCTAAATTTGCAGAACTGGTGTGATCTTGAAGACCTTCGAGACCTCTCCTGCTCTGTCTGTTCTGATCAGAAGCAATGCGTGTCTTCAGCTGTGACCACACACCCAGACAGCACAACAGCTGTTTCCTTTGAGAGCAAGTTAAAACCACTCCCCAGTGGAATCACAGCTCATCCTCATTTTAATTGAAATGGGTCTGAAATGATCCATGCTTGGTCCTGTCCACCTGTGAGCAGTGGGATGGCTCTGCAGGAGGGACATCAACCTCACTCACTTCCAAAGGGATACTGGCAAGCGGAGCCAGTGCCAGTGTGCTGTCCAGACCCACTGTAAATGCTTGTCTTTCCCTTTCTTCCCTCCAGGGTGGAGTTTGTAAAACTGGCTGCCACCTACTCCACTGTGAACCTGGGCCAGGGCTTCCCTGACTTTCCCCCACCGGACTTTCTGAAGGAGGCGTTCGTGAAAGCCCTCAGCGGGGAGAACCACATGCTGCACCAGTATACCCGTGCTTTCGTGCGTGGACAGATTCCCCTCCTTGGCAATACCCCATTCATTCCCCATTAGCCTTGGCTGCTTCAGGGCTCACCAGGCATCAATAAACAGGGCAAACCACGTGAGGCAAAACATGCACCCAGCTTCAGCCCAGGTCCCCCACACCCAGGGCTGTAATGCTCTGCTGTACCAGGGCGTTTGAAGCAGCTGGGCTGGAAGATGCCCCGCACACACGGTCGCAGGGAGTTGGGCTGCCTAGGCCTCTTCCAAGGGCTCATCCATGTTTTAAGAGGCTTCTGCAACCCAAATCCCACCCCTTCTCTCACCCCACAGGGCCACCCACCTCTGGTGAAGATCCTAGCCCAGTTTTTTGGGAAGCTGCTTGCACGAGACCTGGATCCTATGACCAATGTGATGGTGACTGTGGGGGCGTACCAAGCCCTTTTCTGCTGCTTCCAGGCTTTCGTTGATGAAGGCGATGAGGTAACGCAAGATCTGGGCTTGCTGCACAGGCAGCCATCCTCCCAGGAGAGCCCTTCCTGGCTGTGGGTCTGCCAGGGGTAGGTTTACATAGTCCTTTTGCAAAGCAGAAAAGGTTTTATCCCCATTCTCCAATATTTGAGCTTCCAAAGGGAAAAACTCTCTGCTGCAGGGCGCTGTCTCATTTCTACATAAGCCAAAATAATCCTTTTTGCCCTGAGTGATGTTGTGCTTCCCTGACACTGCCCACTGGCAATGCAGGTTCTCCATCACTGTAATTCAGGGATTAAAATTTCTTGTCCCACCCATTGCTCTCTGCACCCATCATGAAAGGTCTGAGCAGGGCCAGTAGGGCACTGACATGTCCCTTTCTTCCAGGTGATAATTATTGAGCCCTTCTTTGACTGCTATGAGCTGATGGTGAAAATGGCTGGTGGGACACCTGTGTTTGTCCCGCTGAGACCGGTGAGTAGGTCAGAGCAAAGCCATCAAGGAGGGAAAAGTCATAGCGAAGTGAGCAAAGAGGTGAGTGGTAAACAAAGTGCAGCAGCAGCAAAGCAAGCCAAGATTCCCCTCTGTTCTCTCTAGAAGGCTCCAAAAGATGGCAAATTGATGTCTAGTGCAGACTGGCAGCTGGACCCAGCTGAACTGGCTTCTAAATTCAGCAAACGGACAAAAGCCATCGTCCTGAACTCGCCCAACAACCCTTTGGGCAAGGTAATGCCTCCTGCCTTGCTGTCGCTGGCCCTGAAAGCAGGTTGGGTGCTACAGCCCATCCAGCTGCACTTGCAGTGGAACAGTGACCCAACTGTTCTTGCACACAAGGATGTTGCAGGAGTACTGCACTCTTCTGGTGTTTTTAAGCCTGGTCTTTTGTGCCAGCAGTGGCTTTGCCCTGTTAGACCATCGCATCCAGCTTCTGCCCACCAGGAAATGGTGCAGGCAGGGTGCACAGCTTTCACAGAAAGGCAGGGACAGGCAGGGGCCCAGAAATACTCCTGCTGCATCTCTGCTCCACTCCCTGCCTGCTGCAGGTATTCAGCCGAGGGGAGCTGGAGCTCATTGCAGACCTGTGTGTGAAGCATGATGTCCTCTGCATCAGCGATGAAGTGTACGAGTGGCTCGTCTACGACGGGAAGGAGCACATCCGCATCGGTACAGAGAATGGCTTAGCTGAGCCTCGGTGTCTGCTCTGGGTACAGCATCTTCAGGGAAGGAACTGATGATTTAGCTGGGATCCCCTGGCAATTACATGGGCTGCCTGCATGCACAGCTCTACCACACATGTATCCATATTAGAGCTATTTTGCTGCACTTCAATCTCACTCTCCAAATCGGGACTTAAACTGAGCCCTGACTTCCAGAGCCAAAGGAAACAGAGATCTGGCTTCACAGCGTGAGATCCAGAGCAAAGAGCCCTTTGTCTCCAGTGAAACTGTATTTTTTCCCATACTTTGTAAAACCACACTTTTCTGGGTGTCTCTAGCTTTGGGACATCCATTTCAACATAAGTTCAGAGGCCTGTTCTTTCTGTTGCAGTAACATGTTGCAGGGTGATCGTGCTTGGCACCCCTGGTAGCCCCTGGGGCTGCGTACATGCATATGAAAACATTTAATTACAAAGAGATGCTCTTGAGAAACCTGGCTGCCTGTTTGGGATGTGCTTTGAGGCTCATCCGGGTTAAAGACGTGCTGTGAACGCAAGAGGCCACTATGGGTTATGGCAGGCAAAGAGCTCCCACCGCGTCATTAATGCAGCTCAGAAGCGAGCACACTGAGCTCTACCATCAGTGTTTCTCTTTTGTTTTGTTGCCAGCCAGCTTGCAAGGGATGTGGGACCGCACTGTGATCATCGGGAGTGCTGGGAAAACCTTCAGTGCCACTGGATGGAAGGTGAATTCCCTTGTGTGGCTCCTCGTAGTCACCTCATCCCTTTGCTGCAGGGCATGGGTCCCGTTGCTGTAGAGTGGTACTGGGGACGCACACTCAGCTTTGAGTCAAGTCAAAAGTACCAAAGGTGCTTTATGATAGCCCTGTCTGACAAATACAATGAAGCAAGCACAGGCAAATAAAGGGGAGTCCAAACAGGTACCCAGACACTTACCGCCTTCCTCCTCCTCTGCTGGCCACAGGTGGGCTGGACCGTGGGACCCAACCGTCTGTTGCAGCACCTCCGTACCGTGCACCAAAACTCAGTGTACCACTGCGCCACAGTTGCCCAGGTAACGTGACTCCCTACAACAGGCCCTGCAATTCCCAAATCCCCACAGCACGGGTGGGAGAGGGTCCTTCTGCCCACAGCTGACCTGAAAGGCACAGGCAGGGTGATGTGTGGGGCCCTGGAGAGGCTCCTTCCTCTCTCCTTGCAGTCACCCCATGCCTGGGAAGAAGGGGAGAGTCCAGCCTGCCTGGGGTGTATTCCTTATTTTGCATTGACAAATCCAAAGGGCCATCTGGAGGGGCTGGAGGCAGAGAGCATGGCTTGGTGCAGTGAGAAGTCACTCCCTGCTCCCTACGCACCTGTGAATTGCATCAGAGCAAAGACTCCAGTTCTCAAGCAAGCCTTGACCATCTTTCCACCATCTTCCTCTCTCCTCACAGGAGGCTGTGGCTCAGGGTTTCCAGAGGGAGTTTGAGCGCTATGGGAAACCAGACAGCTATTTCGTCCAGCTGTCCAAGGAGCTGCAGCAGAAGAGAGACTGGCTGGTCCAGAGCCTGGATGCTGTGGGGATGAAACCCATCGTCCCTGAGGGCACCTACTTCTTGGTGGCAGACATCTCCGAGTTCAGTGAGTCACGCGGCTGTGGTTTTGATCAGGCAGGGCTGAGTATGGGGGAGACAGCTCAGAGTGGTACCAATAGCAGGGACAGGAACCTGCATAAACCACCACCAAAGCAGGGACACACAATAGTATGTTCCCTATCCAAGCTCCCAGAGTTTGTAGGTTTGGGGCTTGGCTGCAGTACCCAGCAGCAGCCCCAGCCTCCACGCTGCTGTCCTTCTCCTGCAGAATCTGACGTCCCTGATGTCCCCAACACCGATGAGCCCTATGACACCAGATTTGCAAAGTGGATGGTCAAGAACAAGGTAAATGCATCTGGCCGCTTCCGCTGCATTTGCCCTGGATGCGTTTGTGCCCTCCCTGCTCCCAGCAGCGCACCACCACTGCCGGCACCGACAGCTCATCCAGGGGCGTAGGCGTCAGCAGCTGGCCTCAACTCGGGCAGCCTGAGCTCATGCAGTGTCAGCACACAGGCCACCAAGGGCATCTACAAGCCCACCTGTGAGACTTGCGAGCAATAAGTGGATGGCTTCACGCCAGCCCAGAAAGAATAACCTCAGCTCCACATCTTTCCCCTTCCCAGGGACTTGCCGCCATCCCGCTCTCTGCTTTCTACTGTGGGGCCCACAAGAACAACTACAACCATTTCATCCGGTTCTGCTTCGCAAAGGTGAGATACGTGGCAGCACAAAGGAATGCAAGGTTTGGAGTAATAATCAGGGCTGGTTTAAAGAGATAAACGCCAAGAAGAAATGCAGAGTGCCTTGTGCATTAGAGCCTGAGTGTGGCATCACAGATGGATCAGTCTCCTCCTGCGGACATGCGAGCCGAGGGCAGGAGGTGTGCTAGTGCCATCCTAAGCTTTGCCCCATCAGCATCCCACAATTCTTGGTCAAGGCAGGGAGTCTTCGGGGTGCACAATTAACTGCCCAGCGGCTATGCCTGCCCCAGAGGTGCTGTGCCTGTCTCATACCAAACACGGGGCATTTGTGGTGTTCCAGAATGAGAACAGGATTTTTGTATAAATGATGACAGCAGTGAGGGGAAAGGGGATTTGGCTGGAAGCCGTTGACCAAGCCTGTGGTATTTATTTAGGAGGAAGCCACACTGAAGGCAGCAAATGACATATTGCAAAAATGGAAACTGGAGAAAATCAGTCCCTGAGCACACTGGAGAGAAAATCAGGCTCTCTCCTTGGTCCTCACCTGCTATGACTGCTCTTCCTCCTCTTCTATTGCTCGGCTACAAACTTTGATACGTCCTTACTTTTGTGCTTTCAACCACATTTTCTGTCAGACAAACGGGTAAGAGGTTTGCCAGGCCCAGGGTCTGAGGGACATTTTCTATCACTGAAATGACTGTGCTGTTCCTTGCAAGAAGTGAGTCTTGACATGCGCTGCCAGCATTCGACGTTTCTTCTTACTATGTTAAAAGACTTTGCTAATCAGTTCTGGGATGCATCCAGCAAGACACAAGATAAAGATGGCTCCCGGAGTCTTTTCCACCACCAAATTCTGAAAAGGTGTTTCAGGACCTACCTTTAAGGCTATGCTGGGGGGTTACTGTGGCGTGGCTTGTCTCGCTCCATGTCCCCACTCACATACCCCAGAGCAAAGGACAGCATTTTCACCAGCACCCACGTTCCTCACGGGACTGTGCACAATCACCACCCATCAGTAGGTCAATTCCTATGATCCTGAAAATTATAAACCTAGCGAAATGCTGTTTCCCATAATCAACAATTTTCCTATTTTTTTTTCTGTGCATCTCTGAGAAAAGTGACCGCAGAATCAGTAACTGGCTCACCCAAGGAAATGGGCTTTCATGAATAGCCTTGCTCTTGCCAAACCTTCCCTGTGAATCCCCCAAACCACCATCTCCAGCACTTTGTCAGGGCTTCGCAGCATTGCCCAGCCTGCAAAGCAAAACCTTCAGGCCTTTGACAAGTGCATGCAGTGGTCGAGGAGGAAGGGCACAGCAGCCTCAGGCTGCTCCTGCTGCTGGTGGCCCCCACGACTTCCCACCCACGGGGCTGGTGGGTGGTGGGGCAACATAAGAAGCATTTCGAAAGGTAATTCTTGAATCATTCTCGATGTCAACCTGGATAAGAATGTAAACCAGCATCATCAATCACACAGGAGTTATGTGCAACAGACTGTGCAATAAGTATTTGTGGCAGTTAAAGTATTAAAGATTAATTACTGCAATTATCGAAGGGTAAATGTCTCTGTAATGATTATAAGGCTGACGCAGCTCTCCTGGAGAGCTGCCAGTCACCCGTGCAACATCTGTGTAACGTCCAGTGGTGGTGGCTGCTTGTCCCACCCAGGCCAGCGGGTAGTGGCTCTGCGGGTTTTGTGCTGGGCTGCAGCTGGCGGTACCAGTACTGATCCCCTTGGAGCCAGAGCTGCACCGACCCGCGGTAGGCAAACACCCACCTCCTGCCTTCGCCCATGGGAGAGGTGTCCCGTTGCACTGGCCTTATGTAGCCTGGGTGGGCGAGGGTGCTGCTGAAGGCCGTTTTGCACCCATAGGTGTGTCAAACGTTGGGAGAACTGCAATCACCGTAACAGATAAACGAACATGAGATTAGATTATTAACATAAAGATTAATTGCAACATCCCCGCGGGCGTGGGCTCTTGCTCCAGGTGGTGACACACCCCACAAGGGGCAGGGTGTCTCCCCCCATCCTCTAACACGCACACAGTGCTTGTGCAAAGTCACCCAGGTGCGGGTGTCCGGATTTCACGCGCCCCGGGGCCGCCCCCAGCCTCCCCGGCGAGGCTGGGCTCTACCCGCGCCCTCCCCCAGCCTCCTGCAGGTCACCCATTCTCCCGCAGAACGAGGCAGCGCCTGCTTAGCTTGGCTGCCCGCGCAGGCGACTTAAACACTGCGCCCGCCCCCTGCCTAGCCGTTGCCTCACGTGACGCCGGCCTCTCCGCCCCCACCGCGGGCGGGCACCGGCGCCCCCCGACCAATCACCGCCGCGGAGGGGCGTGGCCGGGAGGCGCGGGCGGAAGATGGCGGACGGCGGCGAGGCGAAGCGTCCCAAAGGCGTGCAGGTGGGGCGCGGCGGCCCCGGTTACCGGGGGCGGCGCGAGCGGAGCCCGGCGGTAACGGTCGCTGTCTCCCGCAGGCTGAGGAGAGGAAGGTGGACTGGCGGCGCTGGAAGCAGGAGAGTAAGGCCGGGCCCCCGCGGGGGCCGGGGGCGGGCAGGCAAATCGGGCCGCAGCCACGGAGGGTCCCGGCGGGGCCCCGGGCCGAGAGGAGCCGTCTGTGAGCGCCCCGGGACCCGGCGCGGCCCTCACCGCGGCGTCCAGGCCCGTGGCCCTGGTGCCGCGCCCCCCGCAGCCGCCCCGGCCTGAGCGCTCACTGTTTAAAGCGAGATGCTGTTCTCCGATGCAGGGAAAGCAGAGAAGAAAAAATGGAAGGAGATGAAGCTCCTGAAGAAACTGGAAAAACAGCGGATGCGGGAGCTGGCAGAAAAACAAGCCGAGAAGCAGGAGGAGCTGAAGGAGGACAGAGGTAATGGCGCTGTGGCCCAACTGCGAGGCCTGGCTTGAAAGAGCTGGGAGAACTTGGTCGGTAAAAGTCAGTCGATTCTACGTACCAATAGGAAAGGTGATGCTCAGCTTCGTAGATCGTATATAGAGGTGTGAACATGCTGTAGCAAGTGCTGCACAGGAGACTTTTATTAAGAGAAAACCTGTGGTTAAAATTTAAGAAATAGGGGTTGCTTTTTCCCCCCACCACAGCTGCAGTTGAAGTAGTAAAGAAAACGGTGCACGTGCAGCTGTCATGCTGTGGCTCTCTTCTGATCACACTCTGTTCCCCAGGGCGTCACTACACACTGAGCGTAGCCCTGCCGGGCTCTATCCTGAACAACGCCCAGTCGCTGGAACTGCGGACGTACCTTGCTGGACAGATCGCTCGGGCCTGTGCCATCTTCTGTGTGGATGAGATCGTAGTGTTTGACGAGCATGGAGAAGATGTAAAGTAAGGAGGAGCCACCTTGTTCTGCAGAAAGCGTTTCCTCTCTGCTTTCTGTTTCTTCTTTATTAAGCTGAGACCAGGGAAGAACTGGGTGTTCTCAAGCAAGTGCTTGAACCTCTCTCAAATGCCAGGATTACAGGGACCCCCATACCACTGCGCAGAGATGCTGACTTAACGGGTCTGGCAAACTAGGATGATTTATCCCAGCATGGGCATCACAAAGCAGCAGGAGGTCAAGTCCTCCTATACTCTTAAATCTTGCTGTGGAGGGACAGGGTGTGCCTATACCCTCATGCAAGCCCAATTCCTGTTCCTTCAGCTTTTCACCTGGACGGGCATCTGAGTTAACTTGCCAAGCCATGCAACCCTGTAGCATCCAGCTGCCAGGTTGTGTCAATACACAGATACACAAAGATTAAAA
This sequence comes from Steatornis caripensis, assembly GCA_013398225.1. Lineage (NCBI taxonomy): Eukaryota > Metazoa > Chordata > Aves > Caprimulgiformes > Steatornithidae > Steatornis > Steatornis caripensis. Next base: position 47,823 of record VZSC01005084.1, read on the forward strand.
CAACAAAACTGAAAAAGGTGTTTGGCTCATACAGAGTTCCAAATGTGACTTGTTAAGTCTCGCCCTCTGGAGTAGCCCTTTTACAAAGTGGCCCGCTTATTTCTTGGGGGTGGAGGGAGGGCGTGCTGCTATTTTCAGTTTGAGGAGCAAGGCCTAGTCTCCTGGAAACTTGATCGTTTGGGGCTGTGCAGTCTCCAGCTGAATTCACAAGCTGCTTTCTTTCTCTTTCAGGAGTGTCGAGGGGGACTTTGAAGGAATTGGGAGAAGAGGCAAGGCTTGTGTGCAGCTGGCTCGGATACTGCAGTACCTGGAGTGCCCTCAGTAAGTCCACCATGGTCAGACTGCATCAGAACTGACTGCCATGGCTATCGCATGCCAGAGGCTATAGGAGCAGGATGTTTATGTTGAGCGATTATATAGGATCTGATTGTTTCATGTCTGGTTCAGGAATTTTACTGAAAGAACAACAGTGAATGCAGGATACAACCTGCATGCTATGTTAGAGGTAGATGAGGGACTTGGAGAAGCTCCTTTAAGGGCCTTTGAGTCTATACAGGGCTAGAACTGAGGCTTGGATTCCATAGAAACAACTGTTTTCACATTTCAACCTTCTGTGATAACAGGTACTTGAGGAAATCCTTTTTTCCAAAACATGAGGATCTGCAGTTTGCAGGTAATGATTCAGTTGTCTCTGTCCCAAGCTGTTGGCTGCCTCTCCCTGAGCTCTGCCTCATTTTGCATGGGACGCACAGAATTGAATAACTTTTCTCCACGTCATAGTGCGTGTGAGGTGCTCTGCTGTGGTATGCGGGACCAGAGAGGGAGGGGGCTGCAGAACAGTTGTACTTAAACCTGTATTCCCACAGTTGGTGTCCTCTCCTTAGCAGTTGCTTTCGTCTGTGCTGTTCTAGGGCTCCTCAACCCCCTGGACAGCCCTCACCACATGCGGGTGGATGAGGATTCAGAGTACCGAGAAGGCGTAGTGTTGGATCGGCCAACTAAGCCAGGCAGAGGCTCTTTTGTTAACTGCGGGATGAGGAAGGTAGGTCTGTCTGTAACCCACAGGTCCTGAAACAATTTCCTGTCTATCTGGCAGACCTGAAGCAGGTGGGGTGGGTACCGCCAGGTTTCTGAAGGCCGTAGCACACTGGCATAGGTTTTAATGCTGTTGCTAGCTTGTCCCTTCTGGCTCGTTAACGTTTGTAGCTTCACGAGTCCTGGTGGGTCTGTGCCTTCCAGCATGTCATTGCTTCACTGCTGGAGTTGAACCTTTGAGCAGCCAAGTAAGTCCTAGACTGCTGAGCCAGCCGCCCTGAGCCTACTCTGCACTGCACGCACCACCACACAGGCCTTGACTGCAGAGCTCCTCATTCCAGCTGCAGGCCAGAACAGACCCCCACATCTTCGGAGGGTTCCCTTCCTTCTCCACCTTCCCCCATACTTCCAGAATGTCTGACACTGATGGTGACTGTCACTGCAGGAGGTGCAGATCGACAGACAGCTGAACCCCGGTCTGCGAGTCACCGTGCACCTCGAGGAACCCCAGAACCCAGGTAATCCACTGCTCCGTTAGCTTCTGTAAACTTCAGTCCTGCAGGAGTTGGTCCTTCCATACGACAGCCTTTGGATTATTGATACTTGAAGGTACCCCGCAGCTGTGCACGTTCCCTTTGCTCCACACACAAGTTTAGTAACACCCTTACCGTACCTCCCCAGTTAACTGGAAAGAACTATCAGCTCTTTGACCAACAATAAACAGCCCAAACATACTTGCATGCTTTCCAGAATGTGCTCAGAAGGGCGATTCTTGGTTGTACCAAGTCAGTGCCCTACCCTAGGAGGAACTGCTGTATGTGGCTGGTCAAAGCCAGCTCTTAGGAGGAGGTCACAGGGGATGTTCATCTCTTTGCTTCCTTTCCAGAAGCTAAAGTGCGGAAGGGCACCGTGGTGTCCTCACACCACCCTCGGACGGTGTCAGGCTTGTACTGGGGTTACAGCGTCCGCCTTGCCTCCTGCCTGAGTAAGTATTTGCAGGGATTCTTTGCTCTCTGCCATGGCCCTGCCTGGGCTTCCACGCCAATTTCAGGCCTACTGGCTGCACATCTGCAGCACACATTAACATCCCTTTCTTAGAAATCTCTTTTGTCTCAAAGGCAGCTTACATGTGCAGCTAGCAGCCACGTGGCAATCAAATGTAAGGGCTAAAGCCAGGGGTGTGAATCGCCCCAGTTACCCACCGGTGCTCTGCTCTGTACTTCACTCACTTTAGCGCCAAATATCCACGTTGTAGCAGCAGACGAATTGGTGCTCTCCATCTCCAGCCAGAACATCTCCATTTCCATGGTAACTTCCTCCTGTTTCTTCACATCAAAGCCAGTAGTGACATTTGAGCTTAAGAGCCCTCCAAAATCCTTTTCCTGTGTTCTGGTTGTTTGGACCTCCTAGGAGAATTGTAAGCCATTAGTCAAGGAATGGCTCCTGACACCTGTTTGAGCTTTGAGGAAAAGGTGCTGCAGTTGAAAAGGGTGCCAGAGACCCCCACAGCAAGGGAATTCTGTAGGAAAGAGGAATCATCCTTCTGATGCGCTGAAAAGCGATTCCTTCTGCTCCTGCCACTCACCTGTGGAGCGTCTGAACCTGTCCAGAAGGCACGCAGCACAGGCAAGGGCACCACATGAATAACTCTGTATTGTCTGGTTCCCAGGTGCTGTCTTTTCAGAGTGCCCATTCAAGGAAGGCTACGATCTCTCTATTGGGACCTCAGAGCGGGGCAGCTCCGTGGACCAGGCCACTCTCCCCTCCTTCAGGTTCGTGTCCCGCCTGCTTGGCCCCACTCAGAGCCCCCAGGGAGGCCTGGTACAGGCAGCAGAGCTGCACTGTGGCTTTGGTGTTCTCCCGGGCAAGAATGCTCCAATACATATGCACAAGACTTGGCTGCAGGCTCCCTCCTGGGTACCCCAGGGCAAGGACAGTTCCTTTCCTAGGTCCTCCTGACTCTGTTGGTAACAGGGACCAAGTGCTGCAGGGCTTTGTTACAGAGGCAGCTGCACTGGGCAGTGTCAGCAAGGGATGCAGCTCCCTGCTTCAGCAGCATAGAGGAGCTTGAACACAGACACGGATACCTGAACAAAAGAAGTGACTCTGCTTCTTGCAGATAAGAGAACTGCTTAGGTGAAGCCAGTTCTTAATCCACTTGAAGGTTCAGGGCACGTGAGCAGCTCTTCTGTGTAAAACTTGTAGCATCGGCCTTGGTACAGAGGTAAGAGGCAGTCTCTCCTCTCACCCTGCCCCTGTGCTCTCCCCTAGGCATGCCCTTGTCGTGTTTGGAGGTCTTGAGGGCTTGGAAGCAGGGGTTGACGTGGATCCAAACCTGGAGGTCACCGACCCAAGCGTCTTGTTTGACTTCTACCTGAACACTTGTCCCAGCCAAGGCAGCCGAACCATCCGGACAGAGGTAGGGCAGGTGGCTGATGGTGCGGTGCCTGTGTGCGTAGAGCAGCACTGTGTTTCTGCCTCTGGCAGCGACACACGTGGGCTATGTATTGTTGCCCATGGTGACACCTCAAAGAGCAGCTGGCTTGCCTGGTGCTCCTCACAGAGCAGTGGTTCCAACTGCCACCTGGGTCTGTTCCAGGAAGCACTGCTGATCTCTCTGTCTGCGCTGAGACCCCACATCGATGAGGCTGTGAAGACACCCAGTGACAGCTGAGGGAAGGAAAGCCACTGACCTTGCCATCAGCTGAGGACGGCCTTGGGGAAGCGGCTGTTCAAACGTGGGAGACTGGGTAAATCATTCCATGAGCCTGATGGGGCCAAGGCACAGCGTGACTAAAGCTGGTGGTGCTGCTCAACCAAGTGCCTGGCTGCTGTTGGGAGCAGCAAGTCTGTGCCCTCCTGCCAGCCAGCATGGTCCAGCCAAGGGCTGGTCACTGCCTCTCAGCAGCTGGCACAAGCCTGGCAGCAGACTGGGTCTCAGCAGTTCAGATGTCTGGGGTGAGGAATAAAGCAGTGTGGAACCTTAGCTGCCTCGAAGTCTGCATACGAGCACCTTGGTGTAGAGGATGGGCACTTGGTGGCCAGAGATCCTGCATGCTCAGTGCCGCTGGAGCCATGTGGCCATCAGACTTGAAGTCAAAACTTAGTCCTTACACCAGGAAGCTGTTCCTGTCTCAGCCTGACTCCCCCAGCACCCACCCCTTCAACTCAAAAGCTTAATCCTTCCCAACAGCAAGAAGGGCTGGGGCTTCAGTTGGGCCTGGGTGCTAAAGCACACCAGCATAGCTCGTTACAGTTTGGCTCCATCTGTGATGCCTTAAGCTCTGCCTACAGTGAGCTCAAACAGGAGAACAGCTGGAAGAGTTGGTTTTGTCCACCCCCTTCCTGCTGAGATATTCAGGGCATAGTAAGATAGTAAGAGCAGATAAGAAATAATCAATACTTTGGGGTTTCAAAGCTTTACTGCTAAAACCATTTTCTGAAAGAAAACAATCATACAANGAAGAGTTGGTTTTGTCCACCCTCTTCCTGCTGAGATATTCAGGGCATAGTAAGATAGTAAGAGCAGATAAGAAATAATCAATACTTTGGGGTTTCAAAGCTTTACTGCTAAAACCATTTTCTGAAAGAAAACAATCATACAATCCTTTGGCCACAGAAAGGCAGGAACCTCTCCCGCCCCTGCACCCATCTTGCTCCCATCCTTCCCTTCTGAACAGCAGACAGTAAGTGATTTCCCTTTGTATTCTAGTGAGCCACACACAACTCAAAGGGAGCAATTACAGAGGTGAGCTCTGTACTGGGATCAGGGGCAAATTCTAAAGACCTATGATGGTGTCAGGTGCCCGGGAGCCTTCTGCAGGACCTGCCCTCAAGATGGGCTGCATTGGCGGGTTTCACCATTGAGAAGGGGAGAGAGAAGCACTGGTTTCATTCTTATTTCCCACATTTAAAATTGCACAAGGAACTATTATGCTGCAGACAACATCTGTGAGCCCCTTCCCAGAGGATACCTGGATTTATTTACTCGGGGTTCAACACTTGTTTCCAGCTGTGATGGCTTTCAAGTTACTTGTTCTTTTCAAGATGTTTGGGACAAAGAGGAGGCCTGAGGCTCGCTCAATGCTCTCGATGGGAACCAGGAACCGTTCCAGGGGGATTTTCTCATCCACAGGGCTGTTGGGCATCACATATGAGCGCAACTCAATCTCCCCGCTCTCCTTTTCCAGGATGAGCACCTTGAAGAAATGGGTGGGGACTGCCACATTGTTCTTCCCAATCACCTGGTACTTGACGTACATCTTCCCATCAGCCTCCATCCTGCACCAACGGCAACATCCCATGTTACCTCCTGGTCTTGAGCCACATCCATGCCCTCAGCCCTCCGCCCCCAAGTGAGCCCCCACCCACAGCATGGCAGGGAGCAGCCCTACTTCTGCAGTAGGGGTGTAAAAACATTGCTGACACGGAGGCGACATGACACAGCAAGGCCGAACTGCATATCAGGTCTGCTCCCCTGCTCCCCGCAAATCCCTTCCCTGCTGTCTCTAACAGCCTTTCCAAGCTATTTCCTGCTGCTGAAGAAATCTCAACATGAGACAGCTGCTCTTCAGTGCTACATGAGGATCTTTGCAAATAAAAGTCATGTTCTTAAGTGGAGAAGTAGTCTATGAAATAAAACCTAGAAGCTTTATGTTGCAGGGAAGGGGTCTGCAGTCTAAGGTGTTAATCTAATAATCTAGTAACCTACTACTACGAGATTGTTCAGGACTGCAAAGGAAAAGCGACTTGGTTATGTTGTAGCTCAAGAAACCTACCCTTTGCTCAGAAAATAATCAACTGAATGTGAAATACACAAACTAATCCTAATACTAAAACAGTCACTTTCCACAGAAGCTCTGTGCACAGCTGGTCTCACCTACTGAACCGGGCCTTAGCAGATCGCTCCCATTTGGGAGCGGCTGGGAGGCTGCATGCCCTCGGCCTGCTTTCCTTTCCCACCATGATGCATCTTTCGAGCATGGTCTCAGCTCGGCCCTTGTGTTTACCTGGGCAGGTAAAGGGGTCCTGTGCAGACATAGACGTTCTTGTTGTTCCTTGCCAAGCTTCTACTGTACTTCTCAAGGTTATTCCAGGCGTTCTGGTTTAAATGAGGAACCTAGGAACATAACCGAGGCAACACAGGCAAAGTCTGTCNCCCAGCATGATGCATCTTTCGAGCATGGTCTCAGCTCGGCCCTTGTGTTTACCTGGGCAGGTAAAGGGGTCCTGTGCAGACATAGACGTTCTTGTTGTTCCTTGCCAAGCTTCTACTGTACTTCTCAAGGTTATTCCAGGCGTTCTGGTTTAAATGAGGAACCTAGGAACATAACCGAGGCAACACAGGCAAAGTCTGTCAGTGGGGAATTTCCTCACCGTTCAGAGTAATAACACCCGCCTTTCCTGTGACATGTCTCACAGCGTCCCAGGCACTTTCCAAAAAAGATCTCTGCTATGGCCTCCACTTTGGACACTGCATACGGCAAGGTCCTGGTTTGCACACCCAGGACCAGAACCTGCTCGCCTCATATCACGATTTCTGCAGGCACCTGCGCGCCTGTTTAACTCCGTTCCTGCAACGCGCTGCGCCGAACGCCGCCTCTCACGCCTCGACAGAAGTGCGCGGGCAGGCGCGTTTGCAGGATGCCGTTGTTAAGTTCAGCGGGAAATACCTCTCCAGGGGCCTGGGCCCCTTTGCACCCTCTCTAAAGCACGGAAGAGCCGGAGCGGTGGCTTCCAGCAAGGAGCAGCGTCTGCCCTTGAACGCGGGCAGCCCCGGCTCCCCCGCTCCCTCCAGCCGCCCCGGGCAGGCCCCCCCGGGGCAGCCGGCCCTACCTGCGGGGCCACGTTGCTGAGGTAGAAGGTGTCCCGCATGGCCTTCTGGCTCCACTTGTGGTTGGCGGCGGCGGCCAGGTGCCCGCGGTCGAAGCCGCTGCCGCGGTAGTCCGCGTTGGTGGCGCGGTGGTACTCGTGCACCGAGTCGTCCTCCTGGAAGTCGCAGGCGGCGCGGTCCGAGGGGCCGCTGAGCGTCTCCCGGCTGAGCCGCTCGATGACCCAGAGCGCGCTGCGGCTCCGCGGGTCGTAGCACAGCACGTAGGACTCGCGGCTTCTGCCTACAGTGAGCTCAAACAGGAGAACAGCTGGAAGAGTTGGTTTTGTCCACCCCCTTCCTGCTGAGATATTCAGGGCATAGTAAGATAGTAAGAGCAGATAAGAAATAATCAATACTTTGGGGTTTCAAAGCTTTACTGCTAAAACCATTTTCTGAAAGAAAANCACGGTCGGCCCTGGCCTCTGCCCGGGCCCAGCGCATCCGCAGCGTCACCTTCGCGGCGTGTTCCTCCAGGGCTGCCCGCGCCCCCGCACAGCCGCCCTGCGGAGAGCGGGTGGCGACGGGGACGGGTTCGCTCGCACCCACGAACCCGCCGCGGCTCACGGCTCCTGCTCGGTTCCCCCCAGGGCACTCGGAACGCCCGCACTCAGCACCCGCAGCAGCATCAACTCCGAGCTCAACGCCGCGAGTCAGTCACGTCACCAGGTGTTTGCACAAAGCCACCCGTTTACTTAAAGGAAGCATTGTAAAAATAGTGTTTAAAAAGAAGCATAAAAGACGGAGTTTTGGAGTGATGAAGTGTTCTCTAGACCCTGTTCCGGCAATTCCTTCCAGACAAGGTTAAAAAAAAAAAAAATGTTATTGGTTCCTCTCTTTGGGGTAAATGGCATTTTAGAAGAGCGCTCCAAACAGCTGAAACAAAGTCACTGACACTCGTTAAGGGAAAACAGCATCTGCTTTCCCAAACAGCCCTGACTCCCCCAAAGCCTTCATTCTGCTCACCGCCAAAGCGGGAATAATCCTAGCTCAGGCCTCAAAATTCAAACTCCAGATCAGTGTTCCAAGTGACAAACGACAACTTGCTCTCTAGTACAGTATTTTGTTGCGTCTACCTCATCAAAGCCACAAAGTTTCCCAAAACCTGAACTACAGCGAGGTGCAGGCAGAGCAGACCTCTTCCTCCCAGGGAAGGCTCACCTCTCCCCACATCCAGCACAGTGCCCTTTTTTCCCCTCCCAGCTGAAGATGGGTCCCCCTTCCCGTGCCTGGCAGTAGTCCTGCCTGTGAGGAACACATTGTAAGAGCTATTTAAATGTCCTCTCCTTAGGCCCTACGAAACAAGCGGTCCCCAAGGCACCCCAGGCTAACACCTCCCAACCCAAAGAACTGCCGCTTCAGCCAACCTCGCTGCTCCTGCAGCAGATCAGACTGAAAGAAATCAGAGGTGGAAACATCTCAAGGGTGCAGCAGTTGTCACTCGGCCACACAAGCAAGGAACCACTAGTTAAATACTGTGAGACCTCATCAACAAAAATCACCAAAAGCCTTTGAGGAATGAAGCCAAGGAAACTCATTAAGAGATTCAAAAGCTGGTAACAAGACTTTCTTTTCTCCCCTCAGAAAATCTGGTTTTTCTCTTAAAGAAAGGAGAACGTCTTGGAATAAAGAAATGGATGTCCCAGGTCACTGGAAAGTACAACTCCTTTCAACGGCCCTTCTCAACAGCAGGACAGAAGTCCTACCACACGGGAGGGGATAAGGAGGGACATAGAACATCTTTTCATGTAGGAACCAGCCCATCTGGATCTATCAAAGTTGTTGTAAGTTCTCCCCAAAGACAACCTCAATCAGTTTAACGGCCATAGTCTGGATAAGGCTAGAGAATTTATCCCAGAGAACCTTTCCATCAGCCAATGCCCTCACTGCATCCCATTAAACCACTGCAGACTCCTTTTAAAAGCATTCACCACCACCCTCTAAAGCAGGCTAAGACAGCACAACATAAGCTCTTCAGCACCTAGGAAAGGGGGAAGACAGCGTGACACCCGTACCCAGACAGCCGCCTGCACTGCTACTGGAGTAGCCACGTCTCCAGTGTCTTCAAGGGTTTGTAACGCTACAGACCAGCGCCTGGCTCAGAGCTAGGCAATGCCACTGCAGGGGGTCAGCCTCAGGGCCCAAACACTACTCTGAAATCAAGCAGGAGTTCATCTCCAAGTAATGCTTTAACCCTGATTCACCTGCTGCCTTCTCAGCTTATTTTTATGGAGACGTCTAGCTATTCAGAGCACGGACCCTCATGGATGCTCCTGTTACCAGTGAGAAAATACAGCATAAGGGAACCCTGCCCTTGCCTGGGGGACCCAAAACAGATAGCCCAGGTATTCGGGGAGGTGCGAGCAGAGCTTTTACATGGAATGTGAGAGAGCTACAGCAGTATTTAGAGCAGTTCCAAGGCAGAAGTGTTTGGAAGAGGTCCAATTCTGCCTAAGAGTTTGACCCTCCGGTTCAACATTTGTGCTACCAGCTAGCTGTTCGGTCATACGACATCTGACTACTGGCTTCTCTAGTGCAGGGTACCCAAGAGCTGAGAGCATGAGACCACGAGACCACCTGGAATAGCTCAGTGACAGAAAACAGGAAGAACATCCATCCAGCAGTCAGAGCAGGCAGGATGCTTCACTAGACAGCTGCCCTGGTCTATCCGCTCAATATTTCTTTGAGGAAAACTGTACCCTATAGAAGGGGCTGCAGCAGAGAAGGATACTGTTAGCCACAGGTATTAATTACAGATTGTTTTAAGTCTTCAGCTGCTCTTGCTCCACCACAGCAGCAACACCTGGCTGCACCAGTGTCACTTGAGCATATTCTGAAGAGGAAGAGATTGCCTGTGATTGCCAATAAGAACACAAGCACACACCTCAACCTTTACAGTGGCCTGTAAAGAACTGGCCTTCGGTGAAGAAGGTAATGCTAGTAAAAAAGCTAAAGGCTGACAGCATCCCTCCTGCTAGGGCAATTCTAGGCCATCAGCAGCTTAATCAGATCTTACAAAGAAGACTGACCTTTAACAAATCAATACCCATAAATACCAAAAACTGCAGTGTCAAACAGCTATGCAGAGGTGAGCCAGCACAGCACAGAAAGAAAAGGAAAAGCACGCTGGATTATTGTTCACTCAAGAACTTCTGCACCACCCAAGCACCTGGGTGCTGGCAGTTTCTCCCTCTGAGGATTACAGCTGCTGAGCAGCTTGATGCTGCTGGCAGGTTAGCAGTTCTCCCTGTAGTTTGTCTTAGTCGATGTTCACCTGAGCCTGCTCCACTGTATTTGAAATGCAGCAGTTTCCCTCTCAGGAGGTACAAGTGTCCGTCTCAGGACTGTGACTCCAACAGAACCGGTACACAGAAAACTGGATCAGCCCCAGCGGTCAGCTAATAACTGAAGTGCTTGTATGCCCACTGGATTACACCGGAAAAGGACTCTTAATCGTAGGTCGGACCTGTACCATGTCTCCTTCAAGGTTACTGTGACCAGAGCTTATGCAAGACAGTACTATGCAAGCCACTGAGGCAGAAAACCCCAGTGCCATGCCTGTATAAGCCTTCATTGCACATGACTAGATGCCCATTTCATGTATTTCAGAATCCCGCTTGTAGGTGGATATGCTCCAGGTTCTGAGCCAGGAAAGCAGCTTGAGGCCTCCATGCAGCAACACGCTCCTGCTCTAAGGCTGTGTGTAATAAGACTTGCTTCAAATTACACTTCACTCATTGATTAAAACCATCACAGTCTTGCTTTCAAGGAGACCTTGTTGATAAGGCTATTCTGGATTCAGGCAGTTTCAGTGCACAAAGCCACCAGCTGTAATCGTGTCCTCCCATCTCAGCTTCTCAAGGTCTCTTTCCCAGACAAAGGGGTCCAGGCTGCCAGATATCAGATGACTATCACCAGAAGCTGATACAATCTTCTTATGTGTACACCCCAGGGATGGCTAAGTGCAGACATGAAGGAGAAGAATCCAGAAGCCACTTGAACAGCAGGATGCGTGACTTCATTGGGATACATTCTATTCACAGGAGGAAGATCCTTCAATACTCACCCACCAAAATCCACTGGACTCAGCCCATCCCTTCCCCAACGGAAGTTACGCCACATGAGCTACTTCCACGATGCAGGAGTCCATCCTTTCAGGGATATCCAGACAGATGGTTTCTTTCTTCCCAAACTTAAAGTCATTTAAAAAAGATACAAAGAACTGCTTTTGGCAGCACGGAGGCATTTAAGATTTGAAAAATTCTGGAGTGCAGGACCCAAGTAGATGGGGAAGTAATCAGTCCTTGACCTAATAAATAGAGTAGCAGGAAGTCTTCAAGTTGGCCACCAGCCCAAACACAAAACCTGAAGTCCTGCAGAGACCACTAGGAGCTTTAATGCACCACACTGTGTGGGGGTATCCCCTGGGATCCGCTGCCATACAGTTTCTCTGACACCTTTTTTTAGGCTGATGGACTATTTGGAATCTTGAAGTTCCTTTGCCTTCTTCAAAATCAGATGAACATCAGATATAGGATAATCCTGGGTCAAAGAAACAAAGCAATACAAGTGACGACCTAGCATTTCTTGTACACATTGTTTCACTTAAGCAGGGCAAACCTTGACAATAGCATTCTCAGCCTATTATAACATACAGCCACGTTCAGTTACTCCCTTAACCAAGATAACAGTTTCCTGTTTTGTAACTCATTGAGCCTCAATACTCTTCAAGAAGGGATTGGTTGGTTTTTAATTTGTCCTCCAAGGGTACAGTAAGCTGGCCAGCTACACGGGCTGACTTCACACCAGAAAGCCTTATCAAAGCCAGTATCTTGCACAGCCCAAAGCAGGAACTGGCAGAATCAGAGGTATCCTACTGTGTGGTGCATGTGTTTTCAACCTTGGGCTCTCACAGATCTCAGAATTAAATAAAAGCCTCCAGCCAACGAACTTAACACTGTGACATGGGGTTTCACACCTTTGCTCAAAAATAATAATTTTTTTGCAAACCAAAGGACGTTAAAAACCTCTAGTCTATGACAATTTCCCCGTAGGTTACAATGGGTGCATATGCAAAAGAAGGCTTTATTTTAATGGCAATGCTGGGCTCAAAAGAGCATCACTGTGCCACACTAACAGAAGACCAGAGAAGGAATATCACTCTCTGAAATAGGGCCCATTGCTACTGTAGCACTAAAAAGGGGGAGGAAGAAGAGATCCATACAGAGCTAGGATGACAAAACAGTGTACAGCCTTCCGCGTGCAGAAGTGAGAACCCACTTAGCCGCACACGGAGCAGACACCGCCGCCAAGGAAACTGAAGTAGTGATTGGTTGTGAGTTCAGTTTCCCAGTGGGTGGTGGGGACCACAGCATGCAAAGCTTCACACTTCCAGTAATGAGCAAGCTGTAAGATCAACCTTAAGATTTTTCTGCATGCAACCATCAGAAATCTGGTACTTCAGCCAGGCCTGCCCCTCCCATCATCCTCCCTCACAATACTATTTAAAGACTCTTCAAATTGCCAACTATATTTAATCCATACCTGTAGCAGCCTCATGTTCAGCGTGAAGTCTCCTTCCAGCAACTGATCCCGGATTAGTCTGAAAGATGGAAATTATTCCAGCTACTTTTGACTCTTTACAGAGAACTTTAAAAGCAGACTACACTGTGCCCTTACAGAGGCTTTTGAAAACACTGTTGCTATGACTGTGAACAGTGACTATAACCTATTCACCAGGAGCCTTAACAGATACCTACAGAAGACTCCTGGATCCACGGATTTAGGTAAAGGAGGGAAAGAGAAGAGCAGAAAGACTACTTATGTACTTACGTCAACATGGCACAACAGACGAGCAGAAGAAAATCGAAGCGCTTATCATCAGCAAAGAGGGAGTCCCAGATACGGATGACGTCTGGCAGCAGGAACTCTTGGGACAAGAGGAGAGTCAGCCAGCGGAAGGCAAAGAACTGGGGTTTGATGTTCTGTTCTTGCTGTCAGACATGCACCAGGCAAAGAATGAATACGTGCTCTTGGACAATTCCCTACAAGTAAGAGATGCACCCCATGTTTCCATCCCCATCTCCACCCCTGACACGGCTCTAAGCTGCCCACTCACAGTGCAACCTCAGCAAACCCACTGCCTTCTTTGAAGGCTCTCACATTCAAGCTAGGCTGAGAGATTTTTTTTCAGTGCAGCCACGTGCCACATCTACAGACAAGCCAGAAAATGCTCTTCTGTCCACAACATGGAGTACAGGAAGCTTTTCTTCCTAAAGGCACTCTTTGTTGTTAGTTCCGTTAAACTTGCCAAGTAATTTTAATGTTGCCATTTGAACAGCATTTTATCTGCAAAGCCGCAGTCCTTCCCTGCTAGCAGAGGCACTGTTTTATCAGTATTTCCTCTCCCTTCCAGAAGCCCTGTATTTATCAAAAGGTTTACTATTTACAAAAAGAAACAAAGATGGAACAGGGTTCACACTGATGGTCAGCAAAATATACTGTAAGCACTTCTAGCCTGAAGCTTTCTTGTTTCCAGCTGTTAAATCCAAAGGACCATAAGTTTAATCAAGGTCAAGCAAGTTCAGGATCCTGCTGATATTCTTAAGGACCAGCTGCTGCATGCCCAAGACCATTTCCTGCCAGCCAAACAGTAAGCAGTTTATTTTCCCTCCACTGAATCAGCCACCAGCCAACACTGTATGTCGTGTCACTGTGCGGAAAAACATCTTTAGGATTGTAAAAGAAATACATCTCAATTTTTCTAAACACACAAAAAAAATCTCAGTGTGATCTGGTGAAGGCTGGAGTAACAAGAACAGCTTTCCCTTTCAAATTCTCCTCGAACTTTCACACCAAATGGACTATAAGGACCTGAAGATGTTTTCAACAAAAGCCGCCTCCTACACGTTCTACAAAACTTACACCAACCGAAGGCATTCCAAGACCCTTGGATGAAGGGGAATGATAGAATTAGGTGTGTGGGGTGATCCAGCTCACTGGATTTCAAATTACTTCTGGAAAGATCTCCATTAAGTTAATGCTGTCAGGACACCCAGTGGCAACAGAAGCGTGTGCGCAGAGCAGGGGCTGTTTTATGTTTTGTTCTTAAAGACAGAGACACGACTCCTGTAACCTCAAATTCCAAGGAACTCTAGAGCAAAACTCATGTTTTGCCTGATGACTAGAAGAGAGTAAAGGCTCCAGCTCCAACTACGCCTCAACCCAGGCGACCAGGGATCGTGGCCAAGTCACTTCGGACTCACAGCTGGCAGCTTTACCACAACTATTGTTTGCTTTCACAGACAGGCCGGGGAGGAAAGCCTTGCTGTGTCAGCTTGCTCTAGGCTTACTCCAAGGAGAGGTTGTTCCAGCTCATAGATAAGAAAGCCTCTACACCCTATAGGCAAAGCCCTTCATACACTCTCTCAACCTCTCTGTTCAAGCACAGTAACAGTTTAACAAAATTGGTTGACATTTAAATGCACTACTAAGCTCCACTCCTTGCATTCCAACCGAGACTCAGAGATACACCTAGCTCCTCACCAGTTTCAAATACAGCTCCACATCTTTTTCTTTCAGGGTGGAGTACACCTTCTCCATTTTGTAGGTAATACCACACTGAGAATCATCCAAGCTCTTAATGAAGTTGTCCCGAATTTCAGCCATTAGATTGGTAAAGCAGAAAAACGTGTCTGCTTCAGCATGCTCTGTAAAGGAAAAGAAAAAAAAAAAAAAGATGGGGGACTAGAGGAAGCATTACTGACAGAGGCACAGAGACTTTGAACTGTTCTTATACCATAAACTGGTTGCTGTACTGGTTTCAAATAGCAGATCCCACGAGATCTTGGCTTGCTTGGTCTGGGACAAGAGGAGACACTTTTTTTTTTTTTTACTAGAAACATCTACAGAGCCACTGCAAATACAGACCTTGTGTGCAACACGAGGTCTTCATGACATGGGGTCACGAATGAGTTACCTACACCCAAGAACAACATCTGTTCTCCCTGCCATCAGCACACACCCCTGGAGCTCCCGTGAAGTAGAAGCAACAAGCAAAGTACCCCCATTCCTTTTTTTTTTTTTTTTTTTACTTGGTATATACAGTAAAAGCAAACAAGAGCTTCTAAGGAGATTTTAGGTTTCAGGCAGTGCAACTTAGATCCATGCAAAACAAACAAAAATCCCTCAAAAATCCTCCTCACTTCCCATATCCTCACCACTCATAGCCCATTCACTTTCTATCAATTTGCTGTGGTCCCCAAAATTCATCTCTTGCTATATTTGCTTTTTGGCTCTAATCAGTCAAAACAGAGTTGTTGAAACAGGAGTCTTATTCCCAAAACAGTTCTTTACACAGACAGCACGCAGTACAACAGCCATTACCACACAGCCGAGAGTCTCTCACCTTTCCACTCACTGTTAGGATCTGTAGCAAAGGTGTAGTAAAGAGGCCCCACGATTTCATTCATCCCCTGAACGTACGCTATCCCAGGGTTCAGCTTGGCATAGATGAACAGGATTCGCTCCACCACTTCCCAGTGAGCTTCACAGCCATTAGGCAGAACTTGGTACTCGCTCAGAGAATTAGGTGTCATTTTATGAGGGGAGCTCACCTGAAGGGCAAGGCAAGACCAGGGCTGATTCAGGATAACCACCTGGCACAGGTAGTTTTGTACATGTGACAAGCTTGGCTCTTAATTCGCAACCCCCCCAAAAGATTTGGGCAGCTCATACCAAGCAGGCAGGTGCTCGCACAAACCAAGACAAGTAACTTGCAAAGCACAAAGGCACTGAAGTCCTAGTGCTGGCCATCCCTGAAGGACAAAGCAGTCTGTAGCAACAGACAGTTTCCCTGAAGCACTGATCCCACGTAGTACAAAACCACAGCAGTTTCCCTTCTTTGTCAGCATAGGGAAAAGTACAGATCTGTTGTGGTGGCAAGCCACCTTCCCCAACAGTGTGTGGCACTGGTACTGTGAAGTTCATGAAAGAGGAAAGAGACAACACACATTTCAGTGGATACCCAGCTCTTTTCCTACTTGCAGGTTTATGAGATCCAGTTCGAGAAGACTACGTAAATTCAACTTCAACAAATTAACCCTTCAGTGTTTTGCTCCCTGCTCCCAAAAAGGCACACATCAAGCATAAAATACTTGCATCTTCCTGCATCTCTAACTTCCACCAAAAGTCAGGAAAAAACAATTCTTAAAATTAAATACACCTATAATTCCCTACTAACTGTCAAGCATGTCAACAAAGGTTCCACAAAGCTGTCTAGCTGACAGAATGCACAGTACCTGCTGGGGAATTTGCTTAATTCAACTGCACAAACAGAGAGAGAAACAGAAAAAAGCCTGAGAAACACCCGTCCCCTTATCAGCCAAGATGCATTGCCCCATGGACAGCCCCCACCTAGGCCTCACGTTTGTAACCCCGCTGCGGTTTCGCGCCACTGTCTGTGACTTGAGCGTGGTCTGCTCCACTCGCTTGCGCAGAGTCTCAAATTCATTTTGGGGGTCCAGGATTAAAAGGCAGGGGTAGTCCGTTGGGCGCTGAAAGAACGCCATGTCAGGGTACAGCCTCCTAGGATGGATACAGAAAGAAATCAGGCGTAAGAAGGAAGTACAAGTCCCATGTTGAATGGGAGGCTCAGTTTAATATTAAACTTCATTTTCAAAGTACAAAGTGTTAACCAAACCACTTGGGTTCAGAAAACCGAGTCATTATGCCTCACACACCTGACATCTTTGTCTATCTGGAGAAGCACTTCATTATCCTTGAAGTAAGTATTCCATCGACTGTCTGGGTTTGGATTGAGAGGCTAAAGAAACAACAGAAACAAGCATGCTTCACGTGTAGCAAAATCCTCAGTAAATACACACTGATTTAACATTTCCGCTGTCCCTCTGTCATCTAGTACCAGCACACTCCTAGTACATCAGGTTTAAATTTTTCTCTCACTAGCTACGTTTAGTGTTGTTTCTTCAGACAGTGTGCCGGAAGCAGATCAGAGCTTGTGAAACGACTGAGCATGCAGGTTCACTCGGAGAGGCAGAAGCCAATGTTTCCAGTCCCTTTTCATCTGCCTCTTAATGACTTTGCTCCCAAATCAGGTATCCTGTCCTGTGTCAACAAGATTCCTGATTGCAGCTCCAAGCTGTACAACGGAGCCAGTCTTTCTACTAAGGTAAGAGTTACCCACCCACACAGTACTTTGGCATTGTAGTTATTGGTTACAAGTATCCCCCTCTATCTTGGCTCCCAGAAGGCCGATTAAGCACCACCATTGTCCCCAGGAAAAAGGAAATCCATATGAATATGAACAGCCTATCCTGCATCTGACAAGTTTTCCAATGTGAGAAACTTAACTCCTCCTCCACACACAATTTCCTCTCTCCATATCAAGATCCACGCAAAGTTAACAACTAGTGGCAGCTAGTCCCAAAGGACGGGAGAAAGGATTTGCATAGCTGAAAACAGCTCTCTTCAGAACTACTGGTGCCTTGCCAATAAATCACACTGAAGGCTGCTAAGACAAAAGCACCTGGCTGGTACCTAGGAACCGGCCCTCCTGCTAGCAGGGCAAAGTTTGCTCAGCCCAAGAGCAGCCCAGGGGTCTGGACACCAGAGCAACAGTTTATACCTCTGGGGAATTTTCTGCAACGCAAAGGCTTAACAGCACTTACATGATCTTCTAAGGTCACGTCTTCCCTTGAAACACCCAGGTTGGCTTTGGCGATCCCAGGCTGGATAATCATTTCCTTTAGGAACTGGGAATACAAATCCCTTGAGGAAGAAAAGAGATTTGCAACGAAGCAGAAGATTAAGTCAACATAAGCACCCAAACAGATCCCTGTACCACCCTGCTCAGCCAGAAGGTGGTTGATTTTCTCTTCAGTTGAGTTCAGCTGAAGAGATCAATCCACCGGACCCAGGAGCCAGCCTACAGAACAGTGCATTCCACAAGAGAACAATTCATTTTATGAAGGTACTTAATTATTTAAGGAACTATTCTCCTTCTCCGCAGATATCATTAGAAATAATGTCCTCACCTCTGTTTCTTCAGCAAAGAGCTCCATAAGGCTTTCTCTAAAGGGAGGTAGTTCAGAAGTATCTGTGCAGAAGACAGATGTGCACAAATTAGTATCTGGAGAACGAGCTACTCCACCTGCAAGATGAGCAAGCCAAATGCAGCAGCTAGAACTAGGAGCTTTCTCCAGAAAGCCTTGCACTTTGCCGAGCAACAGTCAGGAGTATTTCAAGCACTGGTTTTCAACACAGACCTATTTGTAGGATTGATCAATAACAAACCTGACTGAAATACACTCCTGGCTTAATACTGAGGGCTGCTCTCATGCAAAGAGCAGATGCTTTCTATCATCCAGGGAGATGGCTGTCCTGCGTCAGTAAATGGGCTATTGCAATTGTGCCAGTGCTGATCTCCACAAATTACCATCAATTTTGAGTGGCTTTTAAGCTCTGATTTTTTGTTTGTTTACAGTTCTAAGTCCCCCAAAATAGCATGCACTTAAGCAACCCAAAGCATCACTCGCAAGAAACAAAAGCACCCCAAGCAAAACCCACCTTCCAGCACAGGCAGCGCAGCCCACCATCAAAGGGAATTCCTGTGGAACATCGGGCAGAGAAATACCTACGTTAGCCCCAGCACAGTCCTCACTGCGGTTTGCTAACGTCACCAGGCGAACAGGCAAGGCAGCACTTTCCCTCCCCGGGGGGCAAGCAATTTTCACAGGGACGCTATGGGCTTATTACGCACGGTGCCAAACCCGCCGGTGCCTCCCACGGGGGACGGTGCCAGCGGCTGGGGTTGGAAGCGCAGAGCTGGGGGCCACGCAGGGCACAGCAGAAGCGGTGAAGCCCACAAACGTCGCATGGAGGGGGAAGGAAGGGTTTGCCCTGAAGTTTGTGGCTGGGCTCAAAGGCCGGGAGGGGACCGCTGCGGCCTGAAAACACGCCCGCCGCTCCACTACAGCTTTGGCAGGGAATTCCTTGGCGGTAGCAGAGCCGGCCCTCGGCCGCCGGACCCCCCGGGGCCGTGCCTGCGCCTTCAGGCGTCCCGAGCCCCGCGGGGGCGGCAGCAGCACCGGGCCCCCGTCGGCAGGAGCCACCCCCCCCTCTGCCCGGGGCCGGTCCCCGCGCCTCCCGCGGGCACTCACCGCTGAAGCAGAGGTCGCGGAGTTTGGTCAGAGCCACCGTGGGTTCGCCGAGCACCTCCTGGAAGTCCGCGATCCTGAGGGGAGCGGAGCCGCGGCCGTTACAGCGTTAGTGACCGGCACCCCCCGCCCCCGCAGCGCCCTCCCCGCGCAGCCCCGGCAGGAGCAGCGCCCCGACACCGACCTGCTCTGGTGCAACCGCGACATGGCGGCCCCCGCGACCCTTCCCCGCGCGCCGCATAAACGCTCCGGCTGGAAACCCTGCCCGCGGGGACGGAGGGCGGGGCGGGGCAGACCACGCCCCCCAC
>VZSC01005084.1:68242-93807 GCA_013398225.1 Steatornis caripensis
GGACCCCCTGCCCGCCCCGGGGAGCGGCGCCGGGACGAGCCGGGACTCCCGCCGCCCCCCATCCGCCCCGCCGGGCGGGGGCCTGGCGCCAGGTGAGTGGCGGCGTCCCCCTCCTCAGTCCGACCCGCGGGGCTCGCCCTCCCCGGCGGCACCGGGCCTGCCCGCCGAGGAGTGGGGAGGAACCGCCGCGCCCGGCAGCGCCGCCCGTGCCCCCCTCCCCTCCCCGGGACTACCGGGAGCAGCCAGCCTCGCCGGGTAGAGCCCTGAGCTGCGGCAGCCCGGCCGGGAGGAGCCCTGGCGGTGCCGGGCGAGGTGACCTCTGAGCGCCTCGGGAACGCCAAGGCGCCTCCCGGAGGGGCGCCGGCGCCCCGTGTCGGGGGAGGCGAGGGAGGGCTTGTGCCCAGCCCTGCCCGGGGGCTGCTGGAGGGGCGCGCGGGGCTGTCAGAGACCATCGCGGTCTGGCAGTGCCGGATCCCGAGCGCCCGGGGAGCGCTAACGCGGGGGAGTCCTCTTGGGCAGGTGACCTTTCGGAAAGAAAGCCCATGATATAATTCAGTGATCCGAAGGAGCATCTTTACTGCAGGTAGGTACAAAGACCAGCGTGTTTCCCAGATAGCACGAGTCGTTTCATTTGCGATGTTGGTCTTGGCAGGCTGACAAGCTTGGNGGAAAGAAAGCCCATGATATAATTCAGTGATCCGAAGGAGCATCTTTACTGCAGGTAGGTACAAAGACCAGCGTGTTTCCCAGATAGCACGAGTCGTTTCATTTGCGATGTTGGTCTTGGCAGGCTGACAAGCTTGGAAATTGCAGGCTTTGCTGGGCCACAGCATAGTTCAATGTGCTTCTGCTTCAGTTTCCCCGCTGTAAGGCAGGGGTGGTATTTCCCCACACAAGCTGCAATGACCCATCAATTAATAAAAACATAGTGATTTGCCGATGCAAGACGTCAGCCAAAGTGACAGTGCAGTTTTCCTTCAGAATGTAACCTGTGCCAAACTCTGCATTTACATGAAATTTGTTATTCTAAAGTCATTGTAATCAGTTCACGTCAGTGTGTATTGTTTACCCTCTCCTTGGACAAGTCCCTGATGCTGAAAATGTCAGCTTTGCCAGTCATTTTTGTAGCAACAGCATAAACGTTATGTCGTTGGCGTGGAGCCACAGTGAGTCAGGCTTGGCTTTGGGCAGCTGCCTGGAGAGAGAGACTGGGAGAGAAGATCGGTCTGAAGTCCAAGGTAGACAGTATTGGCATGGAGGGCTCCAGGAGTGCCAAGAGCAGTCCCAAGCCTCCCATGCCAGTGCAGCCTCAAATGCTGTAACAATACAGACGTAGCCTACAAATAAGCAGTATTTGCCAAAGAGCCTGGCTGGACCTGGAAGGCCAGGATGGGGGAGAGTGAAGCTGCGAGTACTGCGGTTTCCTCTGGGTCTGTGGGTGGTGGGAGGGTGCTGTTCACGGTGAGGGCTGCTTCTGGGCGTTAGGTGTATGGGCTTTTATATGCCTGCTCCTGTGTCTCCAAGGGACTTGGTTCCTTCATGCATTAAGATGGAGGCAAATCTGTTAGAGAAACAAACTGGAAAAATATTGGCAGCTGTAGTTCTAGTGACTTTTCGATTCCTGCACTTGAATTTTCAGCATCTTGCACACCCCTGCCTTTGACGCTTCAAAACCACACGTGCTAGACAGCTTATTGCCCATCATTGGAAAGCACTGGTGACAGTCTGCTAGGCAGGCAACTTGCTGATCTATTGCCTGTGGAAAGCTGCCTGAGGATAATGATTAGGCAAATGTTAATGATTTGTCAGTGTCTCTAGCTCATTTATTTTTATCAACACACTGAGCTTATAACTAGAGACAATATTGATCGGCGCAGCTATTCGCACTCTTTCTTCCGTCACCCCCTGCCCATGTGTCCTTTTTTGAGTCTGACTGAGAAGGGAGAGACTAGCTTGTATTGTGTCCTGTAGACAAGGTCACAGCAGCAGCTCTGGGTGCTACTTAAACATCCATAACAAATCATGAGGACAAACGCTTTTCTGTGATGTTATTTACTGGGATGGTTTAACCACTTTCTCTATATTAACCTTCTGTAGGGGATATTGTTGGTGGATCACAGGGAGCTCAGAAGTTAAAGGGCAGCTGATTTCTCCAGGGCTAGGATCAACCAGCTGCATTGTGCTGCTCTCAGCAGAGGGGGAACAGAGGATTGTCAGAGCCACAGGAAGGCAGTCCTTTGCCCTTTAGTGCTCTAAGCTGCTTGGACAAGTCCCAAGCACTGGCCGTTTCCAGCTGCACGTGATAATAGATTGTCAATGGGAATTTGTTTTTGAGTTCTCTGGCCATCGGTAGTAAACAGTGGAAGAACACTGGCTGCAGGGACCTCCTGCCTGACGGCACAGGGGAACTGGTAGGGATAGCAGAACACGTTTCCCTGCTGTTTCAGATCTTCCTGTTGATCTTGCCTTTCTGGGAAAGATTCTCTCAAGGAAGCTTCAGGCAAAGTCTGCAAGAGGGACTTGTTCTGGAGGTGAAGCAGATCCATCTTGAAAGCAGACGCAGTGCAGGACAGCTTCGTCCCACCTGCATTCCCTTAGCTGGAACCTCATGGCCGGTGAGACAACACTCCACGCTCAGTGGCCCATTTCATCCTTGTCTTCTCTCCTGACTTAACTACAAAGGAGAGGGCTGTGGATTATGGATTTCCTTCTTTTTCAAAATGGAAAACTCACCATCTTCCTCATTTTCTTTGTTTGTCCCACATGTATCTCAAAGGTGTCTGAGCTATTGTGCACCCTTGAGGAGTCATAGTTTTGTGTGACTGACCCCAGCTCAGGACTCTGTGACCCAGAAGAGCACATTACACCCTTTAAACTATCTCTGATCAGGATGTTAAGTACTATTTTTGTGATTGCTGAGTTTTGGGGTTTGTTTTTTCCCTTAGCATCTGCTTTGCCTGGAGACGTTTTGCCTCTTGACCCAAAACCAGCAGAGAACCTGCCTGGGATCCCTGCTGGAAAGGCTGTTGAAAGTTGTAGGCCAGAAGGATTTTGGGATTGGAACATGATCCTGCTAGTTGCCTGCAGGTATAGTTCCAGAAGATGCTTATAGAAAGGAGAAACTATCGATCAAATGCAAGTAAAGCCAAAAGACAAGTCAAGTTTGTCACCCATGCCTGCTCCTGCCTGTAGGGTTTTGCCCACTTACACTAGAATGAGGTTTGGCCTGGGGTGGGCACTGCGGGAGTGATCCAGCGCAGCTGTTCCTCCGTTGCTGAGCGAGGAGCTTGCTTTTTGAGAGGCTCCTTTCTGCATTGGGTTAATTCCTTGGGCAACTCTTTGTCCCTGGCACTGAAGCACACCCTCAGAAAAAGAATTAATAAAGCAGAAGGAAGCAAGAAAAGAGCTTTGATCTCCAGCTTGTGTTGCCTTCATGTTTGTGCTCCTGTCACCCGTAGAGACTATGCGATGTTGGAGTTTGAAAGGTTACTACATCCACAGCCTTAACCAGTCCTTAGTACAGGTGTCATGGCCCAGGCAGTGGCTGCACAGAGCATCTGAAGGGGGAGGAGGGAAGGTACCTGATCCACCCCAGGTGCCTTTGGGGATAGTGATTAAGGTGAGGAAAGGGAGTTAAACTCTCCCATTCTGTACTGATACTGCAGGAGTGAAGGAAAGAGAGAGCACCAGAGGCTTTAGAGAACCAGAGGTGGAGACACAGACAAATGCCCTGATCTTTGCAACTGCAGGATAAAGATCAGAAACAGAATATAGTTAAGGACGTTTTGCAACAACTTCCCCAACAATGGCTGCTCAGCTGTGACAGAGGAGAATAACAGGCTCCATAGCACTGGTGTTCTCGCTGCCAGCAGGGACATGCCTACTGCTCAGGCACGGGTTATTTTACACCAAAAATAAAAAGTTCAACACAATTTTTGCATGTCCATGGAAATATGTAGAAGGGCTTGCATCAAGGTTGCTTCTAATGTGGTTTGACCCTTTGGAAGTGAAATGACGTTATTGGTCTCCAGTCACTTCTGCTAAACACCTCCAAGGCTCCAGCAAGCCCTCCTTCAGCACCAGTGAGCAAGTCTTAATACTAGCAACATGAGATTTTTCAAATGAGAGAAGACAGGAATAGCTTCCCCTAATTGTCTGCCTCACCCATCCTTCTTTGTCCTGTACTAAAAATGAAGAAGGGCAGAATTACCTTGCCTTTTTCTAGGTCAGTCACTCATACTTTTTTGTGACAGATTTGGAATAGCTTGGGTGAGCAAGTCCAGGGGAGCTAGATGTATAGGTGACCAGCACATGCATAAACCTTGCTTTACGCTGCACTCAAAGGGAAGCCAAACCAGGTTGTATGTTTCCCTCTGGCTTTTGATCCCCTTCACGGTCCAGTTCAAGGACTTGTGTGAAGCTTCTGGCTTGGGGCTACAGAGAAACATTCAGCTTGAACATGAAATTTCACTTGGAATGACAGCAAACAGAACTACAGGCACAAGAGGTGTGGCCACCACATCCCACTGGGGCCATACAAAAGGTCATCCCAACAGTAGATTTTCTGGTGGCTTATCCAGCCCACTCTGAAGGAAACCAAGCAACGCGGTTTCTGCGACTTCCCTTTCAGAGGGCCGTTGTCGGCCAGAAAACCCCTGCAATGAGGAAACGTTTTCTTGCTGTGTAGCCCCATTACCAAACGTGTTTCATGTTAACTTGTTCCTCCAGTGTCCCCTGGGGGTGAGGATACCAAGGAATTAAGGGCTTACTGCCAGAGAGGACAAAGTGCTGCAGGTTCTTTTGAGGCTGTAACTACAACTGTCAACATCCTGCTGGTACGACAGCTTTGCAGGACACTTGCCAACATGCCTTTCTCAATAAATCTCTTTTTTCCCCCCTCTGCTTATAGCTGTCCTGATGTCCCTGTAAATTCATCCTGGAACTTCATTTGAGGAAAGGATCTACTGAAGCAAAAGCTTCCTTCTGACTCTTCCCCTTTCCATAACTTCCCTCAAGATGGCATCCGATAGCCCAGAGTCACTAATGACCTTGTGCACAGATTACTGCCTTCGCAACTTGGAGGGGACTCTCTGCTACCTACTGGACAATGAAACGCTCCGGCTCCATCCTGACATCTTCCTGCCAAGCGAGATTTGTGACAAACTTGTCAATGAGTACGTTTCAGGCCTGTGGAGAAGCTGTCATCTGGTCTGGGAAGAGCTGGGAGCTCAGGGAGGGGGGGAGTACAGTTCTCCAAAAATTATGGGAAAGGGGAAAAAATGGGGGAGAATTCATGGGGCTGGATTTTTTGCCAATTGATGCTCATATTGGAAATAAGAATTCATACTAATTTCAGAAGTGTCCCCAGGGGTTATTGCACTGCTGTGTATCATTTTAGTTTCTCAAGAAATCACTATTTCCACATAGGTAAACCCAGAGTGAAACAAACAGTTACTGCTTCTTCCAGAACATCAGTGAGCAACAAAGGACCCTTCCCATTTCCCACCACTAAAGCATTATGACTCTCTCTCAAACCAGAGAAATAAGAGTACAAAGTGCTAACAGATGTTAAATTTTAAGGCTGCTGGTCTCATAGCTTTATAAAGCAACCTGTTTCCAGGTATTTATAATTTGTCTATTACGGTCTCTCTTGGCTGAACTCCTGCCCACAAAGTCTGGCACAGAATTTTAGACAGCTAATTTTCTAAAAATGAAAACATCAAATTACTAGCTTTAAACAGGTAGAAGGAAAAAAAAAAAATCCCAGAATCTGTGCTTGCCCAAATCCACGTTGCTCACATGTACACGTGACCTTGCATGAGTCTTTGCCTGAGATTTTCTTAAGGATTGTTAGTTCTGTGCAAGAGGAGGCAATAGGCCAGCTCCCATTACCCCAAGGGCTATTCTGGGTGGTCAGGAGGGAGTAAGCTTGCACACTCGATCGCATTTTCTTGTACCAAGTGAAGGTGTTAGAGCTGTACCTGAGCGTTTGTGTCGTGTTGTGCTAATGCCATTGCCCCCATACAGGTACGTGGAGTTGGTGAAGACAGACAGCATCTTTGAACCCCATGAAAGCTTCTTCACCCTGTTCTCAGATCCCCGGAGCACCAGGCTAGCTCGAGTCCACTTGCGGGAACAGATTGTGCAGGACCAGGACCTGGAAGCCATCAGGAAGCAGGTGGTATTGCCCTGACAGCCTCCAGCTGCCACTTTACATAGCAGCACTGCAGATAGCATCCCAGGCACCCAGAGATTCCCAAGACGCCATCCTTCACCGGCCAAATTTTCTTTGGGAGAACCTCAGCTTCTGCCTTCTCAGCTCCCAGAGCTGCTGTAGGGAATGGGGTGGGACAGTGGTCAAGTTCAGCAATACGTGGTCTCAGGCTCTCCTAGTGGGTAGTGTAGCAGACAGGGTGGGCGCTCTACCTGTGAAGTATTTCTAACTTTGATTTCCCATCTTCCAGGATCTTGTTGAGCTCTACTTGACTAACTGTGAGAAGCTGACAGCCAAGAGTCTGCAAACCTTGGTGAGCTTCAGCCACACACTTATCTCCCTTAGCCTCTTTGGCTGCTGTAATATCTTCTATGAGGAGGAGAACCCTGGAGGCTGTGAAGATGACTGTTTGGTGAACCCCACTCGCCAGGTCTTGGTCAAGGACTTTACTTTTGAAGGCTTTAGCCGCTTGCGCTTCCTGAACCTGGGCCGCTTGATCGAAGGGGTAAATGTGGAGACATTGCTTCGGCCTTTGGCCTCCCTTGCAGCCCTTGATCTCTCTGGGATCCAGCTGAACGATGTGGGATTTCTGACCCAGTGGAAGGACAGTCTGGTTTCCTTAGTGCTTTACAACATGGACCTTTCAGAGGAGCACATCCAAGTGATCTCACAGCTTCGCAAGCTCAGGTCAGCAGATCTGTTCTTCTTGTTTATCCTTTTCCCACTGATAGGGAAAGGGCTTTTAGGAATGGTCTACTTGTCTGCTAATGCAGTCATCCACTGCTGGTTTCAAGTGATCAACCTTCCCACGAACAGGGTCACTCACTGACTCTCCATACATATCTGATGTGTCTAAAGCCAGCCTGCGTTTTGCTTGCAAAAGGACACCACTTAGCAGAAACTCCCCCTTAGAAGAATAAAAAACCAACACACACACACACACACAGAAACCCCACACACCACAACTGCACACACACAAAAAAAAAAAAAAAAACCCAAAACCAACGACCCCTCTCCCCAGCAAACAAAAAAGAATAGCTGAATACCTGAGAGATGGCAAAAAAATTACTACAGATTTGTACATGCACTAATATACAATAATCACACTGTGGACTCAGTCCTCCAAACCTCTTGTCATACAGGAATGTCTGAAGTTTAAGCCTGGCTGTGACATAAAACTAGGAAAAACTCTGACCTCAGAGTGTCAGCTTGCTGTGCTCTGGGGAAGCGCAATGTGCATGGATGGTGCAGCTGAGGGAATGAGCAGTGTAAATAAACAGGCACTCCTGACCTAGCGTGTTGACAGCAAATAGACTTCCTGAAGCAGAGTTGAGACAATTGCCATTCAGACTGCACAGTGGTATCAGGAAAGGGTGCGAGGACTTTCCAAGCCAAAGAGAAGGGCCTTACTATTCACACAAAGGATACTTTGCAATGGCTTTAGTATCGGCTCTACTCACTGCAGACTCTAGAGCGTACCATGTTAGTGTATGACCTAGGAGTCTCAGGAAACTTCTTGAATAAAATTTTCTAAATCTAAGTACTTTAACTCCCAGTGACCTGCAATGAAACTTGGTATACAGCAGGTGGAAGACACTTCTGTGAGCGGGGTGCTGGCTCCTGTCTTTGGCATTTTAGAGAAGTCTCTCCAAAGGGTCTTAGCTACTGCTTGGCAGGCACAAGCAGCCCCTGTGCTGTAAGGGACCCCACCCGCACATGATGGCTGGTCAGTTGTCCCACTACTCCATTAGCATCAGGGTTTCCCTAAAGCTTAAGCATTTANGGATACTTTGCAACGGCTTTAGTATCGGCTCTACTCACTGCAGACTCTAGAGCGTACCATGTTAGTGTATGACCTAGGAGTCTCAGGAAACTTCTTGAATAAAATTTTCTAAATCTAAGTACTTTAACTCCCAGTGACCTGCAATGAAACTTGGTATACAGCAGGTGGAAGACACTTCTGTGAGCGGGGTGCTGGCTCCTGTCTTTGGCATTTTAGAGAAGTCTCTCCAAAGGGTCTTAGCTACTGCTTGGCAGGCACAAGCAGCCCCTGTGCTGTAAGGGACCCCACCCGCACATGATGGCTGGTCAGTTGTCCCACTACTCCATTAGCATCAGGGTTTCCCTAAAGCTTAAGCATTTAAGTACCCAAAGATAAATGAAATCAGGGCACTGTAATAGCCTGGGGTGAAAAAAATATGAGATTGGGCAAGCAGACAAAAAACTTGTGTAACTTAATTTGTGGGATGAGACAACATATGTTTCCGGGGATGCAAAGATCCTCTAGTGCATCTTAATTGCTGGGCAGAAATGCTCAGGTGGCTGCTGCAGTGGAGCTTGGGAAAGGCAGTTCCTGAGCCTGGAGCGATTCCTTTTGTGATGTGTGGCCAAATGATTCATTGTGCTCCATTCTAAGTAGACCTCTACCAGATATCCGTGTGCTTTGCTTAGACACAGGGCCACTTCCTGCTGAACCACATTCCTGTATCTTATGAAGGAAATAATAATAATAAAAAAAAAAAATCACACCTGGCTCATCATCTTCCCCGGTAGAGTGGCAGAAGCTCCCACTGGTGCTTTCCAGGCTCTGAGCTGCTCTCTGTCATTTGCAGGCACTTGGATATCTCCCGAGACCATCTGTCCAGTTATTACAAATTCAAGCTGACCCGGCGGGTTCTAAACCTGTTTGTGGAAAACTTGGTAAACCTCACTTCGCTCGATATCTCAGGGCACACCATGCTGGAGAACTGCACTATCCCAAGCATGGAGGAGAAGATGGGCCAGACAAGGTAAGGAAACGGCAGTTACTGAGGTCTGCTTGGATGGATAGAGCAGTCAAAGATGAAGGAAGAACAGTTCCCTGTTCTGAGCTTCCAAATCCTGTAGGTCTAATTAATACTAAAAAGCAGGATGTGGATGTTGCTAGTTTCTCCTGATATTAAAGACTGGTACAGGAATCCGCTGTGATTCCTATATGTGACACACATAAGGACTTTTAAGAGTAATAAAGAATTCATGCTGTCTCCCATACATATCTGAAGGAAGTATTTCAGTTGTTCTTTTCCACACACCTTCCAGGGATCTCTTGCAGTGATTTATATTTCTTCTGAAAGGACTCCAGAGCCCCTTATGCATTTTCTACACAAAACAGTCTTACCCTCACTGAAATCCAGGCTCTTCTAAGACAGAACACTTCTACACTGAGCCATTATATCAGTGTTCATAGGAGGGCCGAGTGTTTTAGGAACTTGAAATCTAAAGGCAGATTTTCAAATTTGATCTGGATACTGGGCAGATCAACCATTGAAAATACTGGTGCACCTCAGCAGGGGCATGCCTAGAGGTCTGATTTTCCTGATCAGTCAAGAACTCCACCCCCCATGCTCTGAGCATTTACTGAGCAAAAGCAAAACAAATGGGACAGTACTGGCTCCTTTCCAGAGCTGGTGAAAAAACACTGGCTCTTGGTCAGTAAAGAATGTGGCAGCAAAACTGTTCCCGCATCATCACAGAAGCGGACTAGCCTGTCTGTCAGATGACAGGCGGTCCAGTTTGCAAATAGTTTATATCAGTGAAATCCACAGCCCTTTCCTAAGGGGCAACGTTCACCCCAGTTGGTGAATTTCCAGGACACGTTCTGCCTGGAAAAGTTGCATTCTGCCTGCGTGAATTCTTAGTGCTGTTTCTGTTGAACATGTTTAGCCCTTCACTCGGGATCACCTGGGATGAACGTCTAACATTATGCTTAGGAGCAGCTGACTGGCATACTGCCGAAGTGTAGCTATTACTCTAGGTGTGGAGCAGTACAGGCAGAATGAATGGAGAGCTGATAGCTGTCTCCGTGGCAGGAGACACCTGAAAAAACACAGTACCAACATGAGTGATTTTTTTTTTCCCCCCCTCAGCATTGAGCCAGCAAAGAGCAGCATCGCTCCCTTCCGGGGTCTGAAACGACCACTCCAGTTCTTGGGCCTTTTTGAAACATCTCTCTGCCGCCTGACGCATATTCCAGCCTACAAGGTAACGAGGCCACAAGAATATTGGCACTAGGTACTTGGTGGAAGTTGAAAGAACATGAAAATTACCGACTGCCAGTAGAGTGGAGTTCTTAGGGTCTCAGGTGTGAGAACTGAGCTCTGACCTTTCAATAACTATTTGATAATGCAGCAAAACTGCCAGAAGACCATACCTCTACCTCCCATGGTTTTTTACAAGGGTTAAAAAATATGCCTCTTGAAGGGCATGGGAAAATCATCCTGCCTGAAGGACCAGGATGCCTGTGACTACAAGAAAAGTACTTAAGACAATAGGAGTCTTACTGGTGACTAGCATCCTCCTGTCCCAAAGGTGACATTTTTTGTTCCTCTGGGCTGAGAGGTGACAACCTCTCATCCTCAGCCTAATTCTGCCAGCAGGGCAGAGGGAAGTTGTACCCTTTGACCTTCCAGATGTACCCTCAGAGTTCCCTTCTCATGTTGGTTTTCCTCCTTCATAATTTCTTCCCTGACTCTTTTTGTTCCTCCATGCCAGNTGTCCCAAAGGTGACATTTCTTGTTCCTCTGGGCTGAGAGGTGACAACCTCTCATCCTCAGCCTAATTCTGCCAGCAGGGCAGAGGGAAGTTGTACCCTTTGACCTTCCAGATGTACCCTCAGAGTTCCCTTCTCATGTTGGTTTTCCTCCTTCATAATTTCTTCCCTGACTCTTTTTGTTCCTCCATGCCAGGTGAGTGGAGACAAGAATGAAGAGCAAGTCCTGAATGCTATTGAGGCTTACACTGAACACCGGCCAGAAATCACTTCCCGGGCCATAAACCTCCTTTTTGACATTGCCCGTATCGAACGCTGCAGCCAGCTGCTGCGAGCCCTTCAGGTAAGCCCTGTGCTAGCGTTTACCTTGCCCTTAGAAGGAAAATTTTGCAGTCCCAGTCTTTTCTTCACCATGGGACACCATACCAGGCCATTCTAGAGAAAGTTCCAGTAGTGCAGTGGAAATTTTATTTCATACGCTTATTCCCGCAATGCCTGGGCCGCACATTCCTTGCAGGCTTGTGACAATCTCTGCCCTGCACAGCCATAACAGTCACACCAAGACTCGACAGCAAGTCAGTGGCACTGATGCTACATGTTTCTTCTCTGCAGCTGGTGATCACAGCCCTCAAGTGCCACAAGGATGACAAAAACATCCAGGTGACAGGCAGCGCAGCGCTGTTCTACTTGACCAACTCCGAGTACCGCATGGAGCAGAGCGTAAAGCTGCGGCGCCAGGTCATCCAGGTGGTGCTGAATGGCATGGAGTCCTACCAGGAAGTCACAGTAAGAGCTGCCTGGCATCCTTCGGCTCCCATAGTCTTCCCTTCCTGTATTAAGTCTTCAGCCTGGTGCTAGCATTTGGGTCTTCTAAACCTCCAGGATGTGAGCCACGACAGGCACCAGAGAAGCTGTTGCCCAGATCTGCTCCTTGCCTTCACTCAGTGATGGGGATTACATGCAGGGTGCTTCTTATCCACACGATATTCTCCAGAACAAGGGGAAAGAAAGTGATGATAGCAAGGGTCCTTTTTATCCAATGATGATAGTCAAAGGGTGCATATGACACACAGCATAGGTGTCTAGCACCAACTGCGAGGTGAAAAGGGTGCAGGCGTTGAGTCAACAGAAAGAAGCATTATCCCAGTACACTGTACTGGAAGCTAGCTGACACTATGATGGGTTGCAGAATGGTGACTGTTGTGTAGAGAGCTTACAGGTAGTGAGGAACTGGCTTGGAAGGCGATGGGTGTTGGGTGATTGCGTGGCCCTGTGAGACTAGGGGACCTATGGAGCATGGCTAAAGTACAGTGCTAGATAGGAGGGATAGGCAGAAATTTTAGTGGTTGTAGTCAAGCAAGAAGATTGTTTAGTACCAAGTAGCAAGGAAGCATGAGGTGATGCAGTCCATAGCCACTTGGCCCAGCATTTGCTTCCTTTTGACCCAGGTGCAGCGAAACTGCTGCCTGACACTGTGTAACTTCAGCATCCCTGAGGAGCTGGAATTCCAGTACCGCCGAGTCAATGAGCTGCTGCTGAACATCCTCAACCAGAGCCGGCAGGATGAGTCTATCCAGCGCATCGCTGTGCACCTCTGTAATGCTCTGGTCTGCCAGGTGGACAACGATCATAAAGAAGCTGTGGGCAAGATGGGGTTTGTCATGGTTGGTATGGTCCCAAGGTGTCTACTTATCCTTAACCCAGGCGAGCGCAGTTCCCTTGCAGCAGTCCACCAAATGCATCCAGCCAGTGATCCAGCCTTGTCCTAGCAATGCCAGACTCTCCTGGAACCTGTCCCTCCATGTGACATCTTTTACTGGCTTGCCAGCACTGGAAGTCATGATCTCAAAGATAGGCTGAAGCAATGTAACCTTATACCTTAACTCTTCACCGCATAATGTTATTTCCAGAACTGATACCACCTTGTAAATAGCTCCTGCATCTCCCTGAGTTTGCGTCAGCTTCCCAGCCCATGTCAACACACATCGCTCACTTTTTCAGAGAGCTGTGGAGGCCACTGCTTTGGTGCAGTTATACCACATTCCAGACTTTGTCACACAGATCAAAACTGACTTGACTGCAAACTCAACAGCTGGGGGACTGTGACATAATTCAGCTCTGTGGCCGCTTGCAACACTGAATGTAACCCAGTCCCACTCATTTAGAGAAAGAGATACCAAGTAGGTTTTCTACAAAGGATCAAAACTGCGTACGCCTGCAAATTGGCTGTAGCTAGCCCTGCAGTACTATGGCAGTTAGTTTTAGCTCTGCGATTCTTGAACTGTTTCTCACTCTTCCCGTTCTTCTGCCCACAGACAATGCTAAAGTTGATTCAGAAGAAGTTGGCTGATAAAACGGTGAGTGTTTCCCTCAAAAATGTATACATAGAGTATTTTGTCTTCGGTCTGGCTTAGGCATGGAGATAGTCCAGAGTGCCAGCTGACAGACACAAGACATTGCAGCTGGTGCTGCAGAATTTCCTGTCCCAGGGTGGGGGCAGGGAAATGTGACAGGGAGGGAAAAATATTAAACAAAAAACCCCACTTACTGACAAGTGGAAAGCAAATAACAAGGTTTTCTTACCTCTGGAGCCATCTAGAGTGATACCAGAGAGGAAGCAGAAATGATTGGTTTGCACTGGGCTCCCACAATAGCGAAGCTGTTTCTGTCCCTTTCTCTTCGCCTCTGTAGTGTGACCAGGTGATGGAGTTCTCCTGGAGCGCCCTCTGGAACATCACTGATGAGACCCCCGATAACTGCGAGATGTTCCTTAACTACAGTGGCATGAAACTGTTCTTAGAGTGCTTGAAAGTAAGTACGCCTGGTTTCCTGTAGAGGAGTACTGACCTTAGCAGTGGAGGTGCAGGTGCCTGGGCAGGGGCACTGGCTGTGCTAATCTATAAGCAATACTTCCTGTGTTGCACAAACAGAAAAAAAAAAAAGCCTGCATATTTTCTTCTTTCTCACATCCATCCACCCAACCAGTAGAAGAATAGAGAAACTTACACTCAATGCATCTTCCTCTTTGCCATCTTGTACACAGTCTCCCTTAAGCAGAGCAGCAGTGAGTAGTGGCCCCTGACCNATTTTCTTCTTTCTCATATCCATCCACCCAACCAGTAGAAGAACAGAGAAACTTACACTCAATGCATCTTCCTCTTTGCCATCTTGTACACAGTCTCCCTTAAGCAGAGCAGCAGTGAGTAGTGGCCCCTGACCTCCGTTGCCTCACTTCATATGTCTTGAACAACCAGAGATCCCATTTGACATCTGCTAAGGAACCATTGCTGACTACCCAAAAATACTCAAGCTTTCTAGACGTGCCGTGCAGGGTTGCTTGTTCTCAGCATCACCATAGCCCTGCTTTTGTATAATCCTGTTCTTTGCTTTCTTAGGAGTTCCCAGAGAAGCAGGAGCTGCATCGCAATATGCTGGGCCTCCTGGGCAATGTAGCAGAGGTGAAGGAACTCCGCCCACAGCTCATGACCTCCCAGNGGAGGTGCAGGTGCCTGGGCAGGGGCACTGGCTGTGCTAATCTATAAGCAATACTTCCTGTGTTGCACAAACAGAAAAAAAAAAAAGCCTGCATATTTTCTTCTTTCTCACATCCATCCACCCAACCAGTAGAAGAATAGAGAAACTTACACTCAATGCATCTTCCTCTTTGCCATCTTGTACACAGTCTCCCTTAAGCAGAGCAGCAGTGAGTAGTGGCCCCTGACCTCCGTTGCCTCACTTCATATGTCTTGAACAACCAGAGATCCCATTTGACATCTGCTAAGGAACCATTGCTGACTACCCAAAAATACTCAAGCTTTCTAGACGTGCCGTGCAGGGTTGCTTGTTCTCAGCATCACCATAGCCCTGCTTTTGTATAATCCTGTTCTTTGCTTTCTTAGGAGTTCCCAGAGAAGCAGGAGCTGCATCGCAATATGCTGGGCCTCCTGGGCAATGTAGCAGAGGTGAAGGAACTCCGCCCACAGCTCATGACCTCCCAGTTCATCAGTGTGTTCAGGTGAGTGCCTGGCTACCGACCAGCTGGGCTGGGCAGGGTGAATGCTCTGCAGCTCTGCTCCAGAATCACCTGGAGACTTTTAAACCTTTGGTGCATCAGCACCTCTAAATGATCTCTTCTCTCTTGGCAGCAACCTGCTAGAGAGCAAAGCAGATGGGATTGAGGTATCCTATAATGCCTGCGGTGTGCTCTCCCATATCATGTTCGATGGCCCAGAGGCTTGGGGTATATGTGAGCCCCACCGAGAGGAAGTTGTAAAGAGGATGTGGGCAGCCATCCAGAGCTGGGATATCAACTCCAGGAGAAATATCAATTACAGGTGAGGAGTAGAAGAGTTCGGCCTAGGCACCAGGATTGTCCCAGGAAGCAAGCACCAACAGAGAGAAGGGAAGTTATAACCCAGCACGGAGGCGCTGCTTAGAGTGAAGGAGAAACATCCTTAGGGACGTATTTAGTGAGGGTTTTACATGTTCCTTTGAAACATGTCACGCAGGGTGCTGAAATTAGACACTTTGCCTGGGAATTCCTATGGGTGAAGTGTGGGAGCCCAACAATTTCTCCAGCATGTTTCTGGTGAAATTGCATTGTTAGGAAGCCCATGATCTGACTGTCTGGGACTGCCTAAGCATTTTCCTCTGAGACTGCTGTCCTTTGCACCTCCGTAAGTCTGTTTGCTTCTGAAAGTCACATGGACTGCTGTAGCGTTCACTCTCCTCTGGGGGATATTTAGACACAGTTCCCAGAAATCCATTCAAGGGTTAATACAACTGGTGGAAGCCTCCAAAGCCTGTAAGAGAGGGTATCAGGTATATCAGGTACTCTGTATTCCCATAGGAATACAGAGGTGCTTGGCAGGGATCCAGAACGAATGGCATTCTAATGCCTGAACTACGCTATAGACACATTCTATAGACACATTCTTGTCGTCAGAAGAAACACAGCAACCGTGGCACGTGAGCAGCCAGCTTTGGCTGGGTATAATTTTGCTTTGGCCCCTTTACAGAAGGATCAGTGTTGCTGGGTTTCAGCTGTCGTGAGGAAATAACTGACAGAGGATGGAAATCAGTTCTTGGACTCGGTTGCCTTCATGGCAGCTATTTATCTGGGCAGCACGTTTGTGCTAAAGTGGCAGGGCCTGTAAGCCTGCCAGTATTGCCATGTGACACAGACTTAGGCGTTGGTGCCAGAATCTTTGACATGCCAGTGGATTTATTGCTATGGTATCTATAAGCACAAAGTTTGCATTGCTTTGAGCGGCAGA
This sequence comes from Steatornis caripensis, assembly GCA_013398225.1. NCBI lineage: Eukaryota > Metazoa > Chordata > Aves > Caprimulgiformes > Steatornithidae > Steatornis > Steatornis caripensis. The sequence goes on from VZSC01005084.1 coordinate 84,261, forward strand.
GATGCTGAAAGAAGCAGCTGTTGGATTTTCAACAACTTCTTCTGATATTTCTGTGCAGGTCATTTGAACCAATCCTTCGACTTCTTCCACAAGGGATCTCCCCAGTCAGCCAGCACTGGGCTACCTGGGCACTGTATAACCTGGTCTCTGTGTACCGTAAGTTCCCTTTTCAAAATCACATCCACTGCGCTGTAAAAGTTGAGGGTGTGGATCTGAGCTTGTTTGTTAGCAGAAAAAGTCTTGCTGGTTTAGCTATGTAGATAGAGAGAACCTTCTTTGAATGATGCAGGAATGTCCAGGCAGCACAGCCAAAGAAAAGCCAGAGACTTAGCACGTAGGAAATTCCTTCAGTGTTTTTATCCTTCTGTTCTCATGCTCTTATGTTCTCAGTCATTTTGTGTCTGTTGTTTTCTCAGCCAGCAGGCTGGCTCCATAAAAAAGAAAAAGTTGTGTAGCTTCGCAGGCTACAGTTTCTCCTTCCCCTCCTGTCACCCTTTATACTGCTCCTGTGAAGGTTCATAAGGACCTGATTTATTCTTTTCTCTGCAGCTGACAAGTACTGCCCACTGCTGATCAAAGAAGGTGGGATTCCCCTTCTGAAGGACATGATTAAAATGGCCTCAGCACGGCAAGAGACCAAGGAAATGGCCCGGTAGGAAACCAATGCACTATCATCAAACATTCAATTTAGCTTTAGTTTAGTTTTTATTCTTCTACATCAAGTAAGGCTGCAAAAGAAAGGCCTGTACCAATGTGTACGAGGGGTAAGAAGCAAATGCAGGAGAAGAGCAGGAAAAAAGAGGATGAAAACAGAAGACTAGAGGGTCTATGGGTGGGCAGTACACACAGACCTTTCGGGGTTGATGGATGCTAGGCACATTGGTTATAGAAGTGGCTTGTTGGACAGGGGAGCCACGTGGCTCATTGCTTCCCTTACACCGATAGTCTCCAGTCATCGCCATTCTCCACACTTGTGTGGGCTTCCTGTCTCCAGAGTCATGCTGTCTTGTCAGCAAAATTGCTGACTGCACGGTTAACATGAGAGAATTTTTCAAAAGAGGAGAGAGCCTCTAACCTTTGTGAGCTCCCCCAGCTTCCTTTGTTACGTGACCTTCCCTTGGAGTCATTCATTGAGAGTTTTAAAAGCCAGCTGCCGTTTGTAATCATTGGCAAACCAGGCGCTGTCATTTTTTACCTGTGGGATGAATATAGACAGGAGGTAGAGACCAGCTTGGAAGACATACCTTGTGGGTGGGCAGCAGGCATTCCCGTAGCTGAAGGGTTGCAAAGTGCTGGAGGTGACTGACGCCTGCAGATGACCCTCAGTTAGGCAGATTGCGTATGGTGGTGGGACGGTGTGGGAATGGTAAATGAAACAAATGGGAAAAGCAGGGACAGGTGACAGCGGAGTGAATGACAAACACCTGCATGCACGTATTTCCTGGTGAGATTCAAAGTTATCTGACGATTTGGATATGGGGGTGATGAATGAACGGTCATGTATGGATCTGGATGTACACTAACATGACTTGAAATTGCATGGGGATGAACTGTGAGCTCTAAGCTGCTTCCGTGGAGTATGCTGGTGTTGACACAACTATCGGTTGATGCATATCTCAGAAGAGACTGCCGCTGCAAACAGTGTACACTTACAGAGACCAGGCTGTTGGACAGTTCTTACGTTACTGTCCCATAACTGTCGTGCAACAAGCTTTAAACTAAACCCTCTCTCCTTGTCCTTGTTTTATCCATAGGAAAGTTATAGAGCACTGCAGTAACTTTAAGGAGGAGAACATGGACACTTCCAGATAGAGGCAATCATCTAATGCCTCTTGCCAGCACTGTATCCAGCTTCTCTCTAATTCACTGTATATAGGGAGGACTCTTTCTTACCAACTCACCTGTTGGAAGGAAGCTTTATGTGTGTGTGTGAGACCCTCAGTAGATGAAGGTGAACAGGGGCGGGGGGGGGGGACTTTTTGCACAACAAAATGCTTTCCTTAAATTAGTGGACTTTTTTGTTATGAAGTTTCAGGTTGAAGTTCTGTGTGTATGATTTCTGTATAAAAAGAAAACAAAAAACAAAGACAACTACATTATGTATCTTTTAACCTTTTTATTTTAGACCACACAGAGAGCCTCAAATGATCATGAGCTTGAAGACCTAGTTGTGTGATTGCTAGTGTGACATGTTTATTTCCCACTTTTTAGAAAATTCCCTTTTGCTGTATTGCATGAGGTCCTGTAATGTCTGCAAGAACACCAGTCCTGAATCGGTATTGGCTGCTCAAGGGAGTTACAAGCAGCGATGAGCTGTTTATTTGGTTACAGAGGTTGGGGGACACAATATCAGAGAGTTAGACCAGAAGAACTGACCTTTTTAGTGATACTTGTAAATGGAAGAAATGCAGAAGAAAGACCTTTCAAGTCAATTCACTCCCTTAACAGTTTTTTATAGAAGACTTACATTAATGGAAGCATTGCTAACTGTGTGGGGGCCATTCGAAGCAAGACATTCCCATTAAAGTTAAGAGGTCTGTTTTGTCCCCTTTAGCAGTACAGTAGGCTCTGCCAGCCCGCCCAGCCTCCTAAGGTCAGGGATCACCAGTAAAATCAGTTACACATCCTTGGCAACACAGAGCTTTTCTCTCTAAGGGCGCCTGTGCAGCAAGGAACAAGGTTTGTTCACAAAGGGCTACACATCTTAATTCCAGTCCTTCACCACCTTTTTAGCCATGGTCTGTTTTATGAGGAAGGGCTACAAATGCCAGAGAGCATATTTCTGCTCTGCATAATAAGCTCTACTAGGCCCCAGTCCAGGGCGGCTCGTGCCACTTGTGCAAGTCTCAGTAATGACTGGAGCTGTTCTGCTCTTTTTCGGTCTGCATCAGTGCAAGCCATGCTCAGTGGCAAAGTAATCTCCCTTTATAGGAAGCTCACTGCAGCACAAATGCTGTAACGAGATGCTAAAGCCCTCTTCTGAGGCGGGGAGTCTGCAGGCACCCTTTGGAGGGCGATCCCCTGAAATAGCACCTCTTGTTCCACTCCAACATCTTCCCCCTCTTCTGGGATGCAGAAGGCCCTGTTCTTACCTGACTCCCACTAGCACTTACCAGTGCAGTCCTGCTCGCATCAGCGGCTTTACTCCAATCTGTATGATGTAGGCGAGAGGAGAGTCCCACTAAGGCGGTCTTCCCCTGTAAGACCCTAGACCTGTAAAGGCTCAAGAAGCCATAGGCCAAGGTTTGCCTCACAGCCAGGCACTCAACAACACAGCGTGCAGTCCATGCTTAGAGCCCTCTGCTTGCCGTGGTTCTTTCACAATTCACAAATCTTCCCTTAGAAGGGAGTTTGAAAAGATTTTATGTATGTCTGGCATCAGGAGATGAGACCGTGGCCAGGTGACTTAGGACATGCAGGCCTCTGAGCACAGCCTCGCTGCTCTCCTCCCTTCTATACANCCCTCTGCTTGCCATGGTTCTTTCACAATTCACAAATCTTCCCTTAGAAGGGAGTTTGAAAAGATTTTATGTATGTCTGGCATCAGGAGATGAGACCGTGGCCAGGTGACTTAGGACATGCAGGCCTCTGAGCACAGCCTCGCTGCTCTCCTCCCTTCTATACATTGCTCTCAGATTTGACTCGCTGCTATGAGGTTCTTCTAATGCTCAGAGTTAATGTTGTCATTGCTGAGCAGATTATAGACAGATCCTAGATACACAAACTGACACTTTAAATGACAGAACACAGCTGCCCTGCAGAGGTTTACTTTTTCTGCCAATATGGTGTTACTCAATGTCTTTTTTTTTCTTTTTAACCATACGTCATTTGTTTTGAAATTGTGATATCTGTACTTTTTTCTTTAAGTATTTTTTCAAACTTATATATATTTTTGTGTCACTTTTGAATTGTTTTCATATGGTTTGCAAAACTTGACAAATTATACTTTTTTGCAGTCGTTTGATTGAAATGTATTTTTCTCACTCTTATTGCTGTTCCCCAAGAGTTTGTGTCCATATAAGCTTTGAGACAGGAAAGCTTATTTGAAGACTTGTTTTCTGTATAACATTTGCTAATCTTCCTTCTAGATGCAAAACTGAGAGAGGCTGCAAATACTGCCAGACAGCCTCGGAGCATTAGGGGAGTCAGGCTTTGCTCGTTTAATTCTCCATTTAGCGCTGCTGTCCTTTTGAAGTTGTTTCACGTGACCATGCCACCCACTAGTCTCTCTTCCTTTCTAATGCCCATATAATGAAAGCTCCTACCACTAAAATTGTGAATCACGTGACAAAGAGCAGTCAGGATTCTGACTGCATTGGCAGGGTGGGAGTGGAGCAGAAGGGGACACATCACACATGCGAGAGGTGTCAGAAACCCATGTCCCCAGAATGCAGCTGCCATGGTGGGGAGACAGCTGGAGCTCAGGAACTCCTGTCTCAGCTAGAGCAGACCTCAGCCTTGCATTGCAATCAGAGCCAAACATCGGGCTTTACGCTGAGATTTGGGCACAACCACATCAAGGTTAATGAACGAACGATGGCTTGGTTCCATCTGCCTCGGGACCCCAAAGGCTGGGGTTTTTCAAACCAGCGCCCCTAAGTTCAGCTATTATTGAAGTCTCACCTGCTGCAGGCTGGCCCATGGTATCCCAAACTAACGAGATGCAAACTGCATCAAACCTTTGTTTCACATTGCAAAGACAACCTGTATCCTCACTGCTCACATATCCTCACCAAGCTGTTCCTGAGCCTGAACCAGGATATAAAGATTTCAGATTCCCAGCAACATGGAGATTAATGAAGTTGGGCCAGCCTGCCAGCAAAGCTTAGCTTTCTGAAATCTGTCACTGATCCCAGGGGGAAGGGGGAACTGTAACTGGTATGTTACACCTAGCTACACATAAGATTTTGAGTGAGGCCACCAGCAAGGTAAATTCCTGAGACAGCTTTAAAAGAAATAGCATCCCTGCTAGAGTAACATGAGCTTTGGCTACAAGCTTCAATGTCTTCAAGCCAGCAAACTGTGAGCTGAAAAATAACATTTACTTTCAGTAAGGAGCCAAAGAGAGAAAGGTTTCCTCTGAACACCAGAGTGTAATCCAGGAATTCCTGTGATCAGGAGTTTGAAACCAGGTTGTACCTCAGTTTCCCTAACTGAAACAACAGGAAATGTTGCACCCTAGGCATAATGCATGTAGCGTGACCTGAAAGCACTCTTTGAAGGCAAAGAGGAGTTAACGAATTGCTGCTGTAGATCCAATGCTCAGGCCAGAACAGGATAGTTCTGAAGCCATCACACCAATATTCTGCAAAGGAGAAGAGGGCAAAGTGGCTGATTTTTTATGGAAGTCTAATGTAAAAGGGGAAGCTGGATACCCTGAAATGCCTGACTGTTACAGAGAAGGTTCTCAGGACTTCCAGCTTTGCTGGAGCAAAGGAATGAATGAGGAGACTTCAACTCCACACAGAATTATAGAGCTAACGACCAACCCTGCCCAGAAAACTAGAACAGAGTTCTATCCGTCAAATGAGAATCCAGCTGGAGAAAAGTTCATAGTGTGTAAAGGTATGGCAGAGAGGCTCCTTGCGCTCCATAGCTGTTGTCCCATCCAGACTCTTAGTCATGTTTTCACTACTACATTTCCTTTAATATTCAAAACTTGGCAAGCAGAGCACAAACACAGTTCAGTAGTTCTCTGCAGAGACCATGCCCCAAAGGAACCCTCTACCTTGACTCTGTGTAGTTTCCCTCCTGGCTGGAGGATGTCCTTTTGTGCATTCCAAGTCAATGATACAGCAGTCCTCAGCATGCAGGGTGTCAGGTGTCTGCCACATTCTCTGGAACAGATGAGAGCAAATTGGTGTGCAGCTTTCCACAAGTGCTTCCATTTTACAAGATCTGTGGGAGGAATTGCTTATAATGATTGGCATCTACTTGTATGATGCTTAACACCCAGCAGCACCAGACTTTCCCATCTAAACCAAGCCAAGAAAGTTTAGCACTGATATTTGTGGCAATCAGTAACATTGCAGATCATTCATCTGCCCCATCTACATTATGGCTGCTATTACCCTGCACCTGCCTACTGGATGAAATGATGCCCATTCAGCATTGAATCCCACCCAGACTGGCACCGTGGTCGGGCTTCTGCTGCAGGCACTCTGGTCTCTGCAGTAGATGAGCGGGAAGAAAAGTCTTGGAGCTGTGAGCCTATTCCCTTCTCATCGCTTGAAGGCAATTACCAACGGAGCAAGAGCTATAGGGGTGCTGCATTCAGGCACTACTCCCCAGAAAAGATGTTTTCTGAGACTGTTTAGGGAGGAGCCTGCCACAGCTCAGGTGTTGGAGGGTAGCTTGTGCTGGAAAAAAGCTAATTGAAAGTAGGGAAACAGCTGGTCTCCACGACAACCACATGTTTGAAGCACAGAGGGTAACGGTGGTCAGGAATGGATGAAAAGCAACACTAGGGCTGGATGAAAAGGCAGCACTTTTAAAAAAAGGAATGAGGGAGATTTCCTGCTGAACTGAAACACTTCTGCTTTAGCAGACTATATTTTGATTTCATATAATTGTCACTGATTCTCTCTGTAGTTCTTTTCTTGTTTAAAAAAAGTTTTTAAGCTAACCAAATATGTATTTTCTTGTTTTGCATAACAAAAATAATCTCAGTTACAACGAGCAAGCGTCTGCTTTTACTCTGTCCGTTGACCTGCCTAATGTTGAGAGGCCTGGTTCAAATGTTTGTACATGGTGAAACCAAGCAAAAAATTAATAATGCACAACTGTTGCTTCCTTACAATTCTGAATGAATTAACTTTTCTGTTGTATCCATTGGATACCTGCTGTGTATTAAACCTAGTGCTTAACAATGTCTTCTTCCTTTGGTCTATGAATGTGGTTTACTTAGGTACATTACAAGTCCATTTGCTGCCATATATTTCATTAAAAATGAAAGGAACTGCCATGTGTTGATGATGCAGTTCAGTAGCTTTTCCTTTCATCACTTCAAGGGATACAGTATGGTTTGTCAATAGAAGAGAGGCGTGGAGGAAGAGCGTATTGTTAGGAAGTTATGTCAGAGGAGGAAAAAAAAAATAAGAACAATATTTGACTGTACAGATTGCCTCTGAACCCTGTAACGGATCTGTGGCTTGCATTCCACAGCCTAAGCTTTGTAAGTGAGCAGAAGCTGAGTACTTAAGAAAAGCCTCTCACTTAAAACAGTCAATCTGCTTTAAGACCAGCGTGACTTTCTTCTTAAGACCCTGGTCCTGCAAGAGTCCAGCTGCCAGTTAATTCAGTGGTCATGGTAAACTCTCTAAAGGGTCAGACTCTAGGTCGCTGAAGGAGGAGGAGGAACTGAACTGCCTCTAGGAAGCTGAAAATGTTCTACTTTGTAAGAGTACAGAGAGATCCCTTAGGCTTCCAGCAGCATGAAATTCCTACCTGGAATGCCATAAGAATCTAGATTCTCTGCTCATAAACTTGTTAGTAGAGGCTTTCTGTAACTAAGCCTAATTTCAAGCGGTCATTTAGGTCGAAACCCTTGAGATAGAGATAAGCTCTGATCTCTGTAAGACAGGTTTCAAAGCTGAAAAAAAAGATAGAAAGCATAACATGCACTGAATTATTCTAATCACAAAGAGAGCGAGAATACATTCCTTAGGACAGATTATTCCAGAATATCAAAATGTTTCTACTTTCAAGTCAGTAATATTGTTACTACTCAAATTGCCTTCATTAAGCTTTAACATTTACACCTCTCTGCAAAGAATGGAAAGACGCTACCCACCTTTTCTTTCTAGACAGAGCCTGATGTTACTGTTCTGAGCTTCCCACTTTTATGAAAGGCTTCCTTTGCAACTCCAGGAACAGAAAGATTTTCAGGATATTTAAAGCAGGCAGAGAGTAGCAGGGCCCACCTCACATACAAACTCTGTATGTGAGGTTTGCCAAGTGCTGATGCAGTCTATGATGTGTCCGAGGGAGAATTTCTGTAGGCTTTGCATTTACCTAGAATAAAAAAAAAAAAAACCAAACACAAAAACCCCAAAACAAAACAAAAGCATTTGAATGACTGTTGGAAATTTAGACTACAATTTTTATTAACATTTCAACACAGCAGTCTCAGGTAAGCCATTTAAGTGACCTGTGCAGCCATGTGCTTTTCTGGAACCAGCAGGTGGCCACTGACTCACTTAAAAGGGACTAAAATAATAACACCCCATTTGTGGTCAAACAATACCAAGAAATCAGTACTCTTCAGGTGCTGGAAAATAAATCTGCAAAGAATGTGATTTTTTTTCTTTCCAAATTTTTACGAGGAAAGAAGGTAACAAAAGCAGCAAGATACATTTACATTAAAACTGAAACACTGATTTCAGAAGTTTTACAGGCCTGTAGTGAGATTCATCTCCCCTAAACAGACAGACACTCAAAGTGTAAACGTGCACACCTATGCTAGTCTTCTTGGCTTTTTTTATTGTTAGCAAAAGATAAAGACACATCTAGGGCGCAATTCAGCTCCTTTTGGAGGTCTGCTTTCAGATGAGAAGGACCATTCCCTAGACATACCTGCTTCCCTCTGCTGCTGTCGGGGGACTCTAACGACCTCGCTCAGATACGAACGTCTTCACTGCAGACGTCCAAAGTTAGGTGAAATCCCACCCGGTGGCCTCCTCCCAAATTTCTGTCAGATGTTTTACAAGCTCCGTTGGCATTAACAGGGCTGTCTAAATGCGTTCAGCCAGGCACAACCTCTGCATTTCTCCCTAGGGATGGAAATCAACAGATGAGATGATCAAATTGGCGAGACCAGAGTTAACACACTGCGGCGCAGCCTTTCTACCAGACAGCACCTTGAGCCCACGCACCTTGGCACCTTGCAGCGGCGCACCCCGGCGAGACCCCTGCTATTGCTCACAGATACATTTAGCAGTATTCGTCCCAGTGGAACCGCGAGCTTCACCAGCGCCGCTGTCCTCAGGGCCCCCAGCGCCCCAAGCCCTGCGCTCCCCACGAGGGCCGAGCGGCCGTGGGGAGCCCGGGGGGTCAGGGTGGGAGGACAAGCAGGAAGGGGGCTGCAGGAAAGCACCGGGCCAGCACGCAGGGCAAGAAGCGGCAGGCGGTGTGAGGGGAAGGGAAGAGGCCCGCGGGCGCAGCCACGCTTCCCTCTGCAAATGCAGGGCGGGAGGAGAGAGAGCCCAGTTCCCGCCCGGGGGGAGCCGAGCCCGAAGTATCAGCACCCGGCCCAGCCGGGCTGCGGGCCCTGAGCCGCCCTCGGCGGGCAGGGCCACCTCAGGCACAGCCCGAGCCCGCCGCGGCAGTGGCAACCGGCCCCGCTTCCCCGCGGAGCACCCAGCCGCGCTGCCAGGCCAGGCTCCGCCTTCGGGTCCCGCCCGCCCTTCCGGGCCGGCGGGCGCCATGGGGGCTGGCGGGTTGTGGGCGAGGGCGGCGTACGTGGCCCTCAGCGCCGCTTTGACGCTCGGGCTCTTCCTGCACCGCACAGGTGAGGCGGGGCCGCCGCGCCCCTCGCTCCCCCCGGCCG
>VZSC01005084.1:93920-134820 GCA_013398225.1 Steatornis caripensis
GGGGAGGGGGCGGCCGGGGGCCGGGCTGGGGGCGGGCCCGCCCCTGAGGAGAAGGCGGCAGTGAGCTCTGCTCGGGCTGTGCCGGCCGCCCGCGCGCGGGCAGCGGGGGCGAACGCGGGTGCGCTCCGCCCTGCCTCGGCCGCTGGGCCCTGCGGGGGACCCCGGGGTGCTCGGCAGCCTTTTCCGCTGCCTGCTGCTCCCCTTCTCCCCCGCGCCCTGCCGCCGCCTGATTTCTGCCCGTTTTCTCTCCGTCCCGCTTCCCGTGGGTTTGGGATCCCTTTGTTAAGGCCGGAGAGAAAAATCCTGAACGCTTCACAAGGAACTACCGCTCTGGTTTTTGGGGTACCTTTCAGATCTGCAAAAGCAAGAGGAGCGGGGAGAGCTGCTGCAGCCACTGATCTTCACCTTACTGGTTTTGTGCTCTGTCGTGCTGTACTTTAAGGTGTCTCTCATGGATCCGGGTTTTGTTAAGTCTGAAGAGGAAGCGAAGGTATATCACTTCGTGAACGGAGGTGGCCAGGCTGTAAAATCTGTAGGCTTTTCTTCTTTGCCCCGCTCCGCTAGATGAGAACAATCTGAAGCAGTTTCTGTTGCACTTGGGATAAAGGAAAAGTACACAGAGCACTGGAGATTAGGCCAGACAGTCTCTTATTCATATTCTGTAACTGCAGCAGGATTCACAGACGTTAAGTGTGTCTTTTACACCATGCTCCTGTTGTAACCACACTGTGCCATTTGAGCACACATCCTCTCTTGCATCAGAGGCTGCAGTACCCTATGGAATGCATACATCAGCTACAGTACGCTAACTGCCACTAAGCGGTACAAGTGCAAAAAACCTGAATTGAATGGCAGGCTTGGAAGAAAGTGCTGTCTGCAGCTCTGTTTATCGAACCGTTTATAGATTTGTTGCCCTCTCAGAGGACATGTACACAAACAAGTTACAGTGAGGCAAACAGAGATTCAAAGTTTCAGGAACAGAGACAGTCTGCTCCAGGTTCACTGCCTTACAGACTGTGTAGCACAAAAGCATTATCAATGTTAATTATCCATCATTAATGTAAATGCTGGGTGTGTTATGAATCAGTAGCACTGCTTATACTGAAAAGACATCATTATTGTGTTTGGAAGCAAAGTCAAACCCTGTTTGGTTTTGTCCCAAAGTGTAGCATTGGAATCGGTGTGGTATCTCGTTCACAGTTATTTCTGCCTCTGTGCAAATGTTCTTTTGATGGTTACAGTAGCCTGTTCTCTCTCACTGTACCTTAACTGTCTGCAGCTTTTGTAGGAATTCTAAGGAATTATTTTGTTTAACCTTCCTAATGTTAGAGATAACCAGCACTGTGTAACTGTTAAGTACACAGTTAAGGATCCAGACAGCTCAGTCATGCCAAGACAGCGGTGCACAAAACCTCCTTAGTCACTCCCTTTGTCTTTCTTTGTAGCCGGGCAAGAGTGAAGAACAAAGCTTGGTGATACCCCAAGTTCCAAGTAATGTTAAGATGCGGCGTTGTGGTTACTGCATGGTGAAGGTAGGCATTAATAACACACCAGAAGAGAATGGGATGAGTGATTTGCAGGCTTACGTTTTTTGGCATCATCTTTGTTCAGCTGCTGCTGCTGGTGTTTTTCTGCTCTGTCATGGCTGCTCACTGCTCAGTGGTTTGGAGGCATGGCAGATCTGATTAATGCTGTCATAGGGTCACCCTTCTGCTGAAAAACTCAGAGAAAAAGTAAATACAACTAGCAAATTGAATTCGGATACAGTCCTGAATTGAAAAGTGATCCAAATAATTGTGTAGCTGAAGGTGCAGTAGTGATGGACATTGGCACGTGTGCTAGTTTTCTAAGGCTGAAACAAGGGTCATCTTTTGCCATGGGAAAAATGTTCTACATTCTTACTGCCCTGTCAGTCAGACCTTACAGTATTGTCAAAAAGGTTATTTTGAAGATTTCTTGATAGAGTTAGAAAAGCAGTTAAGCATGACATATAAGAACTGCTGGTAGCTGTGAGCTTCTTTGGAGGCCTAAAAACAACAAAACATTAGCCTGAGTTGTAAAGATAGCATGAAGGAAAAATTAGAGCAATTAAATTTGCTCTTAAAACAGTTTGCCTAAAGCCTAGAAGTGCCTGTTTTCAGTGTGATCCTTATCAGTTCAATAACATCAAGCCTTATCCCAGCTTGCATAAATTCCTGAAGAATATGTACCAGGAGAAGTCAGCTTATTGCAAGAGGAAAAGCTGGCAAAACATAGGTACGCTTCAGGGAACAGATCCTAGGAGGCATACTTATACTACATCAGCCAGATCTTTCATCTTCTCTCTTCCTGGTACTTGAGCGGCTTTCCTGTGCAAGTGTTTGGTACTGACGTAGAAGTAGAGACACTTCCCTCCTCTGTGCAGTCCCATAAAGACATCCCATCCCTGCACACTGTCTTCAATAACTGTGGTCCTAGTTTTTCACCTCAACATTCTGCTCTTGCTTTCCTGAACGGAATAGACTGGCTCTATCTCCCTCCTTTGCACACTGGACTTCCTATAAATAAGTTGGTAATAAAGAAAGTGTGTAAATAGAAGTACTGCAGGGGAGTCATTTGGTTTGAGTCTCACTCATTTGGGTCTGTACCAGGGGAATCATGATCCCCTTTAGTTGTCTTGTCTTAGCAATGTTGATGTTGTGCTGTAGGGAGGAAGATGATTTTGCATGCTGTTCTCTTGTACCAAACAGGGAGCTGAACAGCAATTTGCTAGTGTTTGTTTATTCCTTTGCAGCAACCAATGCGAGCCAAGCACTGCCAGCTGTGCCAACACTGTGTACGGCGTTACGACCATCACTGTCCCTGGATTGAGAACTGTGTAGGAGAGAAGAATCACCCCCTCTTCATAGTCTACTTGAGCGTGCAGCTTGTAGTTCTGCTGTGGGGAGGTCACATTGCTTGGTAAGGCCTGGAGGCGGCACTTTGAGATTACTAAAAGTTTTGGGGCTCCTAGAGCCCCACTGAAGGGTTTGTGTAGGACATAGCAGTGAGCAGATTTGCTTTAGTTGGCTTTGTATCTTCACCGTCTTTTGCGTACTGGAGATCAGCTCTTCTGAGCCCCCTCATCTGCTGAGGGTCAACATAGCTGATGAATAGTTGAGCAGAATCTGATAATTTAGGTTTCACTGTTCATCTTTGCTTTAAGCTTAAATTGACATAATTTACAACAGTAAAAAAAAAGCTAACTAATTTTGCTTCGGTTACTGTATTACAATCTTTGTTTACAAATCCAAGTACTGGAAACTCCAGCAGGGTTCCAGCTGTATGCCTGTTCAGGAGAGGAGTTAACTGAAGAGGACTGTGCCTCTCAGCTGTCAGGGGAACCAGCATCTTTTAAACTTCTTAGAATCTAAGTCACTACTGGTGCAGTCTCTTAAGATTTTGTAGTATATTAACTCTCTGTAATACACAATTATCAGAAGCTGACTGGTTATGAGTCAAACTTCAATGCGCCATTGACTTTGCTTGGCTTATATAACCAGTTCTACATCTTTAACCGTGAATTTATTTTTCTTTGATTTAAAGGTCAGGCCTCTACTTTGAAACGTCCTGGGACTGGCTGCACCACAATATTTTCCTCCTCGTGTCCTTCCTCCTGATAGTCATATTCACCATTGTTGTCCTGCTGCTGCTTATTTCACACCTCTATCTGATCTCATGCAACACCACCACCTGGGAGTTCATGTCATATCATCGCATCTCCTACCTGCAACAGTCTGACTTGGAGAATCCCTTTGACCAAGGGGTAATCCTCAATCTCTGGAGATTCTTCTGCTCATGCCACCTCACTGCATGGGAGAAAATCTATTTTCACAGGAACCATGAGCCTGTCTAGCCGCAGTAGTACCTGCCTGGTAGAGGGACAACACAGCTGCAGGTTGCTGAGTAAAGCTTTGCTAATGCAGTTGCTGCTGTTTCCTTGCATGGAACTTCAGTACATCATGAGCTATGCAACCTGTTCCACTACCTGTTCATCCTGTGAATTACATTTCAAGGATAGTCAGGGTTATTTTTTTATATGCTAATAATACTGTTAAATGGGAGATGCTGGTTCTGGGAAGGCCAGTGGGGCTGATTTCTGGCCTGAGCAACGGTATCTCTCTAAATTTACTTCCTTTTGCTAACTGCATCCACATCTCTCCAGAAGAGATGCAAGAGTAGTACGAGCATCCATGTTCACTTCTCCTCCCCAAAGACTCTCTCTCCTTTTGCTGCTAGGGAACAGCAGCTATTACAGATAAAACCAGCCAGAATCAATATAGTTCCTGTGGCCTTTCTTCAACATAGTTCTCACTGTGAGAACCACAGTGCCTTTTGTCAGTAGTGTTGGGCACGTAACAGAAATATTCGAGTAAATATTTGGACAGGCAAAAGCAAATTTCATTTTGACTACATGCCTCAACTTAATGCTTTTCACAAAGATTTGAGGCTTAATAGTGTTACTGTGTAGGAGAAACCACTGCAAGGCACCAAATTCAGCTTCTGAGATAATTGCCCTGTACTTTGTGATGCCCTGACTGGCTTCCTAACAGTTTTTTCTTTAAGTTGATGGTGCTGTTAATGGTTCACAGACTATTTTGAATCAAGTCAGCAAAGAATGATACCATCCACTTTTCTTTGGACAGAGAAGTAATACTTGCCTAATGAATTATTTCTGCAGATAACTTCATGCTCAGGCCTTTCCTGTAGCTTGTGGGGAGAGAACCAGTAGCAGAGGTGTGTACCTCTTGCCTAGCTCAAGTAACACTGTTGGTAATACTACTACCTCAACAGACTAGTAAAAGTTTAATAAAAGAATACAAAGTTTCAACGCAGGAGGAAGGATTCTAGGTCCTGCTTCTTTCATTGCAATGAGGGGGTGCCCACTGCTTTCTAAGACAGCAGCAAGCTCACACTTAAGATTTCCTTGAAGAACTAAAAGGAAGTTTGGGCTGACCAACTTTAGCTTTAAGAGCAGAAAAGGCTGTGGTGTGAATTTTAGTCCTGACCCCTTTCTGTTTAAAAAACCCAAAAAACCAGCACCACAACAAAACCTTAGTTATAATTATTTTGTGCCTTAATTGCCTTGGCTCAGGAATTAACACCAGCTCAAGAGCACACCGGGCAAGCTGGTAGGATGCACTCAGGGTTTAAAGTTGATGAGCACTCATAAAAGGACAGTGTAGGCACTAATACAGCGCGATAGTCCAAAAGCAGTTTAAAAACAGCAGAAGGATCCCTTTTGTGACCAGCTCCAGAGTTTGTAATCTGTGTCCGGTCTGGTTTGTTCAGAGTAGAAACTCCTATCAGAGGGATATCAGAACACTAAGAATTGTTTTCATAATAACGGTGTACCATCCAGAAAGGATTCTGCAGTTTGTTTGTGTCAGTGTTGTGCCTGCTGTAGTACGGCTCATCTCCCACACAGGAATTTCTGCTTCTTCTGGTATCAGTCAAATAAAAATTTGTGAGTACTACAGCTCAAAACACACAGTGTTGCTCTGTTTGGTAATTCTTCTTTAAATGCACCAGGGTGGTAATTGACAATCTTTTTACTTTACTATAAACTATAAATTAAAAGATTAAATATGGCTTTTTTGTTTCTTTATGCTTGTCTCTTTGAACCCAAGTTCTAGGTTTCACCTGTGCTAACAATCCACTGTGCTACTTAGTACTTTAGAGACGCCTTGACCTTGAGAAAAGTCACACTGTAGGGGCCAACAGCAAGCCAACCATTACTGTTCAAACAGGGGTGAGAAAAACATGTATCCTGCTTTAAATGGGCCATTACACTGCAAGGCAGAGCAGGAGGTTGAAAGGATATTTGTTTGCGGCAATTTTCATCAGCAGTTATACTCGGCTCTGAAAATAGGAAATCTAGGTTCAGTGTGAATTATTTCTGTTTGCACAAACATAGCTCTTACCTGTCTGAATTCTGAAGTACTTAGACCAGCCTTGATGTAATAATGACAACTCACTAGCTGCACTCAAATCTTATCTCCAGATATAGCACAGTTGCATTAGTTCAACTTCTGTCTACCTCTGTTGAAGACAAACTAAAAGAGTAATAGCTGTGCGTCCCTATTTGTCAGTGTGATGTTTCATTTCTAGATAGCCTTCCTTTTTTGCCCAACAAGCTAACATTATGAATTTAAGAGAAAAAAATTTATCTTATCAAGTATAATTACAAGATATGTTACCAGGCAAATGAAATCACCTTTAACTTACCGATTTCCCAATACTAACACTGTCATCATTTAGCTATCCCAAAAGAGATCTGTGGAGAGACAACTTGACTGCAATCATTTGTATGTGACAGCTGATGACACCATGCGATATGCACACAGACAACTTGAGTGAGAAGGAAGGAAAGAAGGAAGAAAATAATACTATTGACATGTACAGAGAGAAATAAAATCCTGCCTGTTGAGCAGAATATGGTTAGCCTTGATATGAAACATTCAGCTAACATAAAGGAGATGAAAAGCTGAAATTTCATTATAAGGAAAGGTATCTTTATTTAAAAAAAAAAAAAAGCATGTGCAAAGCTTTTTCATATCATTAAAAACAATAGCTAAGACTTAGCATCCTCAAAGAAGTAGAAAGAGACTCCTTTTCCTTAAGACAGGTCATTTGGATCATTATCAAACCCAACCATCATTGTCTTGGTTGTGTTAAAATCCATCGCTTCTCTGGCATACACACAGTTATGGGGGGAACGGGCATAAAATAATTAAAAAGAGGGAATGCTGCTTATCTTTTCTAGAGAACAGGCAAGAAGTGGCCATTCCCCCTGCTACTATGCAACTTTAAAAAGCTGTGCTACTTACTTAGGCTTTTTGCAAAGAGTAACCTGGTTTGCAGAGATGATTTCATTAAGTTACATCCAGCTTAAATTCCAAATTTCCATCTATAGTCAGTGGTAGCAGAAGATAGATCCAGTCAAACATTAATTACTCCTTAAAGATAATTGACGTCCAGTATCCCTCCAACAAATGAGGCTGAAAAAACCCACAGTAGGTTAACTGGGCTTGCAGGGCGCTTTGTTCCTGGGGTCATCAGCACTGCCAGTTCTGAGTTCTGTTGACTTTTCCATTGCCCATGCCAAGTCCTCCCTGCACTCTCTCAAGATGGTACCAATCTGTTCACATTTCTTATAGCACAGGAATCAAACATCTAAAAGGTGTCTGGAGACGAAATCAAAGTCCTTGAAGACAGTTTGTTCCTTACGGGTTAGGAGAGCAACCTCTTCTGGAGGAGTAAGGATTGGCTTTTGTGATGTAAACTCTTCGTCGAAGTTGCTAACGTCTGTCGGATCTCTTAGAGTGGGCACAAAAGGGGGCTTCAGAGTCCTGGCAAACAAGGCATCCCAATCAATTTCCTGTAAGAGAAGGAAGTGAACAGGCCAGATTATTTATTAAATTAAGTAAATAAATTAATAATTTATTAATTATTTACAAAATATGAAAGTAAGAGGAAAGAGCGCAGCCTCACTTCCAGATCATTTGCAACATGCCTTATTTCTACTAATTTAAAAAAACCAGGGGGGAGAGAGACTGAGAGAGAGAATTGAAAAAAGCCCCCAAACAAACAGCATAGTTGCTGTAGGCCAGGTAGTACAGAGATTCCATACAGTCTAAAGCTGTTCTTCAGAACACCAAGAAACAAAGCTACAGCTCAAACAGTATCTAGGAGAGACAGAACTAAAGCATAGCTGTGGCCCGGTGGATCTGTGGACTTCCTAGCAATTTCTGCTGACATCCAAGTGCTTTTCTTACTGCAGTACAAAGCCACCCAGGGGCTAAAAGGCTAACAACTTCTGGCAGATGGGTAATGACAAGGAGGAATGGTAACACCTTTGCCTGGAACAGACATATAACCCTTGACCCAAAGCAAATGTGTCTTTAAACTCCATTTCTCTTAGGATTAATGTATATCCTGCAATTGCAGGTGCCATCAAATAGACTGGCTATCACTATCATCCCTAGACAGCACCTTTGACTGCTGCAGTTTGATTTAAAAAGGAGTATTTGTTGATTGCTGAAAAGGTAGTACACCTGTACATAGAAGCAGCACAATCTGGCTCTAGATGCTTACAGATCGCAGAAAACACACTTTGGGGATGTAATTTCAAACGTGAATTGAAACACATATTCCTGAACAGAGCAATGAGGTGCAACAGAAGCTACCGCTAAGATCTCACTGATAACTAATGGAAACATGCCTCAACACCAACAGAAAGCAAAGCATTCTCAGCTCAAACACAAGAGATGAGGGGGAGGGATAAAGTGAGTTCTTACCTTAAAAAAGGCCTGGATTTTAATCTCTTCTGCATCTTTTTCCCCTGCTCCCAGTCTACGCTCTGGACATTTCCGAAGAAGCTGCAGGAAGTATCAGTTCAAAGTTAAACAACAGGAATAAGAATGGACAGAAATAATATTCCAGAGAGAAAATTAAAATGAAGGAGATGGACTGACCCCTCAGTATCTTCTGAGCCTCACTTTGCAGCAAGGTCATAATCTGCTAGTAATGGCTCAGACCTAGTTCCTTGTAAACAACTTGCCAACATCAGTAAGATATCTGCTATAAACTGCATGAAGCATCTCATCTTAATTGTGCACCTGTGACTACTGGGTCACATTCAAAAACTGAATCAAGCCACCTCCACTGAATGACTCTGACACTCCTGCCCTTGAATCAACTCTTCTCCATTTTGGAGTTAGCAGCAATAGACCTCAGTAAGAAGCCTGCTTAGTCATCCTTAGACAGAAGAATAGCATTTACGTGAAGAGAAGGAAAGGGAAAATATGTGTAAATTGTAAATGTTTCCTTAGCCTGTGGAGGCAGCTCCAGATTACACACACAAATGCTGTCTGGTCCTAATAGAGTCCCTCTGGATCCACTTACGCAGTAAATACAAATTCCTCAGGCTCCCAGATACCCATCAAGCCCATTACCTTACGAATTATAGAAAGTGCCTCAGATGAAAGGAATCGTGGATACCGGACTTCATCGTTGACAATACTGTCAAAGACTTCTTCCTCATCGTCTCCAGGGAATGGTGACTGCAATTGTGACATTTTGTTATTTAATCCACATAGCACCCATTCCTCATTATTAAATAGGGATGGGAATAGCAGGGAGTTGTATGGATTGATTAGTGTTTGGCAAGCACTATGAATGAGAAAAATGTAATTTAAGTACTAATAAATAGTTGGCTACATTCAGCAAAATTTTATCTTGGGTGCTCACGTACTACTCTCCCGAAGACAGCTTAGCAAGATCCTCTTAGAGAAAGGTGGCCTTACCTCACCAACAAGCATCTCATAAATGAGCACACCCAATCCCCACCAGTCTACTGCCCGAGTGTATGAGATGTCCGTCAGGACTTCTGGAGCCAGAAATTCAGGGGTGCCACAGAAGGTGTTTGTGCGGTCTCCAAAACCTATTCCTGTAGGAAAATAACACTTTTGTAAAATCCAGCACACATTACTAAATGGATCACATGCAGCCTCACCTTCTGAAAGCCTTAGATTAGCACTTGATAATCTAATGTTGATAACTGGGCAAGGGCTCTCATCAATGCTTGTAAATCCTAATAAGGAAATACGAAACCGGAGGCCTCTCAAATCTCCAGATGAGAAATATACAGACAATACTTAAATAAACAGCAAGACCATGGAAACTTCTTGCAGATTCCATTGCTCGTTTACTGAATTATGGATTTTGTAGTATCCTACATTCTGGCTCCTTTGAGCAAACATGCGCATTGTAAACTCCTTCATAAATTTCCTGAAGATGAAAGGACAATGTACTCTTTCCAAGTTTATCACGGCCAGACAGGTGAGGGGTTTTTGTTGTTCGGTTTATTCGGGTTTTTTGTTTTGTTTTTGGTAGGTTTTGTTTTATTTTTAAGATGGGGATGAATACAAGTTACACAGCACCACCTCAGTACCTGTATTTGTGAACACATTACTAAAGCCCAGATCCTAAACTGGTTCTGATAGTCCAATTTGAGCTTTGCTAAAAGTCACTCACCTTCCTTACACAATCCAAAATCAGCGATCTTCACAAATCCTTCCGCATCTAAAAGGAGATTATCCAATTTCAGGTCCCTGCAGGCACAGGAGAGGAAAGAAAATGGTGGATGAAGCCTGAGGATTGCCATCCAACATTTTTTTTGCTAGAGGCATAAGCTAGATAATAATAAAGAGAATAAAATCTGAATTGAGTGAAGTCTACATTTAGTTTAAATAATGTATCATTTTGAAGAGTCCCCTTAATTGATTGATATTTTCCTCTTAATGAAAGGCTCACAAAGCAGCTTGGAGCTGGGTGAGGCTTATTCATCTGGAAGAGCATCCCACAGCAGCATGACAAATCACTTGACTATCACAGTAAAAAAGAAAGCAGTGACTTACAGGTGCCCCCCAGAACACGTTGACAAGTCCCAGAGGATTAATCACCTGCAACATGGCAGATGAATAGCTTCTAGATGACTTTCTTTACAATGAACATGCCAATAGCAACAGGCGGTGGGGAAAATAAAGACAGACAGAAAGATTAGAAACCCCAGCAAGATAGTGAGCTCCAGACATATAGCTACAGGAAAAAAAAACTTTCAAGGTGCTGAATTGCCTTATACTACATATACTTATACTTCTTGGCTGCATTACCTATAAACAATTTTCTTCTCATGTAGGAACTGGAGTCCCAAGACTACACAGGCTGCATAAAACCTAAAAGAGAGAAATAGTTATCAGGAAATATGCATAAGAATCAAGTTAAAAATTGATGGTGCCTGGAAACTAGACAATTCTAACTCACTGTGCCATACGCTCCGGAAAGACATCTTCATGTATGCGCATCATGAGATCACCACCCGGAGTATATTCCATCACAAAACAAGCATGATGAGGTGTCTGGAAACATGCAAACATGTTCACAAGGAATGGATGATCAGAGGAATTGACCACTTCAAATATTCGCTTCTCACAGTTCAAGCTGCCAGGATTCAAAGAAGGAAAATGTCAGTGTTAAAACTTGGCAGAAAACCCTGTTTTGAGAAAGACAGGATGAAGAAAATCTTTACATCTTAAGTTAGAGAAATAAAAAGTGAGGTCTAATACAGTATTTATCTTATGCACTTCCAAACTTTGTGTTTTAGAGTGTTCTTCAGGTGTTACTCCACCAGAAGCTAGAAAGCAACATTGTTATATGTTTTCTTATTCCTGATTTTAGTTATCCAAGCCTTAAGGTCACATTTAACCTTCATAGTACCATGACCGCTACACATCATACATACTAGCATTGCATTACAACTGTGTTAACATAGCCTCTCGCATCTCTAAACAAGGCTCACCTATCAATTTCATCTCTCCTAATAATATCTTTTTTCTTCAAGGCTTTGATAGCATACAGCTTCCCAGTTGCCTTGTATTGGGCCAGTAGTACCTGAAAGACAACAGAAAAGCTGTACTTCAAACAAATCTGTTATTTCCTTATTGGATTACTTTGATTCCCATTGACACAAACTATTTTCATCCACTCCAGACAGTTATTCTCAAAACTAAGCTCAAGTAACTCTAGAAATGGAGCATTTTTTTTTCTGCTCCTCATGCTGCAGCAGTCCACAAGGATGTCAGTGTAAGTTATATTCTTTTCACAAACTGTACTTTTGCAGCTGGCTGAGTGCTTTAGAGCACCTCAGAACTCTCACAGTAAGCAACTATGCACATAGGTCCATTCCCAAAAACTATTCCACTAGTAATCACCATGATAATGAAAGGAACGGTAATGGTGTGCTTTATGAAATGACTTGGCACCCCCAGAACAGTTTTCTCCAGGCTCTGAAGCCACAAATCTTCAGGAGTTTTGACTGTTAACAACAGTTATGTGCTGCTTGTGTGGATGGGCTAGGTTTGTTTTGTATATCTGCATTGAAACAAATTTCTTCTGTACTGCAACATTTCTACTCAGACTTTGAGGCAGAGGCCCATCTTCACAACCACAGTCCTACTGCCCTCCTCCACAAGTGTACACATGTACTACCTTCCCAAAGTGGCCACGTCCCAACATAGCAATGCAGTGAAAATCCTCAAGCTGAACTGTCCTTTTCCTGTAGGCAAACAAAGAAGAACTGCTGAGACAATACCGAAAAGATGCATAACGTGTTAGGGGAAGAAGCTCTGTATAGCAAAAGGGAAAGCAAACAGCTGTGTCAACTGCTCCTCACCTAAGCTGAAATCCTGAAAATTTAGGCTTCCTGCTGCTATTCTACCACTGAAGAAAGGAGCAGGTAACCATAAGGTGAGGAAACTGTTCCCAGTGGCAGCAGTTTGACTTCCATCTACACTGGCAACAGGAGCAACAATCCTGAGTCTCCAAGGCTTGCTCTCTCTGTTACTTTCCATAACAGGATTAGTTCCCCTCCACCCCCATCCTTGGCATAATAAAATTGAATTTCACCTACACTCCTTTCAGCAGGCTCAACAGCAATTGTGTTAATCAGACATGAACATGTATATCAAGCACTAGCAGGACGAGGGCATATGGAAAAGAGAAGTTCTCAAACAGGAATTGGAAATGAAACACAGTGAGACAACAGACATAAGATGTTGCTGGAAAAAAAGTAGCTAAAGAGATACTATAGAATGCTATGTCAGCCACAAGGTGTTACCAAGGAAACTCAGGCTGCAGATTGGCTTGGAAAGGATTTAAGAAACAACCCACACCCTAAACGCTTTAGTCCATGATCATCTTTAAAAGGCAGAGAAGGCACCACACTACTCCAGTAAGTGAAATGAAGGGCTAAGTATCTACCCATGAAGGACTCAACTCCCTTCTCAGAGAGAAGGTAGGCAGATGCCTGACTGTATCCTGACTACATGGTTTTGAAGACGGGACCCCTCAAAAGTGATGATGAAGTTATGATCATAATTCTATGACGTGAAGTGCAAGATCAGCTTAGATAGATTTTGCTGTTTGTGCTTTTTTGGTCAGTATTTGTTCAACAACAGTAAATTTTTTTTTACTTGTCCTGTTTTTGGTATATTTACTTCTCTGTATCCTTGTTACATAGAAATCGTGTATGTATAAGTGCCATAGACTATAAACAACTTACTGTTTTATGCCTCCGTACATAATGAAAGACAGTGTATCTTGCATATCCACAGAGACAGAAGGGTGTGAGGGATGCCAAAAGTGTTACTGAAATGTATTACTTAGAATGCAAACACATCTAAATATGCTACACCATAAAACTTCAAACACAAGGAAGCACTTGTAGACAGTTAAGTGACTTTATCCTCTACTAAAGTCACCTATTACACTGTAGCGTACAGTCTATCGATAGGCTACTTAGAGTTAACTTGGAGTTAATAAGCAGATAAGGTGCAGCAGACATCTGGACAAGTACAGTTCAGAGCAGACTTTTCATGGTATTGTCTACACTCAGCACTAAGAGTCTGCTGCTGAGAAACCAAAGCATACCTTGAGCAGAACTTATCGACTGCATGCTCAAAAATTTCAGCCCAGTGCCTCTTTAATCTGTGACCCAAGACAGCCCTTCCTGTCCATAGTTACCTTGGAGATGCTGGGATTGGAAATTCTTTTACAGCAGAGCTGCAAGACTTCTCCTCAACATGCAGCCTCTTCAGACACTAGGAACAGAAAGAAAATTACAGTGTGTCATCCTCTGGAATCACTAAATCAGACCTGAACACCCACATCCAAACTTTCTCCTCTGTCACGATCCAGCATAACCACAGACAAGTTCTTGCAGTTGGTCATTGCCTCTGCTTGGAGGGAAGCAGCATAAAAACACACAAAACTATTCCCACGTACAATATTTTTTAATAGAGTCAAACCCTTTAGAACAAACACTTTTAAAAGTCTAGGATAAAACATTTCCCAAAGAGAGTCACAATGATCGAAGAATGCAGTTTCCTCTATTATCAAAGCCAAATGAGAAAGGGTAAGATGTGGCAGAACACAGGTCATTAAGCATTATACTACTCAAAACAATTTTCCTGCTCCTTCCTGACAGAAAAGTAGACCTCTTCTTAGTTTTGCTCAGTTTCTTTAATGACAAAGAACTTCATCTGGTCCTACAACCCGCTGTCCTCCCTTCCCTGCTTTCTCTGTGCAGTCATTTGTTCTGTACTCTTGCTCTGAACTCCCAATGCTGACCTACCTCCCATTTTGGTTCTCCGAGAAAAGCAACTTATAATTTAAAGAAAGAAGAAAAAAAAAAAAAAGAGGTGCAGTACTTCCATGAAGACCCCATGCCAAAATAGCTCACTGGATTCTGAATCCCCGGAGATCAGCCAGCTACTGAGGCACTGCCTGCCTAAAGTATACTTCATTTCTCCAGTAATAAACGATTAAGAAGAACTGGACCTTGAAAGAATCCCAGACAACAAAGAAAAGTCTCCCTATTAACCCAGATGATTACCAGAGAATCTGCAAGAGACGATGTTGATTCTTTGGAGGTGGCCATCAGAACAAGGCGTGGAGGCTTGGGGGGTGCTTCATCAGCAAATGTAAGCTTAGCCACGGGAAAGTCACTGTATTTGTAAGACAAAATTGAAGGAGATTGCTTTAGGGTAGAACATTCTACACAGACACCTCTGTATCATCTTTGCTGTATAAGCAAAGTTTAGTTCAGTCCAACAGACTGGTCAACAGGACTCCCCAATTCACACCACAAGTCTGTTAAGTATCAACAAGACATATGGTCTCCTAAACAAATGAAAAGAAAACGAGCTATTAAGTTGGTGATGGTTAGACTCACATTTCAACACTAGCTCTCTGACACTATAAAATTAATGAAACATAGGTGTGTAGAAATAAGTCACTATGATCAAGAATTTAAAAGCAAGCAACAAAGCAGTTGACTTTTTTTTTTCCCTAGGTCTTGTGAATCAGTGGGAATAGTCTCTTTTAGAGAATGACTAATTCTCTAAAAACTAATTCCAATAACTTCAAAAAATTACTATTTAATTTTCTGCTACAGCATATTTAAAAGCTTAGTTATGTACCTTCTGAGTGCTACATTATGCTAGTTGTTGAGGTATGTGTAACCTCACGAAAGAAGGTGCATTTTTACCACAACAATCACATTGTGACCTTGCATAGAGTTCAGTTACTACACTGGCAAAGACATGTAATGAGTGGAACTTTCTTTCCTTTACAGTGCAGAACCAGTACATCTTGTTGTGTATATATGAAAATCTGCTTTTGTTTTTTCCCTGTATCATGGTGTTTATTTATTACCACTTTTATGCCCACAGTTCTTACTGCAGAGGAAAAGAAAGCTGCGAAGTTCCCCTGGCTCTGAAAGACTGCTTGTTAGGACAGCAACTCTAGAAATTGATCCAACTTCTAATAACAAATCAGAGCTAGCCACGGAGTACTGAACATCCCACTAAACCCACATAATTTCAGGCAGCATTGGCTTTTCTTAAAATCCTGAATTAAGTTCCACAGATACAATTTTCACAGCAGTATCTTCCTCTACCTTAGTAAGGTGCAGCAGAATTTCAAGATCTATCCTACACCCATTCGAGTGTCATCTGGCAATGCTCAGAACATGACTTACTGACTCAGTCTGGACATTGAATCAACATGACTTTGCGGGGGAACTGGAGAGAAGTCTGTGTGAATGGGATCATGAAGTGGGGGACTCAGCGTGCTCAAGGAACTACACGGAGGGAGGAAACTCATCATCAGGCGA
This sequence comes from Steatornis caripensis, assembly GCA_013398225.1. Taxonomy (NCBI): domain Eukaryota; kingdom Metazoa; phylum Chordata; class Aves; order Caprimulgiformes; family Steatornithidae; genus Steatornis; species Steatornis caripensis. The sequence goes on from VZSC01005084.1 coordinate 109,675, forward strand.
CCCCAAGCAGCAACATTTATGTTCATTTGAGGAGCTCGGAGAAATTCCTTTCCTGGAGGAGTCAAAACACCAGTGAGATTACAATGGACAAATTACAATCTCATGTACTGTTAAATTATCATTTTCACCCAAACAATCGTGGCTAAGTCAAAAAGTAACCATTCTCCCCACCATAGGGAGAATGAGCTTTTTTTCAGGGAATAAAGTTTAATAAGCTGATGATGAAACAGATGTACTATTTCATCTATGTTCAGCTCCATATAATATCATAACAATCTTCAAGTAGAAATTCCATAAGACATAAAAAAATATATTTTATTCTAAGTCAGGGTTTCTTCTATTTCACTGCATTTTAATCATGCAGCCCGTTAACAGAAGGTTTCTGAAAATGTCTTAAAAAGAGTAAAACATTTGGGATGTTTTCATTATTTTTACTGCTTCCGGAAGAATTTAGGTGTAAAATCTCATTTATCCTCACTGCCAGGAGTCCTCAGTATGTAAAGTCTTACCTTACTCAGCTTCACAAGAAAGAATTTGAAGACAAAAAAGTATGCAAGTTATTCCAGTCCCTAAACTATTAATCTGAGATGCCAGCTCTAAAGACTTGACAATCAGTAGACTGTTCACGCTACAGTCTTCTATAATTCAGAGTTTTTCAGAAAACTTTCCAATATCTGTTCATCAGTAACAGCATTGCTGGTTGAATTAGTACGGCTTGAGTCCTGGATCTTCCAAAGAAGTCTGTTAAATAACTAGTAATTATATCTTCCTAACAATGCTTATTGTGAATGGAAACACTACAACAATATCACGACATGACACGCTATGCTGCAGCCAGGCTGCCTGCGCTTTTTGTGACTGAACAAACTTTCACCTTCTAAGAAAGCTCACCTACTTACACACAGTAATCAGCATTTTAATGTCTCACAAATTTAGTGGGATAGGAGTGCATGCCAGCCTGCTTGTGTAAACCCTTGCCCTCATCTACACCTGCTAGATAGTAAGCAGTCAGTTCTCTAGCAGCTTACCTTTCTGTTTGGGGAAAATGCGTTTCTGTCGCTGCAGTTTTGGCTTTCTCTCGATGACAGGATTACAGAACATCACCTGTCAGAGAACAAGGAGGATTTCTCAGGATACTTCACTTACATTGTAAACACAAAAACTTTCACATCAAATTTTCCATTCATATCTGTTTGGTAAGTTAGGAGTCACTCCCACAGACAGACTCCAGACTGCATTATTCTAGCTTCACCCTCTAAACATCTGTTACTTCAACTGTGGTTTTAGATCTTGGAATTTTCTGCTGCCTGAAACTCAGCAAAGCCACAAAATTATGACCAATTCATATCCCAAACAAAATTAATCTAGTTTGTAAAACCATACATAAAGAACATAGCCATTTTTAGGGTAAAAAAAGTAAGTCTATAAGTAAAAAAAACAAAACCAACAACCAAAATCCAACACCACAAAATACACCACCCACCCCCCAAAAAAAACAAAACCACATAAAACCGTAAGAAAGCAGGGAGAGGAGGCAAATGTGGGTACACAAGATCAATATCCCACTTTTGGAAAGATAACCACAGGAACTTTCATCACAACACAAAGAAGAAAGTGCTGCGGCTTTTAAGGGATTATCTGGATATCTCTTCACTGATGATACTTCAAACTCTTATTATTAGTCTCAGAAAGATGATAACATAAGCATACCCAAAGGGAATTTGGATCTCTGATTCTACAGTCTCTGTGATTCAAATCTGACCATTAAGCCACACGTTTAATTGAAGTGTCACTGATGACTCATAACGAAAGCAAATAAAAACCAACAGATTTCACAGCACACACACGCATAATTACAGTGGAGCAGCTGAAGAGTCACTCCGGGCTATNTCAAATCTGACCATTAAGCCACACGTTTAATTGAAGTGTCACTGATGACTCATAACGAAAGCAAATAAAAACCAACAGATTTCACAGCACACACACGCATAATTACAGTGGAGCAGCTGAAGAGTCACTCCGGGCTATGGCATGTGTACATCTATTATATCATGTTGTTCCTTATTCTTATATGTGATATTGATGCAAAAGGATTTCAGGTGTCATTCTACCCTTCTAGATTACTGCTCCTTCCATTCCTTGTATCCTGGGTTGAACAACTGCTTTCAGGGCAGGCACCCTAAACAGAGAGAGTTCTCTGAAAAAGAAACAAAGCTGACATTTATACCTCTGCAAAAAGCATTCCTTGGGGCTCGAGTGAGAGGCACATCCCATGACGTTCGTTATCAAGGAAGTCATCCAAACGTAAAAACTTCACTGCACATAGTTCTCTCCAGTCTCTCCAATAAACTGCAATTTCTAGCTCACGAGACTGGTCGGATGGGTGAGTGGTGGGGAGAAAAAAAAACAAGCAGGAAGGTTACATACAGCCCCATGCTCTGGAAATGGCACACACATGCTGTTGTAAAAAAATCAATAAACTAAACGGTACACATAAGAAACTACTTTATTCTTTCTGTTCCCTGCTTTCTCTGGTGTTTTCAGATCTTCTTAGCTACAGACCGTCCTGGAGACTGCTGTCTTAGCTCCCCATTTCAGAAATCCCTGAGAGCCACTTTGCTGGTAAAATGAAATAAAACTGCTCAGATAAAGAGAGGACAACAGATGCTGTTCAGGCTGAATCTCTGCCAGAGATGCACTGCCTTCAGGGGAAGACTAAGATAACTGGCACATAAAAGGACAAGGGGACAGCAGCAATACAGAGTTGAATCAAGTGGAATGGCAGCTAAATGAGCAAATCAGGTAAGGTGAAATGGAAAAACAAATACAACACAGGGAATCTGGGGCAGGCTTACCCGGTCCAGCTCAATGACAAAGCTCTGGTCCCATGCCTGGTTATTAACTGGTCCCCAGTTTGTTTGGCCAACCACTTTATTGTCCACTTTGAGCACAGCAAGGACTTCATCTGGACAAAGGAGAAAACATGGACTATAATCTTTTACCAAAGAGAATCTGTCATGCTGAAGGTGAATATCCCTAACACATGTAATTTCCAGGAAAATACTAGGAGGACCAGGTATAATGCAATTCATTCTCTCTCTTAGTTCTGCAGAAACCAGGTTTCTTATAATTACAGTCATATCAGGCTAACCTAACAACTTGATGAGAAGCCCCCATGCTCCCATATGCCACTCACAATTCAAGAGGGAACCCCATACTCACTACATGGCTCTTCATTCCGCAAGTACTTTCCTGCAACACTACGGCCATGGATACCCAGGCCAACTCGTGTTCGGGAAAGGGACCTCAAATCACTTGGGCTGCCACAGATGGGAGAAGAACTAGTCATTCGGGAACGTCCTGGAACACTTTCCAACAGATCCTGACACCCCATCAGTCTCACTTCCAATGTTCCTGAGGAATTTTAGGAGAGTAAAGAATATTATTATGTAAAAGATGATGTGATTCCAGTCAGCCTGTCTTCACAGTGGTCCAAGAATTCCTCAGATTCGTTACTTCTTGGTTAATAGCTCAAATCTACTCCAGATTAATAGACTGCAAATCATATGATCAGAAAGCTCTGGCTGGTCTAGAAGAAGTCCAGATCCTAGAAAAATCAAATGTCCATATAACAAGAGGCATCACAACAATGAGAAGAAGTGCAACTCATTTTTCCCCTCTGTCCTCCTCACAACAACATGCCATGCAGAATTTATGTACCTGTAAGGGCTGTAGGTTTGATGACTGAAGTGGGTTGGATGCTGCCATGCTGGGCTCCCAGGGAAGAAGTATTTACTAGTTCCTGCTTGATGAGTGCTCTTTTTGGGTGATCAGGAGAAAGCTCACTAAGCTGATGTTCCAAGGACAAGCGCAGCAGGTCAATCTTCTGAGAGGATTCTTGCAAACGACCCTGAGCCTAGCAATGTGAAGTAGAACAGAACGCAGGCAGAAATTGTCAATGTACAGACCCAGTCCAGGTACTATTAATGCTTTATGAACTACTACGGTAAGCTTCAAGAACAGCCAGATAATCTCTTACTAGTAAAGGAACAAGATTAAATATTTTCCCATAGATCCTGACCACCCCATCAGTGTCACTTCTGATGTTCCTGACAAATTTCACCAAAGCAAGGAACATTTATCCCTACAAGGGAAAGTGATCCCAATCAGTCTGTCCTCAGAGAGAGACAGGAACTTCCCAAATTAATAACTCCTGGTTAACTCTACTCATTCACGCCAAATCACTAATATTGAGGCGTGAAACCACCCTCTCAAGAAGGCTTGAAGAAGTGCTTACCTCAGCCAAAAACTTGCGATCCTGTACCCGACTCCCTCCTAGGATCTTCAGCACATTTTTTGCCCCCTCAGCTACAGCAGCTTCAATACGCAGGTGATGTCTCAGCTCCTCAATACGCAGCTCCAAAGCACTGATAGTGGTCCCTATCCTCACTGGCCATTTTGGAGATAAAATGACAAGGATGGAAATTGACTGAGTACTCTGGATCTTGGGGCTTTGGACACATCTATTCCGGGCTGTATCAGTTACTTAAAACACCTTACCTGCTGGATCCACTGTATATTCCATCCCTCCTGCTGACTGAGATACTTTCACAATGTGCATGCGGATTATTTCAATCTTTGTCTTGCTGTCCTGAAGCATTTGCTGAGCTGTAGCCAGCAGCTTCCGCTCCTGCCAAAAAGAAAGCATATGCAGAGAGAGAACCATGCTCGTTAAAAATGGATTACGATGATGCCTTCAAATATGAGGATGAGGTGGCCTCTGCAAGAAGGGTCATAAATCATCCTGAAATGGCATAAATAAGCAGTTATGTAAAGGAGACACCGCTGAGGATCAAGGACTTTGAGATCACTATATCCATTTGTAGAGGGAAAGGACAGGTCAAGGACATGTCCAGTTAATACCAAACCTTGCAGTCACTGAGACTTGTGGTTCACTGGTTAATTGTGCTTACAGTGTTTTGTGAGCAGAGGTTTTGAACAAATCAAAATATCACAACCCTCTGTATTGCTGGTCTTACTGAGTTAAGCTTCATAATAAGCTTGGATTTTTTTTTTAATTATCCTTTGACTTTTAAATAGGATTATGCCTCTTATACTGCCCTCACTACTTTCCTAGGCTTGCAACAGTTTTTCTAGAGACAGCACTTCTGCCAGGTCCTATGAGACACCTTTCTCTGACTCACATCTGCCAGAGGTTAATCTGAGGTTAGATGCATTAACACCTCTAGGTTAGCATTCAGCCAGATAAGTTAAGCATCTAGACTGAAGAAGTAATGTAGAGTCTGTAGTTGGTAGGGAGAGGTAGGTCTCTCCAAAAGGCCATTCATCTGTTTGAGAATGATAACACAAGCTATTCTACAGGTACCTAGCACTTTCCACTGAGACCACAGAGTATTTACATGGCTAAGTTAAAACAACATGATTCCCAACTCTATCATTAATACCACCAAGCAACATTCAAGAGCAGAAGGACAATCAGCATCTGCCATGTAAGAACTGCCAAAAGGATCAAAACTGCCAGACTGTGCCTGTCTGTCCGGTTTAGCAACTCCCCTCTAACAGTGATCACCACCAGACGCTTCAGAAAAAGGCACAGGCAAAAACACCACGGGCCAAAGTGGAGTAAACTACACTTTCAGAAAAGCCTTTTCCTAACACCCAGTAACTATAGATTGGCTTAAGTTCTTGGCAAATGAAACATGCACCATCCAAGTCCTTGCTGATTCCTGCTAAACTCCTGAAATCTGTAACATGCCAGTCTAATGTACAACCGCTGTATCCGCTGTTCTGTGCAGTAACATGACATGCTGCCACTATGCTGAGCACCAAATTGCAGAGATAGGATTAAGTCAAGGAAGCTTTGCAAATAGAGAGAGTTTCTGTATGGACTTTAAATACAAATTTTGATCCAGGAATCCATGTTTCCAAATGGTTGTTTATTCCTGCTTACCTTGGATGTTGAATACATTTGGATCATGTTCTCAGCTCCTTGTTTCACTTTCATTTCAACATGCAGCTGCTTTTTCAGAGCTTCAATCTTCCTTGCCATGGGGTCTGGGTTTCTTTCCCAAAGACAAGGATCTGGAGATACAGATCCATCTGTACAAACAACACAATCAATACCATTAGTCATCTTTTCTTGTGTCATTTCACTGGGTTGTAGATGGGTGACTCTATAAAAGAAGGTTAGGCAATAAAATAAGGTACAAAAAGGTCCTGTCTACAAAACTGACTGCAAAACACTGTTTCAAATGAAGCTCAAGCTCCTATCTGTAAAAATTTCTTCATTTATCCATGAACCCATCCTAACAAGCACTCTCCCAATTTTATACTTGTGCATCCTGTAAGATACCTGGATGTTCAACTGCCCAAAAACCTATTCAAATCTCTTCAATTCCACCTGCAGCCTGTTCCTGAATCTTGTCCATGCCCAGCACTCTGAGCTGGTCTTCTCCCTACACCGATCTCTCATGTTGCCTCCTTTATTGCCTCATTCTCAACTTTTTACTGCACAGATCATTTCATCAGCTAAATACCAACAGAAGAAACTCCCAATAGTTGTAAGTCCTCAACAGAAAAATATATAAATTCAATATATATAAATATTGAAGCATTATAACAGAATTTTCCTGCCAATCATGAACCAAGACCTACCTGTCTTACTCTCCTCTTTGTCTGTTATTACAATCCTTGCATTAAGCTCCTGAAGTTCCCAATGCAGTTGCTCCAGTTTTCGGTTAGAAGATTTCAGCACATGCTCTATATGACCAAGATTCTTTCTGTCTGTTGTTGCTTTGCGCAGGTTTTCTGCTCCCTCTTTAATCTTCAGTTCTTTCTGTATAGCACGGCGAAGTAGTTCCTTCTCATCCTCCAGTTTTTGCTGGAAGCTTGGATCCATTAAATTCACACCATTGCCCAGCTGCAAAAGACAGCTGCCCTGCAATCAAGCAGCATTGGGCAGGAGGATTTCAGAGATCACAGAGTTCAAACATTTGTTATGATATAGGAATACCCTCATAAGATTCCACTCCTTTATTTTATTTAGAAATTGTTTCACACAAATTCTGGAGCCAACCTTTTCACCAAATTTTCAAGAGGAATAGACCTACATTTAAATTGCAGAGGACAGAACACAACTTTGATCTTGACATGCCTTAATTTGGTTTTAAACCATAATGGAGTTCAGACAACTTCATCTTACTTGTCTCCGTGTTATTTAATGTCTACACACGTCTTTGTTCTCCAAGCATCAAAGCCCAGCCAATATTTGTTCTGATCAACATTAAGCTTTACTAGTATGATGTAGCAGATACAGATTTTTATCTGAATCTGTCTTGATGTTGACTGTTCAAAGGCACATCTCAACTAACCTGTTAGAGCTTTTTAGGAATGTCACTAGCACACATTAACTCTCGGTTGTTAGCCCTGAAGAATAAAAATGTAAAATCTACAGCTGTTTCTACAAATGAGCAAGAAAAAGAGTAAGCTTGTCTTTCTGCTGGATCTGAAAAGGGTCCCAGGCTGTTGTCTCAATCTCTATTCTGCTTGTGATTTACAGGCAGTAAGGCTGCTTTAAAACATTCAAGCTTGTTCTGGGCTTCGTTTCACATCATTTTCAGTATTACTTATTCTAGTGATACATGTCTCATCAACAGCTCTGGACAGAGATGCTCTGTCCACAGACTCTGGACATACACAGTATAGGTGGTAGCACCACAGGTATATCTCACTGATCAAATCAGCACTGGACTCAGGGGCTACAAAAGCTTTATCCATGAGAATGTCACCTAACACCGTAACAAACAGATCCAAGCAAGAGGTTATGCTTTTGTCTTCAACAGGAAGCGTGGCTTTAAGGCATTCAGAGCAATTAATACATTAATAACCTAACATTAACAACTCATCATCCTCCCCGCTTAAATGCAAAAGAAACAGTTGCTCAGTCAAGCTCCACTACACTAACCAACCATCACACAGCATATCAGTGACTAAACACAGAACTCAGGAATCCTGACTTGCTTTTACACTCTTTCACCGGTTGACCATACTTCCCACAATAAACCACAATGGTTTTCTGTTACTCGTGTACATGACTGTCCTTAAAGAGCGTGCTATGCATCCAAAGCCTATGCTGCTCACACAGAAACAATTATTTAATCATATTAGCATGTTTCGTTATGCACATCAAAGACCCAACAAAACATCCTTGATCAGTTTTTGCTACAATTTCAGCCTAATAGCAAAATAATTAAAGAAGAAGGGGAAAAAAAAGCATACTTTAAAGTTGGTCTAAAACCAAGTTGGGTCTGCAACAGATACACAATAGCCAAAATAGGAGTTGTTCAGATTGGTAACAAAACAAAAAGGTTCAGATTAACATCCTGGTTCCAGGAAGTTCTCGCCCAATTAGTAAAGCCAAGAACGAAGCCAGAGCTTTGAAAAACATCCAAAGTTTTGTGAGGAAGAACTTGAATCATGGAGTTCCTGAGTCACAGGCAACCTTTACCAGCTGTAAGTTGGAAAATCAGAAAGCTCTTTATCCAGTCTGCAGCAAGTGACTAAAAGGAGTTCACTGGTTGCAATTCTCATTTAAATAATTAGAAGAAGCATACAGATTTATTTCCTACCCAAACTACGCAAACAGCTGCACGCAATCCACCCCCTGGATCCACCCAAGGCAATAGAATGAGTAGTGGTGCAAGAGTAATATCAATAAAGGGTGCTGAATACAGAGACCTAGGTATGGATACAGAGAACAGGTATAGTCTGGACAGTCCTCAGCTCAATTTTCCTCCACATTGCTCCTTGCCAAAAGCTAGTCTGAATACCAGTTAATGCACCATGCTAATTTTCTAAATATATTTAGAATGTAAGCATGACATATTTTACCTGATCCTTCTTCCCCTCCATGGATCAGAGAGTGCCACAACATTGACGTTGTTTGTACCAGGAAAATAAAATGTTCTATTACTGAGGAGGATGGGAAAGCCAAGACTGCGTTTGGGCTGATCCATTTTGCATTCTGACTCAGGAATTTCGGTGGGGTGTCGGGATGCTGCTACAACCCGAGCTGCAGCTGTTCTCGGGTTTCCAGGGAAGGTCAGTCCTTCAGGCTGTATCTCCAATGCAATCCCCAAACACGTTTACAGCTTGCAAGGAAATACTTAAACTAGCTTAAATTAGCTTGCTTTTGGTACTTGTAGTGGGGCTGCCAGAACTCACTCAGGGCTTCCGCTGGACTCGTGTTGTACCAAAGCGTCTAGAGTGCTTCCTAACTAGCAAAAATTTCAGCAGTATCATCAAAGTTGCGCTTAGTCCTTTGGATTGCAGCCCAGGGAGAGAGTTCCCATCCCCTCAGTCATGCCCAGCCTGGCGATGAGCTTCCCTGCGCAAAGCCCACAGCAGACCTGGCCCTTACAGTTTCACCACTGACACACAAATTGGTTTACAATTTCATTTAATGAGCTAGTGATGAGGAGGCTGTCCCCACTACAGACCACGTGTTCACCAGGACATGTTAAATCCCATCTTTCACGGCAACTTTGTGCTGTAGGGATGAGGCCTGTGTTGGACAGACTCACACTAACCATGTTCACTCTTCAGGATAAAAAGCCACTGCGAGGTTTGAGAAAAGGCAATTGCAATCCTGTCTGGAGCCAGTCTCCTTCCCAAGGGCTGGTAAGGCTGGCAAGCAGCGAGCCCAAGAGGCACCAAGACGTGGAGAGCCCGGCCGGGCCGCAGCGCTGGCAGCCAGCGCTCTTTGTGCCAGTCTTTCCATCGTTTTTTTCCCAGATTAGGCTTGAAACGCCTCAAGGAACAAGGGCAGGGCATCTCTCCCACTCCGGGGAGCTTATTCCAGAAACGAATGTTTTTCCCAGCACGGAGGCTGGCTGCCCTCCCTGGCTCCCGTGTGCCAGCCCCAGCAGCCGCCTCGCCTCCCGCACCCCCCCGATGCGGAGCGGGAATTTCCACAGCGGGCACCAACTTGGCCCGAACTCCGTCTCCCTGAGGCGAGTAGGAACGTTTTTAGGGGATCCCACCTGCTTCGCGCAACCTTTCCCACATCCCCGGGGCGCGGCCACCGCTGGAGATGGAGGAGACAGCGAGAAGTCCCGCTCCCAGCACCGCCGCCCCCTCCCCGGGGCCAGGGGCTTCCTGCGAGCACGGAGCTGCGCTTTCCCGGCGGGAGGATGAAGGGGGGGCCTCCCCCACCCTGTGGCGGCCCCCAGGAGGGCGGAGGAGGCCACCCAGGAGCGCGGAGCCCGCTCGCCTGAGGCGAGGCTGTCCCCGCCCGCCATGCTGTCGCCCCTCCGAGCCCTCGGCGCGGCGCTCACCTGCGGGGTCCCGGCCGCCATTGCTCCGTACAGCACCGCCAGCAACCGGCACTTTTTCAAACTTCAGCCTTCCCGGGGAGCGGCGTGCCGCCGCCAGCGCCCTCTCGCGGGGTGCGGGCCCGGGAGAGCTGCCGGCGGGCGGCCCTCAGGGAGCGGGGAGCCTCCACTCACTCACGCGCCGCCCGGCCCTGCCCCGCGGTGTCCTCGGCTAGCCGCGGCCCCCGCCCCCGTCAGGAGGTCGTGCTGCTGCCTTCGCCCGCCCTGAGGGGAAATGCGCGGCCGAGCCCTGGCAGCGAGGTCCCGCAGCGCGCCCGCGATGGCGGCGGGAAGGAGAGAGGCGCGACAGGCCGGACGCTGAGGAGACTGAGGTACCTCCCGCTTCCCAGCGTGGACATCGCCCACTGCGTCGGGCTGCTGGGGAAGGAGAGGCTTTGGCGGGTCAGTGTCCTTTGAGGGTTTGTGCCGACGGGACGGGGTCATACACAGTGACAGATCTCCTTGGCTCGGGCCCCGCTCGGTTCCTCACAGCTCCTCTGGGAGGTGGGCGCTGTGAGGAGAAATCCCCGCGGCTGGCCCCAGCCTGGGCCCGGTTTGCTGTATTGAGGCAATGAGGTGGTTTCCAATTTTAGTTCTCCAGATTGGCTTGTAACTGGCATTTGGTCGTAGGGGAACAAGCAAACTGCAACCCTTCTTTAGACAGAACGCTTCCTTGGAAAGGGAGAGATGGCCATCTCCATTGCTGGTTTTTGACTCGCGTTCTGTGCAGAACTGCGCTGCTATGTGTAGGATCTGGGGTTTCAGCTGAATATTTGAAAAAAAGAACCCAAATGCAGTGGCAAGGCTGGTAGGAATCCCCCAGTTATCATGAGCGAAGAACCACCGTGCTGCTGTACTGCCATCATGTCATGCAGAACTGGTAGGCAGTATGTCATAGGCCCAGTTTTTGAAACAAGAGAAAAAGATACTGCTTTCAGGTGGTAAAGACCACCGCTTGTAAGATCCCTCCTCAGCAGTGTTACGTTATTGCACTAATATGCTTTTTCAGTCCTGGAGCAATGCACGGCTTTGAGTCAGAAGACGCCCGGAGATGATAGTATTCCCACACGCAAATTTAGAAATATACTAATAAACAGACGTGTTTTCCTTTAATTAGACCAGTTTTTTCTAGCATAAGCATTTTGTAAATGATCTGCAACTGAATAATTAGTGAAAGGAAATCACAAAATGTAAAATTTGAATCTAGCTTAACTGAGTTGAATTAATAAGGCCTTAAACTTCTATAAAACCTTTAAACATGTTCCTGTTGTTAATGAAGCAAGTGCATTAGATTAATATAGACCCTTCTGGAACCTGTTGCTATTTGTAACATGGGCCAGGCTCTGTTTAGTGTTTAAGGAATTATTTTAATTAGACCATTCATTCAGTAGAAATACTGGAAAGGGGAAGGTCAAACCAGTAGGCGTAGATTGAGTTTCAGAGGGGCAGGGACACTACCATACCTTCAGTGGGCAAAGTGTGTCCCACCAGCCGGGGATCAGGGCTGCGTTTGGCTTGATCAGCTGGAGAGCGGTCTGGTGGGAGCCCTCGGTGGCAGCAGAAGTTGGTTTGCCCACCGCTGCCCTCAGGGTTCACACCAGGGCTTCCTGCTCTTTCCTTTGGGTCTCGTGCCATCGAGGCGAGGCAGGGAGGGCCGGGGAGGCTGTTCAGGGAGCCCGGCTGGCTGAGGACCATCTGGCTGAATGAGATTGCCAGCCCGGAGGGATGGGGCCGGTCAATGGCTGGCCCTCAGAGCACGACTGTGATCCTGGGTGCCCTCCACCACCCCCCAGTCAGAGATGTCCCTGGCCTCCAGCATCCCAGCCGGGGCCTCGGCCCATCCCGCGGGCACGGTTCAGCTGTCCTCTGCGGATAGAGGGGGCCGGTGTGTGGGATCAGCAGTTCCTTCCCACTCGGCAATCTCCGTCCCACCGGAAGATGCGTGTCACAGCTGGGAGCACCACATGCCTGCCCAGCCCCTCCCCTCCCCTCCGGGATCCCGCAGGGCACGACTGCTCCGGGTCAGCCCCCGGGAGCCGCTCCTGCCTGGGTAGTATCATGGCCGGGAAGGGGGCGCGTGGGACCGGCTCCGGGAGCGAGCTGTGCGGTCTCTTTCGGGCGCCTTCCGGGGAGCGGGCGCTGGGGGTTAAGGCACGCGCTGCCGCTGGACCAGCAGCCCCAGCCCTCCGCTACACCGGGAGAAGGGACGTGTGCGGCCCCTGCTTGTAGACGAATTGCGGCTCCGGGAAAGTCTCTCGCCGTTTTGCCTGCGGTTATGCGAGCGCTAACCGGGAGGGGAAGGATACCTTCACTTCCCCGAGCCCTCTCCACCTGTGACCTTGGCCAGCTCTCCTGTTTCTCGCTCCTTCCCAGCCAGGGAGCAGCCCTCCCGGGTCAGCACGCAGGAGCACCCGAAGGGAGCGCTGCTACCGCCCGCGGCGGGTGCTGCGGAAATCCTGCCGGTAGCAGCGGGGCTACCGCAGCTCCCGGGCAGCACAGGGCCTCGGAGAGCCGGTCGCGGCAGCACCGGAGTGCCTGGGAACAGAGTCAAAGCAGCTGAGACTACTTAGCAGGCACCAGGAGTTACGTCTCACAAGAGTCCCTCCACTAGACTACATTCACTCAGAGAAGGTAATGATCAAAAGAAAAGTCTTAGAAGTTTCCAATTTTAATCCAGAAGGCAAGAGATTAAGCATAAATCTGTTCCAGAGTCATGTGGGATCTCCTGTCACTCTTAATCGCACTAGGCTCCTGCTGTCCATAAAAGAGAAAAGCACTCTCAACCTCAGCCATGAAAGACAAGGCCAAGTTGAGGACTAATAACTGATTCTTTTGAAAAAGACTCTTAGAAATAGTAACATCAAGTAACAGTTAAATGTACTTTAATTCCTTCAAACAGAAGGATATCTTGAAGGTACATCAGAGAAATGATTTCATTGATTTCACTCTCAAAAAAAAAAAAAAGCATGGCTTCAAAATTCGGAACAGTAACCAATAAACAAAAGTACTATCGTTGTGCACCTGTTTGAGAGTGTGGTACAAAGAGAAGCTTACAGATTCAAATGAATGGCATAAATGACCGAGAAATCAATTCAGATAATTCTTGTTTACAGGGACAAAAACTATGTTGACAGGTATAAATAAGCACACAGATAATCGGTTTAGAAAAACCAAACCTTTCCAACTCTTTACACACACGGATGTATTTGCTTTCCTTTGGCACTAGAAATTACAAACAAAACATTCCGTTTTATAGCAATTAAACTTGAAACTTAAAATAAAAATAACCTTTGAGTTATTTAACTCGTATAGCCCCAGCACAGTAGCTTCACCTTTATTAAAGTGCCACCAACTCTATATCCTAACCCTAGAAATTCAGGCCACAAAGCCTGAATTCAGCTTCCACCTGTGACAAATTTCACTCGGCAGGATTAACTGATGTGAGGAGCTCAAGCAGCCATGGGGAATTAGTAAGATAGACATGTTTAGTAGGAATGAATCTGTCATTCCTATCTTAGGTGGACATCTAACTTTAAATGCTCTTTATATGCATATACAAATTAAATCAAGTAAAAATAGACACCCATTACATACACTCAGCCAATTTAGACATTAGGTGAACAGTCAGAGCACGTGATGGCCATCTGTAGTATTTCTTCAGGGTTGCAGAGAAATGTTTTAATCCCTACTCATTTCTGTTACTAGAAAAGAAAAATTACACTTACAAATATGGTTTATTCTTTTAGCACATTAGTTTACTCTTTAGCCGTTGCCCGGAGTAAACCCGTAAGTTTCACAGGAAATTCAGTATTATCAGTACAGTNTTCCCACTCGGCAATCTCCGTCCCACCGGAAGATGCGTGTCACAGCTGGGAGCACCACATGCCTGCCCAGCCCCTCCCCTCCCCTCCGGGATCCCGCAGGGCACGACTGCTCCGGGTCAGCCCCCGGGAGCCGCTCCTGCCTGGGTAGTATCATGGCCGGGAAGGGGGCGCGTGGGACCGGCTCCGGGAGCGAGCTGTGCGGTCTCTTTCGGGCGCCTTCCGGGGAGCGGGCGCTGGGGGTTAAGGCACGCGCTGCCGCTGGACCAGCAGCCCCAGCCCTCCGCTACACCGGGAGAAGGGACGTGTGCGGCCCCTGCTTGTAGACGAATTGCGGCTCCGGGAAAGTCTCTCGCCGTTTTGCCTGCGGTTATGCGAGCGCTAACCGGGAGGGGAAGGATACCTTCACTTCCCCGAGCCCTCTCCACCTGTGACCTTGGCCAGCTCTCCTGTTTCTCGCTCCTTCCCAGCCAGGGAGCAGCCCTCCCGGGTCAGCACGCAGGAGCACCCGAAGGGAGCGCTGCTACCGCCCGCGGCGGGTGCTGCGGAAATCCTGCCGGTAGCAGCGGGGCTACCGCAGCTCCCGGGCAGCACAGGGCCTCGGAGAGCCGGTCGCGGCAGCACCGGAGTGCCTGGGAACAGAGTCAAAGCAGCTGAGACTACTTAGCAGGCACCAGGAGTTACGTCTCACAGGAGTCCCTCCACTAGACTACATTCACTCAGAGAAGGTAATGATCAAAAGAAAAGTCTTAGAAGTTTCCAATTTTAATCCAGAAGGCAAGAGATTAAGCATAAATCTGTTCCAGAGTCATGTGGGATCTCCTGTCACTCTTAATCGCACTAGGCTCCTGCTGTCCATAAAAGAGAAGAGCACTCTCAACCTCAGCCATGAAAGACAAGGCCAAGTTGAGGACTAATAACTGATTCTTTTGAAAAAGACTCTTAGAAATAGTAACATCAAGTAACAGTTAAATGTACTTTAATTCCTTCAAACAGAAGGATATCTTGAAGGTACATCAGAGAAATGATTTCATTGATTTCACTCTCAAAAAAAAAAAAAAGCATGGCTTCAAAATTCGGAACAGTAACCAATAAACAAAAGTACTATCGTTGTGCACCTGTTTGAGAGTGTGGTACAAAGAGAAGCTTACAGATTCAAATGAATGGCATAAATGACCGAGAAATCAATTCAGATAATTCTTGTTTACAGGGACAAAAACTATGTTGACAGGTATAAATAAGCACACAGATAATCGGTTTAGAAAAACCAAACCTTTCCAACTCTTTACACACACGGATGTATTTGCTTTCCTTTGGCACTAGAAATTACAAACAAAACATTCCGTTTTATAGCAATTAAACTTGAAACTTAAAATAAAAATAACCTTTGAGTTATTTAACTCGTATAGCCCCAGCACAGTAGCTTCACCTTTATTAAAGTGCCACCAACTCTATATCCTAACCCTAGAAATTCAGGCCACAAAGCCTGAATTCAGCTTCCACCTGTGACAAATTTCACTCGGCAGGATTAACTGATGTGAGGAGCTCAAGCAGCCATGGGGAATTAGTAAGATAGACATGTTTAGTAGGAATGAATCTGTCATTCCTATCTTAGGTGGACATCTAACTTTAAATGCTCTTTATATGCATATACAAATTAAATCAAGTAAAAATAGACACCCATTACATACACTCAGCCAATTTAGACATTAGGTGAACAGTCAGAGCACGTGATGGCCATCTGTAGTATTTCTTCAGGGTTGCAGAGAAATGTTTTAATCCCTACTCATTTCTGTTACTAGAAAAGAAAAATTACACTTACAAATATGGTTTATTCTTTTAGCACATTAGTTTACTCTTTAGCCGTTGCCCGGAGTAAACCCGTAAGTTTCACAGGAAATTCAGTATTATCAGTACAGTAGCAAGAGTGTTTTGGCACCTTGTAAAATCCTGAAGAATGTGCAAGAAAAATCTCAGAAGTAGCATTATTACCCAGACTTCTCATTTCTTGTTCATGGAATTTGACTTCACAGAACCTGAAGCTTTAATTACCTTCAAAACAGTTTTTATAGGTTTTCTCCTAGTAAGAGTTGTAACAACAATGGCACAGTATTTTTCCTGAAGCATTATTAAAGACAAGGGAAATATTCTTTTCCTTGAAGAACTACAGTCTATTAGGACTACATAAAAATTAAGTAACAAGGCATCACGGCAAGTAATAGCACATCGACCCTCTACCACAACAGGAAGTGGTTTTCAATCTTACAACAAAAAAGTAATCAAATGAAAAAGAACCTAAAATTTATAGACTTCATAGGTTTTGTTCCTTCTCTCTCTCGATGGTAAGAAACCATTACTAAGTAACATTTTACTTTGCTCTGCAAGCAGGATCCAGGCAGAAGCTTTTGTCGAGGTGGAATAAAGTAAATGGTTGCCTTATTTTTGCATTGATCACAGAGACTGGACGTTGTATTGCCGCGGATAACTGGATTGAATCCAAGCTGGACCAGACACAGAATGTTTCCCCCACACACATTATTTGGGCGTGTCTCAAACAGAGAATAATCTCATTCTAAGTGTATTCTTAAGCATCAAAAAAAGCTGAATTTGAATCTAGCAAATTCTGTGAGGAAAAGGAATCAGAGAATATAACAGCAAGTCTTCCCAGAAGACAGACCTTTCTACACATCCCAAGAGAACTAGCTGCTTGAATTTTAATTAGCTGATACAACATTTTAAAAAATATTTCAAAAGCACAGCACAGGTAAAACAACTTTCATTACACTTTGTGGAATACCAGTACCAACAACTTCTATGTGAAATTGTTACAAGCTGCTCAAATGCAGTTTCTTAAAATGAAAAAGAGTACAGTATATCTAAAGCATATATACATGCTGCTACCAAGGAAAGAAAGCAGTGAAGTAGCAACTTTCTATACACGAGCTTCACTAAGAATCTTGCTCTTTGAAGTAGTCTGAAAATTAGCTTGCACTTAAGATTTATTTTCAACTGAAAAGACTTACAAAACCACTCAAATGTTACTGTAAGACCCCTTGGTCTTTTTATTCTGAACTTGCATGATATTTTCATGCAAACAGATTTACTGGAGATACAGTACTGCAAGTTACTACTTAGGTTTTTCTTTTGCAAAACATGAATATAAACCTGTCTTCACACAAGGCATATGCACCTACAGCCCCGCCTTACAGCATTAGGTAATTCAAGAAACTGAAACCGAGTGTGCAGTAGACTACCAAATGAAACATTTTACAAGTACTGAAATAGCAGAAACTATATGAACTGATTATCAGTTCACTCAACCACAAGGCTGCATTGCACTACATAAATACTGACCAAATGCCCCCCAAAATGCCAAGATACTACAAGCAAGTTCAAAACAGGATATTAAAACTTTTTCTTTCAGTGAAGACCAACCAGTCCCTTTGTGTACACATTTAGTTTTATTGTAACAAAGCAACTTGTACACTTTAACGTTTAAAACTGAGCATCTTTCTTTCCTTTCCAGTGAAACAAAAAAAAAAAAAATTTAAAAATAAACAAGAACAAAATTACAATAGAGAATGTCAATTCCAAATAAGATCCTACAGGTTCTGCTGATTCTCCATCAAGTGGCAGGGCTCAAAGTCATCATTAGGAGAAGATTTTATTTTAAAAGTGTCATCTTAAACTGCAAGGATGTTTGTTAAACATCACAATTAAACATGCCAAAGGAGAAGAAGCCATGTTGTCAAAATGCCCACTTAACCCACCCAAACATCTGAAACCCACCCCAGCTGACCTTCTATAACCCCTTTTTTTTTTAGTTTTTCTTTTTTTTTTAAACAAGAGAAAGTAGACAGATACATGTTGGTAAATGCTAACTGTCCATATTCACATAGAGACACAGTGTAATCTCTGAGCCCAATATACAGAGAAAGAAGGAAAAAAGCTAGATTCTATGCACTACTACACAGGGGCCTAGCACTCTTCAGCTTCCAGCAGAGTGAAGGGAGCAGAAGGTTTTCTTTTTTCCCACAGAACATGGTGTGTTGATTCCATAAACAGTTTTTGTTTGGAGACAGAAAGGGATAAAAACGAACTTGAAACAGAAAATGGTAGATTCTTTTCCACTGTATTCTGCTCAAGGTATTTCCCCCAAAATAAATTGTGAACATGGTGTAGAGAAGAGAAAAAGAGACCTCAAGAGAACAAGGCGACTGAGCACAAGAAAAAAAAGACAGCAACTTGCTCCCAGGGACTGGAGAAAAATTAAAAAGGTAAAAAGGGGGTTTGGAATCCATCAGTGTTCAATTAGTCATCTTCTCCTTCATCCTCCTGTTGAAAGACAAGCAACAATTAAAAAAATATCTAATCACTAAGCTTCAGGTAACACCAACTTTCAAATGCAATAACCAGAATATTTTACTACCTTACAGACTACAGCCCTACGGGGTTACTCATGGTATGCTGTGTAATGATCTCTCTTTCCCTCTTCACTAAGGAGTAGCAATGCTTGCCTTGAGTACCTGCCTACACAGAAATTGGTTACTAACTGGATGTCCCAATGAAAAAATGTCAGGTTTGAGAAACAACCGTGACTTAGAATCCGTACAAACATTAATGTAAGTTTAACATTTACAAAGTGAAGGAGTCCTCTTTATTTCCCCTTGTTTTAAACTCCCAAGACCAAAATCCTTCAACTTTCAGATGCTAAATTATAGGTTACCTAAGAGCTCAGTACTCTGGTGCCCGCAACAGCCCTCCTATAGCAATAGAAGTAGGTTTTTGCTGCTGAAATGCAGGCACACCACACCCAATTACGAGAAACAAAGACATTCTGAACTTTGAAGTTACCAACACCCTGAATGCTGTCTCTGGAATCTCACTTGCTACTACAGGAAATTTCTCAATTCCTGAACCCAACAGAGAGTCTTAGCTAAGCTGGCAATAAGCAGAAACAAACCAACAGGTGGGAGTGTGACAGAACTGGATGCATCAACAAAAGCTATTTACAAGTAAAGCCTTGCTAGAATGTTCACTAATTATGTAAGAATTTTGTTACGGTAATACCCTAATTCATATAGAGCACTTCCCTTGCAAACCTACTAAGACTTACTCGCATTGTCTCTCATATACACAAACATACTTATGACTACACTGAAACCACAAGTTAAGGTAGTAACAGTTCTGCTTCTGCCCTCCAAAGAGAAAAGTATTTTACCTTTGTAACAACAGCTCAGTATTCTTACAGGATTTCTCTTATAAATTTCTTTTTATTCTCATACACCAGAGATGAAAGGCGTAAGGGGTAAGATTACTCACCTCTCCTTCCTCTCCCTCATCATCATCTTCATCTTCCTCCCCCTCATCTTCATCTCCTTCTTCATCAATATCCTCCAATCCTTCTTCCTCTTCATCATCATCATCATCTTCCTCTCCCTCCCCTTCTTCATCATCCATATCAGGAACCTTAAAGACACACATGCAACATTAACTACAGTGATCAAATTCACTTTCACTTGCACGGTGCTATTATGGGTATGGATCAACAACCTGGTGCTACACATACCAAGTAGTACTGTAATGGATTTGGCCAGATGTCATCCTTGATGACTTCTCCTAGTTCATCAGCCCCTGCATCGGAGTGGTCAGTAAACCAGGTAAAGAAACTTTCTGGCTCTTCATGCTGCCTCTTCCTACTGGCTTTGTTCTGTGTCTGGCTTGAACGTTTTGTCAGATCCTGAAAAGAAAGTTAAGAAGCTCCCTAAGAAGTTGCCTTTACATAAGCACTTTTTTTTTTTTTGAATAAGGACCGTTTAGAAATATAGTTGTCCAAACAACCACAAGAAGTAATTTACTACTCTCGCTTTCAGGGAGAAGTCTTTAAGAAACGTTTGGAACCCAAACAACTCACAGAAGAAGATACAACTCAGCCACTTGCATTTCTCATGTTCATGAGAAAACAGTAAAACCACCTGTTTCTTTTAATGACCTCTACCGAAATCTGAAAATTCACAGGGAAGCACAATATGACAAGTGTTTAATGACATACTGAACTTGAAAGATCTCACAATGGCTAAGTGCTACTCTGAGAGGATCTGTAATTGTAGTTAAAATGCTACAACTACTACATACACACAGTTTAAGAAACACTCAGTCTCCACACCTCTAAGCTCTGTCTTTAACTTGAGATAAAGAACAGCCTAGCCTTCTTATCCTAAGACTCCCTGCTTTGAAGTCTTCACGCCATTCTTTGTACTAAGTGAAAAAAAACCTAAATAAACTCCTAAAAAATAGGGTCATAAGAATATATGCGAGTCCTGTATCTACCACCTTACCCCAGAAGTTTAACAAGTTTGCAACAGTCTGTTTGCTAAGCCTGAAAAGAAAATTACTATCTGCTATTTCAATCCATTCCTTCTCAGATCATATGGTAATTCCAAACTTCCAGTACTGCTTTTTGGTAGAATCACAACATTTATAGGTTTAGACTGTTTAATGAAGAACAATACCAGAATTCAAATTGGTTTTGTGGTATGTTTTGAAAGATCACATTCAGCTAGTATGCACAGGACTGCAACTTCTTGTACAAGGGGAAAAGTTCTAGTTCTCCATGAAGAAAAGATTAAGTTTTCTCTCAATTTGAGAGTGACAAAACAAGCAGTGACTTAACTGTCACCCTCAGTGCTACTTTTAAATACTCATTTGAAAATCTTCAGGATAACATGAAAGTGCTTCCAACTTTTACAGAAACTAGCTACAGCAAATTAATTCTCTTTTAATACTGTCTGGATG
Organism: Steatornis caripensis; assembly: GCA_013398225.1. Lineage (NCBI taxonomy): Eukaryota > Metazoa > Chordata > Aves > Caprimulgiformes > Steatornithidae > Steatornis > Steatornis caripensis. The sequence goes on from VZSC01005084.1 coordinate 130,682, forward strand.
AAAGACATGCCCACGTTATTATGTGGCTCCAACTTCTACAAAAATGTAGTGTCAGAAAATGAAGTTGAGGAAATAAAGAGGGGGAAAAACAAATTTTAAAAAGTCACACATCCCTATCAGACCCCCGGCAAAACCCCACTGTCCTCAGAATTCCTTATTTAATAGTTATCCTAAGAAAACAACAAAACGCAGAGTCTAGATCCACACCAAAAAGAGACAAGCTAATGCACTTGTTGATCTCTCCATCTGGTCATACTTGTACTTTCACTGTTTCCACTGTGGTGCTCAGCTGAGCAAGAGAATTCACTACAGATCTCCATGTAAATGGAGTATTCCAAACCCTGCAAGGCAGGCATGAACTATGTACACGCAGAGAAGTGGCGGGGGGTTGAGAGGCAAGGAAGAGGGAAGGTAAGGCAGCTTCAGTGCAAAAGAAAAAAAACTAAACATCATAGACGGGATGGTATGACACAGAGGAGCAATCATGTCTCCCAGAGGCAAAGATACATACCTTCCCAGATTTCCATTTGATCTCAGTTGATTTTGAAGATGGGTCTCCACTTTCATTGAGGTGAAACTCTTTGGAGAGAACTTTATTTTCAAAGTATGGATTCTCATCAAAATACTGCAGAGTTAAAGCAAAGAGTTAGAACCCCCACAATGTAAAGACACATGCCAAGTCAAACCCGGTACTAAATGGGTAACTGAAGACATTAAGTTACAAACTACAACCCAGTGTGCAATTACATTAAAAAAAACCAGAAAAATCCCAAGTAAAGGAATTATTTAAAGTACTTACAAAATCTATTCTGTAACCTGATTTGATGTCTTCAAATTCTGTCACCTCAACTCTGGTCAAATAATGCAGTGCCTCCTCATCTTCTTCTCCCAGCAGTGCAGATACTAAGACAGAATAAGGAATCCCACATTAACAAAGCTACGAAACGTGTATCACGCAGGCGAAACACAGGAAATTCATAGTAGGATTTGAAAGGCAATACATCTGTCCAAGCCAACTTCTTGGGGCCAATTTTTTTCAAGTTACCAGCCAAGAGACTATTAGCATTTGTGTGATTTACATTTGCTGAGGTGAAAGCATTACGTTTGCTTGTTGTAGTTCAACGTTAAAAAGCAGCAAAAGCTATCTGCATACATCTACCATTCTCTCTGAAACGCATTTTCACACATGCAGTTTGCCCAATCTAAACAGTCTACAAACTTGTTTTGTCCTCTCAGAAAGTCTACTGTCAAGATTTCTAAGAAGCACACCTCCAATTAAGAAATAAACCCCAAAACAAACAAACCAGAATTCTTCTTTTTTTATTTAGAGAGTCCAATTAATTAAGTAGGAAACTCGTCGTTTAAAACGCACAGAAAAAACACGGGATTTTAGTGAACAAGATGTTCCTTTGGCCAACAAATGCAAGAAATAAAAAGCTTATAAAATGCACTCTAGGAGAAAATGGAAGTGTTTGCATATGAAGCAGGCCTCTCTTTAAAGGTATGCCCAGCAACAGTTCTAGAAAACCCTCGGAGCTGGAAGCCACTCGCATAACAAGTAAGCAAACACTGAATTTACAGAAAAAAGATGGCTATTAAGAATATACCTTGTGGGTGGTTGACAAATGTTGTTACCCAGAAATTCGGGATTTTGGCGATCAATTCTGACCTCTTCTGGAAGAATGGTTGGCGGAGTTTGTTGTATTTCTGTTCTACTTTCAAAATTTCCTCACTGGCTTGTTCATTCAGTCTGTAATAGAAAGGGCCAAGTTAGCCACAAGAGAGAGAACTGAAATTTAAAGATGCATCATCAGTAGTCAGCTAAAAATGGAATGGGTCTGATTAGACTAGTCTGCCACACTCAACAAACGAGGTATCTCAAACAAAAAAATGCGGCCCAAACCTGTAACGACTATTAAGAAACACTACCAGAAGCAATCTCACTGATCTTAATGAAACGTTCTTAACGCATTGTATGTTTTGCAGCATTACATGAGGGACAGACCCTTATTTATGCAAAGCAAAGTGGTATTTCACCTCTTAAACATTTTGTTTGCAAAAGACCTGAAGATGGACAACATGGAACACTATCACCTGGACTTTTGGGCAGGCAAGCAAGCTATAGCAAAGCAATTTTGTACCCCACACAAGTAAAATCTTAAGACATAACATTTAAATGGTTTTGTAAAAAGGCAGAGCCCTGATACTGCAACAGCTTCACAGGGCCAGAGCCTCAACAGTCACCTCCAATCCTTGTAGGACAGCATGCATGGAAGTAAGATCCAGGCAAATACCAACACAGAACCCACAGAGAGTCTTGGCATATGAAACTAATGTTTCTACATACTATTTTACAAGTACATGAGTATATAATAAAAAAAGGTACAATAAGAGCTAACTTTTCAACCAAGTTTTTGGTTCTGCTTACAAACATGAAAATACTTTTGCAAAGCATGCAATAAATTGAAAAAGCAGTAAGAAATAAATCTATTATCAAAACTATAACAACTAATTTAAAATTTTAAACTCAAGTTGTACCTTTTTAATTATAGACAATTACGCAAGAAACCAGGATACTACTTAATTTTTTTTATCGTACACAACTACTTCTTACATCTAAATAGTCAGAACACGAGTATATCTTGGCGGAGTTTAAAGAGAGGGAGAACTACTACCAAGTGCTTACTTCACTTTTTTTATTTTTGAAAGTTACACTTCAATTTCTGCTAAAACTTTTATAAAGTTTACCTGTCTATTTCATTCTGTACTTCATCAATGTGTTCAATTGCTTCCTGTTGCTCTTTTTCTGAAAAACAAACGAAAATGCATCAAAATCCCCTCATTCTGACATTTGTCTGACAAATCAACTGGGGTTTTCTCTTAAGACTTTTTCTAGTCACCTACTTTAGAAGTACACAAATATTTCTATTAAATATCCTAAGTGTTAATAGGCTTTAAAGCTTCAGCTACTTCCAGGCTGTACTATGGCCAGGCTGGCATGCAGAAAAGTTTGACGAAACGGCACACAAAGCAAGTTTACCCCTAGAAAGTACAGCCCACATCCCCCTAAGCAGTTTTACAAGTCAACTTACATGACAAGTCAATCGTGGCAATGAATAACAATTAATTAAAAAGCTGTAAACCATATTTGCAAAGACGAACAGATTGTAAGGAACACTGAATAGTTTAGAGAGAACAGAAATATCAATAGAAATAGCACACTGGGGACCGCACCACCTTCTGAAAACGGAAAAGAACGTTCGAAAGGGCGATTACAAGGAAAAAAGACCTCCAGTCGCCGTTTGGCAGGTGTTTTCTAATGGGAACTTCCCCTCAACAGAGTCTGGCAGAGGCCTCGGCTGCAGGAGGAGTGTTTACCTATCGCGCTGGGAGATGAATGAACGGCAGCGGGAAGTCGCTGGAGCAGTGCAGCACGCTCACTCCTCCCCCGCCAAGCTTCCCGCACGGCTCAGCCCGCGTTAGGGGACAGCTCTCCCTGCTCCCCGGCTGGATGCGCTGCCCCCCGCCCCGCCTGCCTCCCCACGACCGGGCACGGACAGCACGTGTGCGAGCGGGGCTGGCAGCGGGCGCAGCACCGCGGGGCGCGACGGCGGACTAGGTGGGAGGAGGAAGGACAGCGCTGCGCCCTTCCCACGGCGGCCGGGAGGAAACCCACGGCGCGGCGACCTTTAAAAATCCCGCAGCTGCCGCGATCGCACGTGGAGACGGCGCGGGCGGCTCCATCGCGGCGCTGCCGGAGCACCGCGTGGCTCCCCGGGCGGGCAGGCCCCGGTAGCGGCGGCGCAGCCCGGCGCCGCTCCATCCCCGCGCGGCGGGGCAGCACCACGCGGCCACGGCGGCGCCGAGACCAGGAGGCGGCGAAGCATCATGGCGGCGGCGGAGCACAATGAGGCTCCGCGGATGCTGCTCCGGGAGGGGGGGTGGGGGGGGTCCCGCTGCTCCGCCAAGGCCGCAGCGCCCCCCGCCCGGCCCCGCCTGCGCCCGTGGGGAAGGAGGCCGGGCCGGGGAGCGGAGACAAAAGGGCGCTAACATGGCCTCCTCCTGCCGCTGCTGGGGCCTGCACATCCGCCCGGCCGACCCCGCGCTCTTCCCGCCTCCGGCCCGGCCGCGGCCCGTGC
>VZSC01005084.1:136397-196322 GCA_013398225.1 Steatornis caripensis
GAGGCTCGCGCGTCCCCTGACGGCGGCCCCCGCCCTGTGGGCAGACGCGGTCAGTGACGGGGTCGGTCCCTCCCCTCGCGCTGGGGTGGCCGAGGGCCCCCGGGGAGGCATTTGGGCTCACCGAACCCCAGGGGGCCCAGAACGGCTGCTGTCCCGAGCAGCCCCACGGCCAGCGGTGGCCCCTCTGCCCGGCCCCCACACCTCCTGTGCCTGGAGAGGCTGTGTGAGGTGAGGCCGCGTTTCCACCCTGCCTTGCTCAGGGGACATGGCGACCCCCATCTCACTGCACCGCCTTCCTTAGCTGGAACATGACCCGAAGCAATAACTTCAGACGTTTAACATTTTAAGGGCACAGAGGCCCTGTCACTCACATCTAGCCCACTCAGTTAATGTGGGAGCACAACTCTAGAAGGTCATCGAGCCCAGCCGTCTGCCAGCACACCTGCCACTGTGCCAAGAGCGAGCAGACTTTAAATAACCCTTTTTGTTCCTTTCCTGTCCACCTGTCATGCAAGAGCTCATTGCAGCTTCACAGCTACAGCTAGCTGTTTTGGTGTTAAAGTAACAGCCAAGCCACTCTCTTCTATCAAAATACGCAGCATATCATTCACAGATTAATATCATGCTATAGATCAGGCTAAGAAACAAGTATGGCTTCGATGAAGTAGGAACTTGGCTTTTGTGTTTACTTCCCAGTCACACAATGTTATCCTATTCTCTGTGCTTGATTCCTTTTTTGTCTCCTCTTCACAGCACCCTTCCAGTGGACTTCCTCAACAAGGCCTGGATTAGTTCCTGTCTCCTCAGAAGTCTTACTATAGTTTTCTGATTCCTGCTCCCACCTGTTGCTTCCAAATCCCAATTGCTTTTTCTTTTGTATTCCCAGCTGTCACTTCCCACCAGCTATGTCCTTGCCTCCATTGCCACCCACAACTGCTGCGGCATGTCCACGATTCATATTGTGCTTCCCCGTGCAAACGGCAGGCAAGAGGAGCTGCCATCCATTAGTCCTCTGCTTTCACGTACAGTGATGAGCTCTTGACTGCCAGGCACAAAACGTAAGCAAAGCTTTGCAACTTTATGAATGCAAGATTATTAAATCCTTCCCAAGAGAGATATCTCAAGGCCTTCCTGAAGCCCATCACTTTTCTAGCACTCTGTCTGCATCTCCCAAGATCAGTTAATATGGATATCTTAACATTCAGACATGGTAAGTTTATGTGTGTAGCTTGGTTTTCTTCCTTGCTTCCCTTAAGTCTCTTTACTATGCAGTTGTATCTGCTTGATTTTTTTCTCCCCTTTTCCCCCGCCTGTAATTTACTATTATATTGTCTTTCTCCAGATTAGCCTTTGAAGGTCCACAATTTGAAAATATGGGCCATATGTTTGAAAGTCAGTTCCAAGCAGGCGCATGATGATCCAAGCAGCATCTGCCTACTCCCTACTAGAATCCCTTGTTGAGTCTATAAATTACTAGGTATTCCTGAAGTACATGATTATGGTGTTCTGCTAATATATCTAAAGTTACTATGAAATTGTGAATTTTAACTGCTATACTGTTAAAAACATTTCTGCAATCTGTTTATCCTGCCCTAAAACTAGCTGTTATACAAGCAGAGTATATATTTACTATATAGATTAATATTAATAGAATCACTTTAAAAATATATTTAATTTTGAGACACAAAATACAAACCTATGCGTTCATGCAAACAGAGAAAGCAAAGAGTTCAATTTTTTTTTTGAGGAAGTGTTCTTTGACATAGTTACTTTTCTTTTTTTGCTTGCTTGCTTCAGTTTAGAGCTGGTGATGTCCTGTTCGCAGCTTTCTAATAAACCTTTTGTCTTAACTCTTCCTGTTAGAAAAGTTAGGTTGACATGAATGGTTCCTCTACAATTATACATCCTTTCACTCCAGCTGACCAGGTACAATTGCTTTAACAGCCTGTATTTTCTGCTTTTCAAAAGCAGTTTCGAGACTTCTGGGTACGTTTCATAAAAGGTCTCAAAACAACAGTTGCTTATAAGCTGCTGGGGCTTGGCTCAAAGAATTTGACAGCAATCCACAGAATGATGCCCTCTCTGCACTCTCCTCCTTGCTTTATAGAGAAAAGAAGTAGTAAAACTAAGCCACTGAGTTAGAGTAGTTGTTGAGCCCTAGGAAGGATGAAAGCAGAGCACCTCCAGCCGCTTTTGCAGCTGAATTGATTTACTGTTTGTTCTTGCTGCACTGTTAACCTGTACGCTCAGGAGGAACATGACTCAAATATTTGTGAAGACGCAAGTAGCAGCGCAACTCCCAGCTCAGGCTGAAACTGTTCCTCTGTGTCAGTTCCCCGAAGCTCATGTAGTTTCATTACAAAGGAAGCAAAATGGCATCTAGGTAGTATAAAGCCTTGTTGTTACGTAAGTTACCTGGTGTTACACAAGATTTTCAGAAGTAACATGATGCTTAGCCCTAATATGTAACTGCACTTAATATCCCTGATACTATAACAAAAAATAATAAATACTTAGAGGTTTAATTGATAAATATTCAGGTACTGCCCATCACTTCTTTCTAATGTTTTCCATTAACTAACCTCTTAAGCAGTTTTAGTCCTTGAATAACTGTTGAGGGGTTAAAATGTACAGTTATAATCCTGTGATACTGAGTGGGTGTGAATGTATTTAGAGAAAGTGATGTCCTCCTCCTCTCATCTTGTAAGACCTTTCTCAGCTCTGATGATTACATCAAATATAATAGAACAGTAACATTATTTCCTGAACGATACTGACCAAGCGGCTACTCCGCCTATGTCACAAATAGCCCTTTTCCCTCCATATTACAGAGTTAGTATTCCTGCTTTTGTTTGAACTTCAGGTTGCACGGTTCAAGTTGCAAAACTATACTATATGTGGCATCTTTCAAACTCAGTGTGTGAGTACTCTGGTGTTGACAAATAAGGGAGTTATGTCTTTGCAGCCTTCTGGATGGCAATGACTTTGTCAGATGAATGAAAAAAAATGGTGCTGTTTTTTCCTTTATGTATGTTTGGATATACGGGGGGGGGTTTGGCAGCAGCTGATAATGCTTAGTGGACTGACAGTTTACATAGAGTGTAGCAGTAACTCCATGTTTTTCTCAGGAATTGAATAAACAGAGCTTCTTCTTAAAGATAATCTCATATTTGCTCCTTGATGTAAAAGTTCAGATCTCCCAATATTTCTTTCCTTAGTTAGATGTGTTACTACAAGACAGACATAATTGGTAATCATGCTTAGTTTCTGGAATGTCAAGTCAGCTGTAAATTTTAAACACGAACCCCCGATTTGGCAAGTGAAATCAGAAAATGTGCTAAATCCTCTCAAATACAATGTAATGATGTGTGAAAAAGAAAGACGTGTACACTTCCTTGTATTTCTGCAATGCAAAATGGGCATACATAAAATCATGCAAGTCAATATAATTAATAGCAACTTACATTTTTATAGCCTTCCATCCCAAAGAATCTCACAGCCTTTACGGAAGTTATTGTAGAGAAATATAAAACAAGGATCATTTTACCACTGCTGAAATGCAACCAACTGCCTAACAATTGTACGTCTATGCTGGGAGCCTGGTCTTCCACAAAGAACTTGCAGACTTGGGCTCTGTATTGGGAACAAAGATCCCCCTTGGAGTGCAAGACAAAATTTTTGAGAATATATGAAAGTATTTAAATTACTGAGTACACCAGGGAGTTGAAGGCTGCACATCATCTCTAGCACACATAAGCTTGTACTTCATAGTAAAGTCTGACTGGCATATCAGTGCTTACTCTAAGCAGCAGGCAGAGACACACCGGCTGGTTTGCTGCGTGTAATCAGTTTGACAGCCCCCAGGAACTGCCGAGTCTCCATGACCCTAGAAAGACAGTTTGGCACATGTATTAAACAGTCAAATACCTCCCCTCCAACTGTTTATCCATTGCCACAAGTCACAGACCTTCCCAGTAGAGCACTCACATTAGACCCAAATGGTTAGATGATGATGGAAGAATCTTCCATGTGTCCTCACAGTTGTTGCAGTTTAAACCCTTGGATGAAAATATTTCTGGGCTGATAACTGCCTTTGAAGCAGGATGGTGGTTCAGTAACACAGATGACAGGGAGTGACTAACAGTGTGTAGTTGAATGAATCCTGTTATTCTATTTGGATTTTTTTTTTTTAAAGTTCCCATTAGACATAGTTGCTGAACCGCATTTTTATTTTTTCCTATACCAGTGTTTTTAACTTACCAGAGCGCTTGCTTGTAATCTATGAAGAGCTGGATGGTCATGTAACACTTGTGCTCGTTCCCAGATACCAGAGACAAAGAGGCAGTTAAAATATTCTTAAAAATTTTAAATGAAATCCAAAGTCAATGAAACCTAGGACACTTCTGAACATGAGACATAAGCTTTTCAGATATGTAGGTGCTTAAGAATGTTTTGCTCCTCTTTTTCACATACAGTGTACGGTTGTGAATATCGTAGAGAACAACTGATCTGTGCCTTCCAGAATATTAGGGGAAGTTGTTTATTAGAAAACTCACCTGAAGTTACATTCTGCAATGTGAAATCAAGAGTCCCTGCTCAAAGACACATCTGACTGGAGGAGTTTCCTGCCTTTCTTGACTTTCAGATTTTGTATCTCGAACATTGATGTTGTTCTGTTCCTTGGCTTAGATGGAGCCCTGTGGCTGCTAACTACCAATCAACTGTGCCAACAGACACATATATAGATGCTGTTGTAAATCCAGAACGACTGAATTGCAGTTTCTAAAACAAAAAATGTTTAAATACAAACTTGTTCAGGTGTGCTACTACCACTTCTAGATGTGAATATCCACCTCATCTTGCCTGAGGGGTTCACAGTCCAAGATAGGATCTGAAATGTACAAAAGTTTTGTTTGAAAACATGTATTGGCATATGCAAAGGTGGTCTCTTCACTATCTGCAACACCTGCAGGGTGTTACAAGGGCAGATATTTAGATTTCAGTGATGCATTCACACCAGTCGATGTTCAAAAGCTATCTGTAGGGATACAACATTATTAGTTTTGCAGGACAGTATTAGAGCCAATCCATCCTGCACTGAGGCAGTGCAAGATTTCAACCAAGCTTAAAACAGCTACAGTTTCACAGAAAATGTCTGAAAAACAAGATGTGTATTTGAAATAATCTGGTGATTAAATTATATTTGTTGTCATTGGCTTTGTGTTTACGTCTGAGGCTTTATTTTACTACATGCACTCCTGTGTAATGAAAGCTCTAAACAGAAGTTGTTGGGAAAGCTGACCACTTACAAGAAATATCCCTAGGTAGAATGATCAATCACAAATAAAGACACTTTCAGAGTGGATTACTGCAGTATTTATACTGGGAGTTATTGTGGAATAGCTGTGCCAACCAAATTTTTATGTAGAAGGCCCAGAAATAATTCACAGGGAAGTAGCTACGAGTCTTCAATTTCCTTCAGTGGTGCTCTGTCTGAAGAAAGGCTGTAATTTCCTCACAGCTAGGGCAGAGGCTCTAGTGCTAGATAGAGATAGATAGGGATAAAAATTCATGGAAGTTACAATATTGTAAATGTGGGTTCTCCTGCAAGGACTTGCAGATGATCCTGTCTTTCTCTACTCAAGGGAAAATTAAGAGAGAGCCAACATTTCTACAAAGACAATTTATAAACATTTGCTTTCCAGGATATTAACTCTGTCGAATTCCTGAAACTCTTATTTATCATCTCCTCAGTCCTATGGCAGGAAAACTCTTGCTGAATCCTAAACAAAGTTGAGCAATACTTCAAGTTCTGGTCCCTTAGGAATAGCAGTAGAGACTAAAATTTTACACTGTGTGTATTCCATCCATTGTCTCATTACCAAGTGGCAGCTGTTTTTGTGGGAATCATTAAAAACTTCCCTTGTTGTGTAGAGCACTATCGATATTTGAACTCCCAGGGCAAGTAACCTCTGTTTTTATCCAGAAAATGTCAGATTAAAATAAACACACACAACATTGCTCAGGGAAGAGCAAGTACGTTATTTACAATTCTGTAGTTTCAAATTGGCATTATTCAAACATTTGCAGTGTCTTGAGTCTTGTGTAGGAGTATAGTGACAGAAAAGTTGAAACAAAAAAGAGGAAAATATGTAGGGATCTGTCATATACAGATTTTGCTATAATAATACATGGTACACACTATTACTTTCATCTGAGAATGTCAAAGCTCATTAAAAAAATCTAGTTAAATGTAAAAAGCTCTGTGAGGAAAGTAATTCTTTTGTTGGTAGGTTAACTGAATGCCAAAATTATTCAGAATTATTCCTCATTAGAGACGGAGACAGAACTCAGAAATAGAACTAGTCTCCAACTTAAACATAAAATGTTGCACGAGTTGCCAACAATGAAGATCTGCAAGTGGAATTTGGTTAATTGTGTCAGTCTGTAGGAACGCTTATTATTTTTTGGTATTACAATAGCTCTGAGAGTTCTGTGCCTGTGATCCGTTTGCACAAGGTGCTGTCTAAACATAAAGCAAAGAGGTGGTTCTGGCTCAGAAGAATGTAAAGTCTTCAGGACACAGTTTGACAAACTATTTTTTGGTAGAAATTCCTACTTAGGCATTCCCCACCACACATTCCTCTCCTCTTCCCCTTCACACTGTCCCTGAATCGTGACAGTGCAGGGTTTTTTGTGTAGCCCTGTGTTAAACTGAATCAGGAAACTGATTAAAATTAGAAATAGTCCTCATAAAAACTATTTATTTTTAACTCAGACTAGTACTCTGATCTGGTTCCCTGGTGCAGATACATGAACGATGTTACAAGAAAGAGGGTCCCACGAAGGCAGGAATGAACAAGGAAAGGGTAAGGAATACATTGCACAAGCTTGCTTGCTTGTCAAAGAGGTACTTGTCAAACTGTGCCCTCAACTCAGCCTAACCATGACAAGGTTGCAATTGTAACTGGTGTGAAAAAACAGCAATTTTTTTTTCTAAGTTTTGTTTAAATTAACACAAGCAAACACAAACAAAATAGCAGCTTTGCCTCCTCATGTGATACTGTAAAAGGTTTCAGAGTAGAATTTGAGATCATTGAAAAAAGTCATCCCTCCCCTTTCGAATTCAAAAATACCATCTCTCAAGCACACAAAGGAAATAACCTTTAAACTCCGTGTTTGTTTTTGCAGCGGTACGACTGGAAAATAATTTCATCTGCCTTTGCAAGGGGTGGTGGTGGTGTAAAACAAAGTAGAGACCATTTCCCTCCCACTACAGTTGTACATCTATTATCTGACTCACCACTTCTGGGACTCCTTCTGGCAGCACTGGTTTTATTGCACTGAAAATTCAAGCATGTGAAAATATTCCCTGTATTCAGGTTACTTTGTTCACTGCTTCGTTCAGGTCAGTATTCCTTCCCTTTAGAGGTTTGGATCTCAACATTCAGTAAGTGCTGGATATGTCTGTTCTTAAGCCTTGTGAGAAGGACCAGCACAGTGGAAAGGAAGGGGGGAGGGAAGGGAAGGGAGAAATGAAAGGGGAGGAGAGTCCATATCTGAAGAGAAACTCTAGACTAGAGAAATTTTACTGACATGCATTCAGTATCCAGCGGGGTCTCCTTCAAGGGCTTTTACTGAGATCCAAAGGCCCTTGCAATTCACAGAGGCATTTACATGCAGAGGGAGCTAAGGTATAACTGTACTCCTGGATAATAATAACAAAGAATACTACCCGACTCCTATTGAAATGTCAACCAGGCACCACTGTTGTAGAGAGTAACAAAGAGATGCTAATATAATTAATTATGAAGCCTCAGTACCCTCATTAACACATCTTTAGTGCCTAAATCTTTGAAAATCAGCTGTATTAAGTGACTGTCAGAGTTAATTCCTTATAAATTGCCTCCTGTCACATCCCAGCACTGCAGCAAGTTCTCTCAGGCCTTGCTGATGCTAAGAAATCTGGGGGGTTTTTTTAGTACTGATGCAGTTATACTGGTGTTATTAAAGGTATAAGCTGTTGCATAAGCAGGAGTTTGTCAGGCTAGAATAGAGCAAAATAAAAATGCCTCTAGTCAACCCAGCTTCCACAATTGGTAGCATACATAGGGAAAGTTTGAATCAATTAAATGGAAAAATGAGAACAAAAGAAAAACAGGAATGACAGGTGTCACAGAAGTTGGCATTAAAATGTTTCCAGACCTGTTTTTTTTTCAATTTGAGGATCGCAGCCAGTTTATAGTTCTCCCTCCTCCTCCTGCCTTTACAACAGCATTTCAGCTCCAGGCCTCATTCCAGTGCATCCCCCCTCCCCACTACTCTCGCTTACAAATATGTATTTCAATAGACTTAGGCTACACGGAGTTCCAAAACCAGTGTGTAATTGGTGCAATTGTCTTTTACACTTCGCCACAGAGCGACACACTCATGCCTTCTTAAGCCCTGTTTTGTCATATTTTTCTCTCTCTTTTTTTAAAGTTAAACTGGCATCAGTACTTGTGTTGGGAACCCTACATACACACTAAAGAGAAAAGTTAGACAAAATGGCTATATTGGTGGTTCATTCTGTTATTTCTGAGTACCGGACTACTATCCCATCACTCCCCTAAAAGATAAAGTTGCCATCTTATAGAGGCGATAAAAAGAAAGCGATCATTACAAATCACTTGGCATTTTCTGCAGCAGTCGAAACACTCGCACTGACATACCCAATTTGTCTATACAAGATATTCTGCTTCCCTTAATCTTCCATGTGCTTTTGACAAGATGGTAGTATTTCTGCAGTGCATAATTTTGTAAAGTTGTCTGTGTTTGTATACTATGCTCCAGGATCCTTTGGGATCCTTGTTATACTTGGGATAACAGACGAGTCAAAAGAGGGTATTTTTATTTGCCCATTCAGAAGTGGTTTTCACACTAAGTGTAAGATGATTTTGCTGGTCTAGCTAAACTGGCAATATGCAAACTCTCTAAATGGAGGTGAAATTTTTATCAATAAAAGGAGTCTTTCCTACTGTATTAGTTAACATCATGGTAGGAACATTATTTTATTCTCCACTCTTAAGCTACATATCTGTACCCCCGTAAAGCTATGATGTATTTATTGATCATTCAGTCTTCATAGAAATAATGTCTAAGAGATGAAAGTAGCATGCTTGAAATTCAATTAGTATATAGATTTCTGAAGAGTGATCAAGAACTATCATGCAAATTCTGCTTGCTTGCTTTACTTAAGTACAAATCTGATGGTACTGAGTGGAATGTAACTACTTATTTCTGAATATCCTTTTTTGAAAGAACACTTCTGCAAAGGGTAACCACTTCCATTCAGATGAGTAATACCTGTCCCCAATGCTTTTTGAGATAGCCAGCTGCTTTATACATATCAATTAAAATTCCAAGAACTGTTTGAGATACTATAGACATAAGACAAGTTAAGTGATGTACAGAACAGCTAAATAATTTTTAGTCATGCATGGTTACTGAATACAGGATTAATTTAAGGGATCTCATTGTTTTCTTCAGTGTTGTCAGGCACTGCAAAGGGTCAGCTACCTTGTAGGAGTGGCATGCCAGATTGTACTTTTATTTCTCAGATAAGGTGGGCATGCTGCTAAAAACTCAGCAGGAACTAGAGGCTGCTGAGTCTAAAGGGAGAGAGACACTGCCAATCACCTTGTTGACAGCATCAAGCCTCTGTCCAAGTTAGAGGCTCCCAGCTGTCACCAAGTTCAGAGCACCACGACAGCCAGGAATTGGGATCCCAAGCCTTTTGCAGATGCCTCTTTCAATATGCCATGGCTCTTGGCCCCGTGCCAGCTCTTGCTTGCCATGGAATAGCAAGTGTCTTTGCACCCCTGTGGTGGTAGCTTGCTGACACCTGCAACAAAGCAAGCGTTCCCTGGGCTCCTTCCTGTTTCGGCTACATTTGACTAAAATCTTTGTCTTATTATCAACATAGGAATGAATACAGTATAGACAATACCTGTATAGTGCAAGAAATCATACCCATAACATTTAATAAGGACCCTCCTCCCAACTCTTAATTCTACAAAGCATAGTAGATCTATGATTTTAATGGAGATGGATTACTTTGATAATATATCATCTCTCTAGGTGTAACAGAACTTAAGAAATGAGGCAATGTGTTTTCTGCCTGAATTGAAAGTATGGTTTTCAAAGCAAAAAGGGCACGGCCTTTGCACGGAGGACAGGGGAAAGGAGGTCAGAAATTAGAGAAAATGCATGAGCCCTTTATGAATGGCACTGGAGAAACAGTAGCTGGAGGACTCACACAGCTTGAGGTAACAGAGTCCACACGAGGACCTGAACCCTCATTAAGCTACTGAGCATCTGGTTGGCCACACGGACACTGTGTTCTCAACACAGAACAGTTGTGGTGACCTTTCTTTCCTCCAGGTTTAGCGAATGTGTGAATACCCCATGTTTTAAGATCACAAATCTCTAACAAAAAGAAGTAAGATATGTACATTAGCAACACATCCACAAAATATGCATCGGGCTGAAACACCGCTCTGCAATTTAGGAACTGTTCTTTCTTCTGACATAAATTCCCAGCATGATTTGGCAAGTCATCTAACACTTACACCTGAAATTTTCCCTGTCAAAAAATGGCACCAGCAGTTCTCTACCTTGCAGAGCTTTGGCAAGGGTAAAATAAATACTTGTGATATATTCCGAGTATGAGATGAGAAGCATCATAGGTAACACTGCAGATAAACTGACTTCCGTCAACTCATTACTTTGAACTCCAAAATCACCACCTACAACAGTGCAATAGGGTGCTGCTGTCACTAAAACCCTGGGGGAATGTAATACACCAGGCTACTGATGAACCTAAAGAGGTGTCCTTTTATATAATGCTGCAGACGTAAGGGGCTTTCCAGTAACTTTCCTTCTGGGTAGTATCTCAATTATTTTTTTCTAGGGATACTTCCATTTAACACAAACCTCTGAGCCTCAGTGAGGCTAACTTCTAGATCAGTAGAGCAAAAAAACTCACTCTCAAGCAAATAACACTCAAGATCTAGTTCAAAGCTAAACAGCACAGGGGTAACTGATCAGGTATTGTCTGTACCCACGTAACAAGCACAAAATGTCAGCATAAAGCCACTTCAGACTCTATTGCATGATCAGGTTAATGCAAAGTTAACTACCCAGGCCTCAGCCAAACAAAATTTGTCATGCTAAGCAATACAGTAGTGCCCACATTTGAAATGGCCAGGGAAACAGAATTAGGTCTTGCTGGTTATACTAGTTGAGGAGACAAGTAGGTTCTGGAGTAACAGTTCTTTCATACAAACCCTTTTTATTACTTGAAGAGTTTTGTTGTTTGTCTGTGTTTTGTTTTTTTTTTAAATAAATGAGAATATGTTCAAAGTCCTGTTCCTCTCAACAGAACCATCAGTCAGTAAAAGGCAATGCCTTTGATCCCATTTCAAGCCACTCACTGCCAGTCTAAGCCCCAAGAGCTCTTGCTCACAGCCCGACATTCCATTCTTGTTTGAACTACGCATGTTGTTTTCCTCATCCTTACTTGCATCTGTTTGGGGTGGAGGGAATAGGGCGGGGATAGAAGGTATAAAGGTATAAAAGGGGAAAGGAGTTACGTCGCTCTGTTTTGGGGCAGAGACTGCCGTTTTGACTCTCTGGAGCCTCAAGAGAACTCAGCTGTTTCGTTTATCACAAATAGAGGGCAGCTCCTGCACCCGCTAGAGGGTGAATTTTTACCGAGATGTAGCTTAGAGTGTTTTGCTCCAGGTCACAGAAATCGTACCCCCGGTGTGCACGCTTGTTGTTATCTCTCATTCTTTTTTCTGGTACTTTCTCCCCTAGTGCTTCTTCCCACATTGCTTTCTCTTCACCTTAATCTCCTCTTGTTCGTTTTCTGATGCTGATTTCCTCCATTATTTGAAAATGAAAACTTATCAATACCTTGTCTCATGAAACACAAAGAAGAAAAAGCACAGATCAGCACCGTAGTGATAACAGCCACTTTAGAGAGTCTTAGTAGCCTCAGGCTAGTAACAACCCTCCCCCAATTTTCCCTGATTTTACCTCATTTCCAAGTTACTGTGTCAAAACAAAGTTATCTAGGTATCTGATACTGCCCTGCCAGAAAGAAAAAGCAAGGTATGATTTATTCAAATACAGTCCATATATTGAAACCCCAGCAAATCAGAGATACTGGAATAAAGAAGGATTAAACTGCAATTACTTAGAACAGTCATCTTCTGGAGCTGTTTGCTTGTTTCTCATCCTCGGGGAAGAAAAAGTCCAGACATGCACCACGTTACGGGGAACATTTACTACATTTGCAGTAACTTTGCATATTAGGTGCTGAAAAAAATGTAGATTTAATTTTGGTCTGATTCACATATTCAAATTCCAGTTTTCTTATCTCACTGCGCCATCTCAAAACACACAAACTTTTCTCCTAAAATTCCCTCTGACAAATTATTTGAATTGCAGTTTGCGCTTAGCATTTTTGTTATGATGCAGACTGTATATAAATTCATGCTTGTTATATTTAACTCTGCTATCAAACAGCAATACTCCTTGGCAGTTCTAATCATACCAATTAAAGATAATTTTGTGATGACTTAAGATGATCTATTTATAGATGATAAATCTTAAACATTAAGAACTTCTTAAAAAGCCACTCTACTATTGGGTTCAAATGTTTAGTTTCAACACAAAGTAAATTGAGATAGAAGAATCCCCCATGTCCTGCATTTAACTGTCTGCAGTAGAAAAACTCATCCAACAATGCTTGGTTGTTGAATTTGAATAGCAAATATGTTTATTTCCCTCATGAAGGGACAAATTATCTTGTCACTGTTTTGCATCTTCAAGCTGATCTCTTAAAAAACAAGCATTTCTCAGTAAGCGCTGTACCAGGATTTCACCAATAACAGCAGCAGAGCACCGTTTTACGATACAGCAGTCGAGCTCTTAAATGAATACACTGAGGCAGAACACCGAGTTATCTCCTCTGGAGAAGGGACTGGAACCCTGCTGTGACAAAACCAGTACACTGTTTCCAATACTCTTAAGTCTTTTAAAGCTGTTTTGGAAATGGATGTTTGAAACAAGGTGGAAACAGAAAGCTGAATGAGAAATAAAGATGGTGAAGTAGTCTCAAATCCACAGCTACTGGCACCTGGCTGACAACTAAAGAAGAATTCCAGAGCTGCGGCTTTTGATGGTTCACTTGTGTTAAAATTGGTAGAAAAGGACAGCAGAGTATACTTTGTCATGAAATATTTTAATTCATGTCCTGACATTTGACCTGATAAAAAATAAGCCATACCACAAAAGAAAGGACATAAAGAAATACCCTTCCTGGTCAAGCCAGTGGCCCATCACGTCCATCACTGCCATCTGGCAGTGAGCAAAAGCAAGGTTCCGGTGGCTTGCCTACAAGAGAAGCGGACTATGACAGTGGTCAGGCTCGCATCCTGTCACTAAAGAGCAGTGTCCTACTGCCAGTTACAGCTTCCACAGGTAGCAGTGACCTCCCACTGCAGGAGATGCCCAACTCGAACTCCAGAAATTCAGATTAACTCCTATGCTAATCAGAGAGAGACTGCAGGGCTAAAAGGACAGTCAGCCCAACCCAAGAACACATTTACGTTCTTAGCTGTACTCTGGGGGATCTCAAAGGTCCACGCAAGCCAGGGGAAGAATCACAGCAGATACACAGCACAGGGTTTGAGATCTGGAGGCTTCTGTTCCATCAGGACTTTCTTTCCTTGCTTTAGAGGGAGCTGCCACTTAACCTCTTTCTGCTCCAGTGTCACTATCTGTAAAATGGCTGTAATAGTCCTTTAGCAAGAGTTTTAGGGAATCTTACTTCACTATTATTAGTAAAGTACTTCAAATTCCTCAGAAGAACCGTTACCCTCAGCTGTGACATAAATGGATTCACATGTGCTAAAGCAGCGCTACGTCCATTCTCAGAGTGCCGACTCTGTATCCTGTAATCTTGATTTTTACATACAGGCCAAACTCCTTCCCAGCAACAGCAGGAATAACTCCGCTGAAGTTTGTGCATCTGTGCCTGCTCATGCCAGGGCTAAATTTAGCCTGTGCGTTCATCATTAAGTCGTTCCAATGGAGTTACAATTAGAAAAAACCTTGTAAGCACAGTCATACCTGCTAGGAATAATTACATAAGGAAGCTGAGACACCAGTAAACGTTTCTGCAGACACAAGCAGCAGGACCGCTACCCAGCTGTACCCACACTGATGGGCAGATGTTGCACCAGGTTAACCACAGCTCTCCGGTGCTCCCAGCTCCTGGGAGGAGAGCAGCCCAGCTCCAGCAACCCAGCTGGCATGCAGGGAGCTCGGAGTGAGGTTAAATAGTAATTCACCCGCAGTACACATTAACATAACTCCCTCATCAAAACCAACGAATGAAAAAAGGAAGTCAAAACACACACCAGGCTTTACACGCACGCTTGAAGTTGACTCCCCTACCCTGGGCAAGCACACGCCATATACGCTAACCAAAGTGGAGTATATAAAATTATGTTTCTAGCATTGCTCATATTCCTCCTCCGGAGGGTGGAGGGCTCCGAAGCGGAGCCCCGGGCCTGTTTCCCTGCTGCACCGAGGCAGCCCTCGGCCGCACTCCGCCACAGACACCCGCGGCTCACCAGCAGCCATAGGGGACACAACCTGCCCCGCTGCGCTACAGGATTTTTGCGCCGCCAGTCGCCGAACATCGGATTTCTCCTCACAATCCATCTCCCCCCTCCGCGGCTNTAAAATTATGTTTCTAGCATTGCTCATATTCCTCCTCCGGAGGGTGGAGGGCTCCGAAGCGGAGCCCCGGGCCTGTTTCCCTGCTGCACCGAGGCAGCCCTCGGCCACGCTCCGCCACAGACACCCGCGGCTCACCAGCAGCCATAGGGGACACAACCTGCCCCGCTGCGCTACAGGATTTTTGCGCCGCCAGTCGCCGAACATCGGATTTCTCCTCACAACCCATCTCCCCCCTCCGCGGCTCCCGCCGCAGCCTCCCCCAGCGCTCAGTTTTGTCGCCCCCCTCCCCTATCCCGGCGCCATCTTAACTCCTGGCAGCCCCTGCGCCCTCCCGCCTGCGCTGCCACTTGCGCCTTACACCTGAAATTTTCCCTGTCAAAAAATGGCACCAGCAGTTCTCTACCTTGCAGAGCTTTGGCAAGGGTAAAATAAATACTTGTGATATATTCCGAGTATGAGATGAGAAGCATCATAGGTAACACTGCAGATAAACTGACTTCCGTCAACTCATTACTTTGAACTCCAAAATCACCACCTACAACAGTGCAATAGGGTGCTGCTGTCACTAAAACCCTGGGGGAATGTAATACACCAGGCTACTNTAACGAAAGTGCCGGGGATAGCCCACAGTCCTCTCCCACACGGAGCCGCCGCCCGCCCAGCATAGACCCTCCGTGCCCTTCCCCAACATGGCGCCCGTTCGGCTCGCTTTACCGCCCGCGGGCTGGCGGCCCCGTCGCTCGGGGTGACGTCATCCCGCAGCGCCTCACCCGTTTCCATAGGAACCCCCGGAGCTGGCGGCCGTTGGGCTGCGATCCCCGCTCGCCGCCATGTTCGCGGACGGGACGGCGCCTGGCGCCGCCGTGGAGTCGCTGTGGAGGAGCGCCCGGAGCGCGCGCTGTGAGGCGGTGAGAGACCCCGGGCGGCCCCGGCCTCGCTCCGCGCTCTTGTACCGCCGGGCCGGGCCGGGCCGGAGGCGGCTGCCAGAGCCTTCCGTGCCCCCGGCCCTTCTGCAGGGGCTGCGCCCCTCGGTGAACCCTCCGCAGGTCTCGCTGCTCCAGCGCGGCCCGGGCCCGGGCCCGGGCCTGGGCCCTTCCCCGCGGGGAGCTTGGGTCCGTGCCGGTGCCTCCCGCTGGCTCTGCCCCTTTGCAGCATTTCACTGATTTATACGAATTTATACAAATGGGCAAAGAGAGGCGCGTGCCGCTGCCACAAAGCCGTGCTTCAAGAGCTGGCCGCACCGCGCCGGTCGTCGTGCGCCGCGTGGGCTGTTGCCTCGAGGCTCGCCATCTTTCGCCTTCTCCCACCATCCCCATTCCGCGCCGTCGAGCGCGCGGCCTGAATTCGACTGACGTGTGGGCACCTCCGTCTCACACCAGGTCGTGTGCAGGTCACAAATACATCACTGACGCCTGGCAGTTACAGAGGGGCCCGGCTTTTAACCATGCACAGAGGTGTGCGCTTGTGCTTGCATGTCTCTATGAAATGCCAAAAAGGGGAAGAAGATATTGGGAATGTTTTGTGCAGCACCTTTTTTTTTTTTTTCCCCTGTTTGGAATATAGAGTGTCTGTCTTCTTTTACTAGAAAAGTTGCCAGACTGGGGAAATTTCAACGGCAGAGACTGCAGTACAATCTCATGCTAGCCGAGATGCTGGCGTGCAGACAGATCAAAGTAAAGATGCTGTCCAAGACTTCCAGCAAGAAGTCCAAGTAGATTACACGAGCCTTCTATCATTCCTTCAGAGAGTGGAGGATGCTGTTATCAAAGAGCTAAATAAGAACTGGGAAAGCCGTGCCTTTGATGGCTTTGCGGTGAACTGGACAGATCAGAACGAAACAGTAAGTTGATGGAATTGAGATCCTTGTCGTTACCCAAACAGAGCTGGTTGCAGTGGCTCTACCTTGTTAGTTCTGTTTCTTACTGCTGTGATTGTTCTTGCCAGATTCTAATTATTAGAAATTCCTAGTTGTTGTTTTCTCCAGCTTTCTCCCTTGCTTGCAGCCTGCCCTTGCTTGGTAAAACTGTTGTTCTGCTGGTGCCTGTGTTGCAGCAGCTTTGTGAGAAGGAAGCCTGCAGTTGCTGTAGGCTTATCTTCAGCTTCCAGTAGCCCCTTCAGACCATGATCCGACTAGCAGTTATCTGGGAACAGCTGCAGTCAGTGATTCGGCAGCAATTCCTGTTTACATTGTATTTGTTTGGCTCACAGTGTTCAAGAGTGCAAGCAATTTGTATCGGTCAGTGCATGTTGGTACAGTTGTTTTCAGACTGTTTGTGAAGCTTAGCGAGTGCTAGACTCATACTTGGGGGGCTGTCGTAAATCGTTATGGCACAGTCTTCCAGAGTTGTCGTGCAGCCCCTGAAGTACGCAGTCTGTGGTAGTTAGGAGTGAGTGACAGTTGGTTTGCTAGGGTCGTGTGCTTTGGGTTTTTTTTTTTCCCTGTAGGAATTCAGCAACATTTTCATGTACATCTGTGTGCAGCTTTGGTAGAAGGGAAGCCTACGCTGTGACCGTACAATCATATGCAGGGGCATGTACAGGTCTCATTTCTCTGTGTTCAGAGATTATTGCTTCAGTGCTTGAATTTGATCTCTTCCAGGTGTTGTGTTTGCATACATTGTCATACCCAGAGGCTCAGGATCAAAACCTACAGGTTACCAGTGTCTCATGGAATGCAACTGGATCCGTTGTTGCATGTTCGTATGGCCGGTGAGTGTCTGAACGGATTGATGATGTGACGTCTCGGGCTGACCTGAGTTTTAGATGTGTTTGCTTCCTCTGCAGTAATAAACTAGACACATATATGTACGCCTTATGCAAGTTAAATAATTCATATTCAAAGAAACAAAATCTCAGGGCAGTCTTAAATTATGGCTTTTATTTCTTCTACCTTCCCCCTTGCCCCGAAAATGGATACATGCACTCTTACTGCTTTGTCTCTAGAAAGATTCTGTCTGGAAGGAAAGTGTAAAGAGCAGATGCATTTGCAAACATACGTGGGTGAGGTTTGGAAGTACGTGCTTATTGTGTTGTTTTAATGTGGTCTCTTGGCACCCCAGATGAACCTGGCACCCATTCACACCTGCGCCTGATGCCATGGACGCGTGCTACCAAACGTCTGAGAATTTCTGAATTGAGGCTTGGACAAAACTTTAATCCAATCCGATGAATGTCTATAGCAGCCTCTCCTTTCTGTGCCCCACTGCTCCCCTTGTCCCTTTTTCCTTCCTCTACTGTTTCCTTAGATTAAAAAGCCCAGCAAAAAGGAGATCCATGAGTGAATGCATAGGGGAGAGTAAAACGGACAAACCTGTCTGTTTCTTGCTCCTTTTGCTCTCCTCTCCCAGTCTACAGCTGTTCTCAGATTAGAATTTGGTTTCTGTGTCTGTGGTTACGCTCCGCAGAATTCCCTTCTGTGAACTTACACAGTCTCTTAGCATCTACAACATCCTTTAATAGGGAGTTTCACAGATCAACTACCGATTGGATGAAAAATCGCTCCTTTTGTTTGATCCTATCTCTTCCAATAAAGGAATTAAGAGCATCAGATAAAGGCAGTAGAAGTCAGGCTCAAAATAATGGCTTCCTGTCCTGGCCACTGACTGTTCTGTAGATCTCTGTCCTCCAGATCATCTCCTTCTAGCAAGACAGGACATCACACTGGTCGGTGTGGTGTTGGTGACAGAATACATGTAACATTTTGGTAAGCGTGCAATGAATGAAACAGAAATAACAAAGGAAATAGAGTGGCAGGTGTCTGTTAACATCCTAGAGAAGTAATTCATGAGCCACTTGTGGCAAACAAGTGTGATGGGCATAGGACGGGATTGAAATCTCTGGAGCTGGAGTGCGTGGTGTGGTTTGTGCAGGGTCATCAACACCATTTGGTGGTTGTGAGGAACAGTCTCTACTCCTGTGGAGGCACCCAGACTTCAAATCACGCTGCTTATCTCAGGCCAAGCAAGACTCAGTAAGTCTCTTCAGCCCCTATCAGTCCTCCAGGTGAGGTATTTCCTTGCTGTGTATTCTCACACCGTGGATCTCCGAGTGCTTGTTTAGAGGAAGCGTGGTTTGCAAATCAGCAGCAATTTGACCCCCTTGGATTTTCATTCCCAAATACTCATAGCAACTTTCTGTATGCACCCTTTAGATTGTTCCCATTATTTGAATGGTGAGTAGGTCTTGGAATGGTGAATCGTATCGGAGATTTACTTGCTGGCACTTTGTTCTGTAAGTACACTGACAAGTGCTGTATACGCGCTAGCCCACGGACATGTTTTGTCACCTCATGATCCCTTCACCTCATTTTTCCTTCAAGCAGCACATTTAAATGACGAGTCGGGCATACCAGAGCTCTGCTGGACCAGGATTCTCCATGGAACAGACAAGGCAAGATGTAGCTGTCTCCCCTTCAGGTTGGACGGTGGGGACTGGAGCACAGAAAAGTCCTGCGTCTGTACCTGGAATCTGGACAGAAGAGCGTTGAATCCACAGCGCCCTGACATAGTGGTGGATGTTCCCAGTTCTGTCATGTGCCTGGCCTTCCACCCCTCCCAGCCTTCACTGATAGCTGGTATGTTGCTCTTATCTTAGATCCTGTCTAAAATGTACCCTTATTTCCTTCAGCTTGGATCATTTTTTTCCTATCTCTCTCAGCTCAGTTTAAGATTTCTTGCAGAGGGAGTGGCGTTGCAGCTCCTCGAACCAAGGAACTAATGCTTACCAACATCAATACGTGCACTGCTGCTTCTGGACTGGGACTTGCTGCTTTTTCAGTGACATCTGCCTCAATAGCCTCTCCTCAGAGAGAGATGATCGAAGGAAATTCAGCCCTGGGTCTAAGTGGGAAGAGTGTACTTGCTTCAGTAGAGCTATATTCTCTTACAGCAGAGCTGACTGTGCCCTGTCTGTGGCTGCCAGCCCTCTGAAGCTGGTGGGCCTGTTTCCACCAGAGCTTCGTTTGTACATTTGTCACCCTTTCCACTGAGGACTGCTCTTCCCAGAATTCTGGTCATACTCACTGGCAGGGAGAAATGTTATCCCCAGTTCTGTTGTAATAACAGTGCGAACTTCCCCTTGCATTACTCATGTTTGTCCTTAGGTGTTTCATTGGCATCTTTGTCCTTCAAGGTGGCCTGTTCAGTGGGGAGCTGGTGGTGTGGGATACCAGCAGAACAGAAGACCCCGTGATCTGGAGGACAGGGATGACGGATGACACTCACGCTGATCCAGTCTATCAGGTAACAGAACATCTACAGCAGACACGGCTGGGG
Source organism: Steatornis caripensis (assembly GCA_013398225.1). Taxonomy (NCBI): domain Eukaryota; kingdom Metazoa; phylum Chordata; class Aves; order Caprimulgiformes; family Steatornithidae; genus Steatornis; species Steatornis caripensis. Next base: position 156,467 of record VZSC01005084.1, read on the forward strand.
GAGGCGAGGGTTGCCATTGCTCTGTTTCGTACTTTCATTTCATACTCACCTACTGGTGCTTTACCCGAAGCTCTCAGACAGACTGCTCCATCTCAGTGGTGACATTTGCTTTTGGTTCGCTATTTTCCCCCAAATCTAGCTGCTGAACAGACATTTGCTGAACTCAACACACCTTGTAAAAAAAAATTAGGTCTCACTGTTCAGGCTAAATGAAGAGTAGGCCTGTTCCCCTGCTGCAACTGTTTATTGGTGCAGATGCAGCTAACAACAGTTGTAGTGGTTTAAGAATGTAAGTAGCAAAGTTGTCACTGATCCCTAGTTGGAAGCTTAAAGCTACACGAAGGGTCACAACTGGTCAGGCAGTCTGGCTTCCTCATGGGCTTTGTCCTTCTGGGCTTCTGTGGCTCGGGGCAGCCTGTCTGTTTTCTCATCTGAAAGTCAGGAAAATGCTATAACTAACTTGTCTCAAAAGGGATGGCAGATACGGAATTCAGCCCTGAACACCTGACCGCGTGTCTCTCCTAGCACATATGTCCGTGCGCCAGCTCTCAGCAGAAGCTGGGTTTGTACCAACTGCGTTGTCTTGGTGGTCACGCGACCACAGGCTGCTGAGCATGGGCTCGGCAGTTGTGACAGTCACCTCCTCATCATAAGCTTATGGCATTTGGAACAGGTTAACTGGTTACCTGATGCCAAGCACAGAAACCACTCCCGGCTGTTGAGCGTGTCGACGGATGGAAAGATCCTGGTGTGGAGGGAGGAGCGAGACGGTCGGCTGGCCTTGGCCGAAGGCTTTGCTGTGGTGTCTCAGCAGATCCCTCGCAATACTCAGCTGAAGAAGGTGAGTTCAGCAGTTTAAAGAGGGCTGATTTGACAAAAAATGCTCTTAACTCTGGAGCCCACGTGGCAGAGCTCACCCTGCACGTGCAAAGGGCTAGGGAAAACCCCTTTTGAACATAATGCACTAATCCTCAGTCCCCATCTGCTTTCCCATACTGACATCATGCCTTGGAAGACTGGCAACAGCCGAGGTTTTGCTGTGCTGTAAAGACACGCAGCTGGGATGGAGAAGAGAGCTTGCTTATAATACTATTAGTTCACATGAATCTCCTTGTAGGAGGATGCTGCAGAGGTTAGAGACTGAGCAGCGCTACAGACAGCAGAGCCGGTGCAGGTTATGCAGTGAGCAGCTCCTTGGGTCCTGGCTGGCTGGGTCATGCTGCTCTAACTTCACGCACCCGTCACTGGAGCCCCCATCTCTCACTACAGCTTTGTCTCTTTCTCCCAGTTCGCCTGGGGAGAGGCAGCCGTGGGTGTGACCTCACTCTCTTTTTCACACTTCGATCCCTGTGTGTTCGTGGTCGGTGTGGAAGGCGGCTATTCCCTGAAGTGCTCCACTTCAGCAGAGACGCTGGCTCTCCATCGGACAAAGAGTTCTGTTCCCCTTAGGGCACCAGCAGAGCTTGCCTTCTCCCCACACGGTGGGCCAGTGTACTCCGTCAGCTGCTCGCCCTTCCACAGGCAAGTGCTGTGACTTGACACCGGTGCTGCATGTTGGGCACAAATTACTGCCTGGCTCTATCCGTGCATTTTTCAAATAGCCCTGGCGGTAGGTGGTGTGTGCGTACAGGTTCCCAAAAAGCAGCACCTGGCATGGGGAATGCCATCAAGTAACTTCCTGTCATAGGAGAAACAATGTCTGTGGGCTCTGGTGAAGCTGCCCACTCAAACATGCTGTGTGTGGGCACAACATGAGTAACATAAAATAGAATTTGTAGCCAGGCCAGCACAGAACATTTACCACCTTCCTTAGATCATCCTAGATGTTAAAGACATGGGGAGGGGATGAAAAAGTCATTTATTTATCAGTGCTGAAGTGATCTGCCCCTCGCAAGTCTTAGCAGTAGCTGCCTGGATTTAAACGACCAGCTCAGTCTCTGCCTGCATTCACCCACCATCCGTGGTAGAGGCCCCAAGCCCTGTTTCTATGAAACCTGCTGACAGCCCAGGATTGCATTTAATTTGCATGAGACAAACACAGCTCCAACAATGCCCGGCTGTAGCTCAGCAGTTCTTGGGTGTCCCTGGCCCACAACCCACCAGCAATACCCAGCGGATAACACCAGCCCTCATTAAACTTAATTGGGGGCAGTAACAAAGCTGAGTCTCTGCAGACCCTATTTCAGGGTACAGCTTGGAAATTGCTGCTTTAGGAAACACAGACCTTTGCCAAGCAGTAATATTGTACAAGGTCATGCCTTGACTGAGTTCTGGTGTATGTCTCTAGCAATAAAGCCAAAACAGTCCTTTCTTCCTCCCTCCCTCCCCAGGAACCTCTTTCTGAGCTGTGGGACTGATGGACAAGTTCACTTGCACTCCATGTTGCAGGCACAACCCCTCATTTCTCTGCAGTTATCAAAGAAATACCTCTTCTGTGTACGCTGGTCTCCAGTCCGACCACTGGTCTTCGCAGCTGCGTCTGGGGAAGGCAAGTACTGCACATGCCTGTTCTTCGATATAAAGTTAAGACTGTGCTGGGTATTAATTAGTACAAGTCAATTGTACTGATCAGTGGTTCCCACAAGCAGAGCAATGACCATTGTTTTGTACTGTGCAATTAGCCTAACGGAGTCCTTTCTAACTAGCAGGACGACTTTGGTGAGTTGTCACTCCTCATGATACCTTTACTTCTGTTGCCACAGCCACTCACAGGGGTACAACGTGGCAAGATTACCCTGGCTAAAACCTATTTCCAGCTTCCTTGGTTTTGACACTTACTTCGAGAGCTAATGGTTTAAAACAAGAACCTTTTCCTTAGAAAATTGCCCATTTTTGACTTAAGGAATGGAGATTTCACAGAATTTGCCAAGCTGGTTTCAGGTGTCTCTGACAGCAGAATCAATCCCTGCTGTCTTGCAGTGATGTCAGCTATCTGTCACAGCCTAGACACCATCAGATGGGAACAGGTTAAAAAGAACAGCTCTTTAAGTTCCAGACTAAGTAGATACTCACCTGCTGTTAAATACAAAGTCTGTGGCCACAGAGCTGCAATAAACATTTGTTTTACAGGAGACGTGCACCTGTTTGACTTTGAGAAGAGCTCCCGGAAGCCTACCGTTTCCATAAAGCAGGTGACAGGCGAACACCCCGTGTACTGTTTAGAGTTTAACACAAAGCAGACTCGGCTCTTGGCAGCAGGGGATGCTACTGGTACAGTCAAAGTCTGGCAGCTGAGTTCCGACTTCACTGAGCAGGGACTCAGGGAAATGAGTCACCTGGAGCAGCTGGCGAGCGAGATGATGGACTGAGGCTGCGTGAAGCTTGTTACTGCCCTGACTCCGGGAAAAGCTGCCCACGCACCTCTTCCAGAGCGTTGGCCTATAAAACACACGTAACCACGACAGCTGGAGTTTCATCCCCACAACAGTTAAATTTGCACTTAACCATTAAAAACAAGATGATGTGATTTGACCAGTAACTTTTATTGAAGCACACTGCAATATGTTTGTTTTCCCTAAGAGTTTTAAGCTAGGCAGTTTAAGGTTACATCATAAAGTAACATTGATTATTGTAGAGCACAAAGGGAGAGAGAGAGACACACACACACACACATGCAGAGCTATAGTCAGCAAACACGAGCATGTTCTTTGCATCTTTTGTTACTAGTGTTTGAGATCAATTCACAAAGAGCGAACGTGTAAATTCTATGTAGTCGTAGGCAGAAGGAAGTTCTCTGCCCTTGCCGTCCATGTAGGGCTTCATGTGAGAAATGCAGTAATCGGCTTGTTCCCGGGTCAGGTTCTGAAAGACAAAGACAGCGTGGAGGTGGAGATGCGTGCTCTGAGGCTGCAGATGGGGCATCTGCAAGCAGCCCTCCTGTCCCCAAGGGCACACAGCTCCGGGCAGAAGCCAGGGCAGAACTACGCCCGGCATGAAAAGGCTCTGGCTGTTCGCACTATTTGGTTACGAGTTGGAAGGTCTGACCCGAGTCTTCCCACTGAAGAGAGGACAGAACAGGTAACTGATATGAGGAAGCAGTGCAGCCTCTTTATTTCTCTGCCAGCTGGTGGGATTCAGACAGGAAAAACTTGCTGTCTTGGCAGGGCCCTGAGAGGGAGGAGATGTTCATGCTGTCTTAAGCTTAGGCTTAAGTTTCTCCCTGGAATCACTGTCTGGAGAAACATCTCCCTCTACTCTCCCAAATGACTAAAGGAAAGCGCGAGTGTCGGAGGACAGACACAGTGAAATGCACCCCCTTCCCAGGCCTCAGAGTAGCTCTTGTTTGACTCAACCTGAGTAGTTCTTTGGCAGTTAAAGCTTTTCCTCTTCCTCTATAGAGCCAAAAAAGCAACCGGTTAGGGCCATTATAATCATTTCCGTTTGCTGCAGAGGATTCCCTGGCAGGTTCAGAACTGACTCAAGCACAGCAACGCAACCCTCTAAGCAACTGCTGGTCTTGTTAACAATCTATGAACAAAAAGCCTCCATCTGTCCCTCCCTGCTGAGCCACAACCCGTACTCACTTGGTAGAGCTCCTCCTTGGTCACATAGGGCTTCCCCTCTGAGCTGAGGGCGCGGAAAGCGCTCTCGATCTCCTCACTGGATTTCACGTTCTCCGTTTCCCTGCTGATCATGAACGCCATGTACTCCTGCAGCGAGACGTGTCCGTCCCTGCCGGTGAAACACAGCATGTGAACACTGCTCGCCATTAATACTTGAACACAGTGTCTCCATACCCTCCCGAGAGGGGCTTTAACTTTTCTGGGAGGAGTTGAAGTCTTAACGCAGGAGACTGTCAACACCAGATCACTTTCTACAGTGAATTTCTTCTTCACAAGCATCAGTCTTCATAAAGACTCTTTTACATGAAATGTTGTGTAAACCACGGTAGCCTCTCCACAACAAACGTAAGCACAGCTCTCAGCTGTGAGAGACCTTCCAGCCAGCTCCCCAAAGGGGGACACAGTATTTTGCAATAGAAAAATAAAAGGTCTGACCCACATACCTATTGGGATCTACAGTGTCAAGAATAGACTCAAACTCCGGGTCTGGCTCTCCTTCCTCAACCATAGGCAGGTCGTAGCCGAGAGAGCGCAAGCAAGACTTAAACTCCTGGTGATTAAGTCGTCCAGATTTGTCCTTGTCAAAGTGCCTAAAAAAACCCATAAAAACAAACTCCACATTTTTAAGTATCGGTTGTTGAGTAATGAAAGCTATAAAGCAGGCTGAAAACTAGAACCGAGTAGAAGTAGCCCACTATTCTGGACAAATGAGCTTGAATCAATAACTACTTCTATCTAACATGCATAGAAAGTAAGCACAAATTCTTTACTTTGCTGAAAAAGCATCCCCAAAATGGCTATATTCCCAGCTGGAATTCATTGGCAATCCCGGTTCCTACACCGCTGTGCCCACAAGTGCATGTGCCCAGGAGAGGCTCCCAGGTGGCCATGGCTGCGCCCAGCTGGCTGCAGGTGGCTCTCACCATCTGGCAGAGATCAGAGCAGTTCAGCACAAAATTGGGCAGACAACATAGGAGCTACAAACAGATCAGTCAGAGAATCCTGTGTACGGGAGCCATCCACGTGCCAGAAATCTCTCACGCGCATTCCTCTGGCATGCTTTCCCTGCGACTCACTTGAACATCATGCTGAACTCCTTCAGGGCCTCCTCAGTGACTCCAGTCGTGTTTCTGAAAAGGAAGAAGCAGAGCTCATGAACAGTTGCTAAACAGCAGAACTCAGCTGGAGTCCATCTGCCCCAAGCCTGCGTCTGCATCAGAAGGTGAGGACAAACAAGCAAACAATACATTACATCACCACAGCTCAATGGAGTAAATCAATTCCTCTATGATTTCCTCATTGCTAACGGCCAACAGGAACTATTTCCATAACCACTAACTTCATCCTTCTGAAGAGAGCAGGAGGTGGGGATTTACAAGCTCGCTACACCCGTTAGAGCACAGAGAGACTCATTAGCACAGACCCCGCAAGGTTGGTTTTCAGACACAGGCAGATGCGTCACCTGTCTTTTATCCCCCCCAAGTTAGACCCGTGTTACACTGCATGCGGGGTAAGCAATACCGAGCTTGAATCTGCTGTTCCAGGTTGTGCTGCATTCTCATCCCCAGCTGGTCAAGCTGGTCCCACTGCTGCGCCAGCCCCACGGTACTGTGTTCTGTGTATTTGTTGTCCAGGATAAGTGCCTCTTCCATTGCTGCTCCAAGGTCCTCGATCTTCTTCAGCTGGCTCCTCATAGCTCGGATCTCCTGGTGCTTGCGCTGTTAGGAGGGAGTGAAGACGAGAAAATCAAGGAGTCCAGAAAAAAAAACAAACCCTCAAACAGTTAGAACACAGGCTGGCAGGGGTAGAAGGGTTACAGTCGTCTTTTTCTGCTGGGATTATGTATACATATACTGGGATTTGTAAAATAGCATTCAAAACAATGTTCCTCTTCACGCACACTACTGGAAACCAACAGGGCTTGCAAACACTTCTTGAGACAAAAGCTCCCTCTCATTAGGAAACGTGCTGAAAATCCTGGGTCCTCTCTGCCCTACCTCGCTCATTTAGAAAAAAAAGAACAAAAAGGAAAACTACATCAGTGTCGTTTAATGGCTCGTGATGCAAGTAGACATCAGATACCTAAACAGATAATCCCAAAGGTCTCTTTAGTACTCAAAATGTGTAAAATCAGCTGAGATTTTACCATATAATTACATGCATTTCTATTCCCACCCTGTGTTCCCGAGTCATCAGCTGGGAAAGGTGATTTAGCAATAGGTGAGCATTGCTTACTTTAGTTGCTTCCAACTGCGATTCCAGTGTTCCCGATTCCTCCACCATACAAGACCTAAACACAGAGTCACAGTGAGAGTGCACCCTTATCCCATAAAAAATGGCAGGTGGGGCTTGAAATTAACAGTCCTCCCTTGAAATTAAAAACCCTTACAGCAGTATTATTCTCCTGTAGATATTTAAACACCATTTTTGTGTTCTATTTTGACTCATCCTATTTCAGACTGACACGTGTACATCTTGTTTGATTCTTATTTCTTTATATAGTTAATTTCTAGCCCCATTTGAAAGGCAACATGATCAGCAGCCACACTTCATGCCAGATCCAAAGCGCCCGCTTTACTGGACCTAATGAAATTAGACACTTAGTGCAGTCCCACCCCACTCCACCGTGCCCAGCACACACACGCACACACGAACTACAGGTGATTCGCTGGAGGAGGGCTGTATTTGCCAGGAAAGTACAGGCGTTCTAGAGGTGTGTTACATGGGTAAAACGGGGGGAAAAAGACCTTGAAAACTACTGGTTTGGTTTAAAAGTAATCTCAATACGGCATAATCTCTGTAGAAAACTATAGACCTCTCTACACAGCAGTGGTTGGTGGACAGTTGCCTTTCCTGCCCCACCTCTCCCATCCTGTGCACAGAGAAACTGAGGCACAGCCACTCCTCTCAGTCTGATCTCCACACTGAGCTTCTAGGCACACTGCAGCCCCCACGCCAGCATACACGGATCACCGCTGCGGTGATGGTCTCCAAGATCTGCCTATATGGACTAGCTACAGAAAGTCTCTGGATGCTGGTTTTCTCCCCAAGATCCTGAGAAACCTTCAAGCAGCAGTGTTTAAGAACCTCTGCCCTTCCAACACACGTGGCGAGAGTTCATAATCAATGACCTGTGCACGGGCAGCAAGTCTGCGCACTGTGCCGGTGGGCTGCCCTCTCCTTTGACTCTGGTATTTAAGTTCCTAAAACTTAAGCCTCTGGTGCTGAAGTCACTAAAACTGAGCTTTCATCCCCACTGCAATCTATCCTCCTACATGCTTTTGAGCTTCTCGAGAAGGGGATTTCAAGTGCTGAATCACTCTGTAGCAATGAAAATGCACCAAACATCTGGGTGTTTCTCACCACAGGGTTAAGGCTCAGATTCAATGCACATCTAAAGAGATGAAGCGCACACCCCGAACCCTGAGCGAGAAGCTGGGAACCAACCATGGAGAGTCAACAGGGAAACAAACCTCCAAGCATCTCTAAGCTGTGAAAGTTAGTTGGAAGGAAAGCGAGCCTTGGAATTAAAGAGTGCATTTGAAAACCAAAGTGAGGTAAGAAAATAAGAGGAAAAAACCTTCCAGATAGATCATCCCCAACTTCATACTGATAGACACGAATGACACGGCGATATGCTATGCTAGTCAAAGAAAAGAAACCAAGTAAATTCCAAAAAGGAAGAAAGAAAGAACAGAGGAAAGAACACACCGAAACACAGCCACTGCAGTGGAGCCACACTCCAAGCCAGCACCACCTTGCAGCAAACACAAGCAAGTACTTAATGAAAGAAAATTATTCCAATGCTGGTTGCACATACACAAAAATAATCTGTTATTATTTATGGGTAAGTCACAAAAAAGTGAGTCTCACTAAGAGACGAATTGAAGCCTTGCAGTTAACTCATCTACAGCTTCTTTAAAGGCATTCTTCCTCCTAAACACCAAATTCTTCTTCCTCCCCTCCCCAAAGAAAACCTCCTCCAGGCAGTGCCGAGCACACACAAGCGGCTACGGCACACTTTGAAGCAAGGTGTACACACGGCAACTCTTATCTTGAAATTTCTCTGAAGCTCTACCTTCCCTCTTGCCAAGGAAGGCTAAGCACAGCCAATGCCTCTTTCAGCTAAATCGGCATTTTTAATCTAGTCACGCAGAATTAAGTACAAACTCTGCCTGGCATATCAGCAGCCTTCTGGTAATTTGTTCAACAAAAGAGCTTGACATGGTGATCTCAAACTCTGACCCTACGTCTTTTTGTAAATGGCTCCTTTCTGCTTGCTCGTTCTTGAATACCAGAACTAATCTACAACACTATTTTACAAAGGAGCCGAGAATTCAGCATCTGTTCCAGAAAAATCTGCTCCATTCAGCTGTACAACAAAAATGGGGCAAATTATTTTTATCTGGCAGAAACAGTAGAACAAGACATGGTGATCATTACAGAGCAAATAAGCATAGTTATCTGCGAAGATTCCACCCTTTTATTATGAAAAGCCTTCTCTCTTTATAAGACAGGCCCCTGCCTCCTCTCCAGCACTTTACACAGGGCTGACACGCAAGGCCTCTGCACCAGGCCCACACACCACTTGTCAGTGTTCTACATTATGTCTTACTACAGAGCTTCCATTGTGCTGCAGATTTTTAATACTGAAGAAATTTAAATGGACAGACACGTACTCAGAGGGTTTGGCAGTCTGAAGACATTTAAAAGATTTTTTATTTCCTTTCCACTTCTTGACAAATGACCAGCATGCACCCTCATCAGGAGCTACTCCCACAGACAAAAGTGGACTTAAAACTGTGGGCATCAAACTGCCTGCAAACCCAGGCAAGTTCGTGGGTTCATGCTGGAAGGTTTTGTTTTCTCCTATCAAGAATATCATCTTTGTGGGGCATGGTTTTGCAGCAGATTACAAAGCAGGCAGTTCATATTTTCATACTACAGAGTTTTAAGATACCTAATTTCAGTAAAACCTCATCATAGGAATCTTCCCTCCTTACCAAAAATGGTCAATACTTTGGGGGTTTAATTGTTCTAAGTACAGTTATAATGGAAAAGTTTATTTCACTAAGCAGGTCTCCAAATGCTGGAAAACTAGGAAGGACAGTTGTTTTCCAAAGGCAGACTGTTCTATGCTTCCCACCTCTAATCAGATTAAGAGCCTTTGCTTGTGCAAGCCCTCAGAGAAAGCAACAAAAGTTGGGACCTCCATGGTATGCCAGTGGCTACCCGTTAATAATTTCTTCCACTTTTGACTAAAAAATTGTTGGGTTTCTACTGGTTTATACTTAGTCTACTCCAAAACCTTGTTTCCCGTGTCTGTGCACCTCAGCCACACATTGCTCTTTTCAAATAAAAGGGGTTTCAGCACAGCTTTCACAAGCAATGTAACAACAGAAGGAAACACACAGACAGAGCAGAACACATCACCAATTTTTTAAAGATATAAAATTCAATACTAACCCATCTAGCAGGTAAGTCCTGTAGAATGTGAAGATCCAAACATCAGGCAGCAGGACAGAGACAAGACAGCAAGAGAGGGACAGAGATTTGGGTGGGAAGCAAACATCAAGAAGTTAAAAATCATATTTGTATTTCATTATTTCATAGAGACAGAACTATTTGTAAACACAGAGACAGAGAATCACAGGATTACATGAAAACAGAACTCACCTCCTCTGAACCACAACCAAGGTGTGTCAGAACTGGCTAACAGTGCTGTCTGAGCACGGTTACCTGAGTTTTCTAGAAACAAGCTCTTCCATTCACTGCAATTCCCGACCTTGAGATTTTTTTATTTCTAACGCAGTTGTTAAATCTTTACTCCCTCGGCAAGGATATTATTAGACGGCACCCTGGGTAAGTGATTACGAAGTAGTCTTAAGCTTTTTTCACAGTTTCTTTCTCTATTGAAATTCCAGTGAGATTTCTAATACACTGTTCAATACAAAAGGAGCATTTGCATTGGCACTTCACCCAGTCTGTTTGGAGCTGTTTGTTCCCCACCCCCAGCTGTACTGCGGAGTACTTCAGGAATAACTGGAGAAGAGTGAAGTTCTGGGTAACTGGAATTACTGTGGGAAAATTAATTCAGAAGCAGAAACATTTTTAAAGTCTGCTGTTTCAGGGCTTTCCTCTTCCCTCTGGCTAAAGGGGCCTCCCTCAAATCCCAACTGCAGGAAATGAACAAGTCCTGCATAGCTGTTTTTCATCAGGAGACATTTACAGGTTAGAAGACCAAAGAGATGTAGAATGGATACAAATATTAGCTGAGGAATTCTCTAAGGGCAGCTCCTGGGAAGATAAAATATACCTGGTCTCCTGAATCCACTGATGGAAAGCATTAGCATGCTGAGCAAATTCCTGGCGCAATTTGTCATTTTCTTCCTGCCTTCGCTGTTCCTTCTGCAGCTCCAATTCACGTTCCTGAGAAAGGAACAAAAATAATTTCGAACAGAGAAATAATGTGATTGTCCTCATCCTGTAATAAAACCCAAAAACTAAGAGCTGTGTACCAGCCAGTTCTGAAGCTCAAAACAAGACTGAGGCTCAAAGAGTCTCCTGGATATCTTAGACAAAATCGTCTAAGATGACAACACAGAACATTCCTACTGAAGTCTTGAGAACTGGAACTGAACCAGCAGTTATTTTACTGCATAGCACGGACACTAAACACAGGAAGCGAGGGATACGGGCTTTGTGTTTTGAAAGACTGCAGGTGGAAGACCATGAAAACAACTTGATAGCTAATGGAGTTTTTTCTTTGCCCCCAAATTTTGAAATATTTCCATCTGTAGTGTAGTGACAAATTCTTGTACTGATTACCTTGGAGGATAACTTCTGGGGAAGAATTGAAAGTCATAAACTATGCAAAGAACCTCTCTCTCTGTGACTTGCCTTGATAATTTTCTGCAGATTCCTCCAGGTTTCTTCAAGAGCCTCCATAGTAAACCAAGTATAAGGGTTGGAGGCTACACGGAAGCTCTTGATCTGGCGATCAAGCTCTGCCAGCTGGTTGAAGTCAGCTTGGGCAGAACTAAGTGAGGAACGGAAAGCATCATGAGCTTCTCGCAGTGCTTTGATTTCTTCCAGTGAATTACAGCGCACAGGATCCGTCAGGTCCTCTTCAGCATTCTCAAACCAACTGTTGAAGGCCGACGCCTTCTTTGCAAAAGTCAGGAACAGATCCTCAACCTTGGAAAGAAAGAACAATCCAGTTGTTCAGTTCAGTTATGCAAGTATTCCGCATAAGTTGATCTGGAATCATTACATGCAACAGTGATTGTTTGCCTTTATTATTTATTTCTTGAAAGCATCTCAAAAATTCTTATGACAAGTCTCCAGAATCTCCATATTCATTAACTGCAAATTAAAAAGCTAGAAGCTGCAAGTGTTGTATGTTTTTTTTCAACGAGAACAATTACATTTTTGTAGCCCCATGGTTTGGCCACTCACCTTTCTGAAATGCTCCTGAGCCTCCAAGAGTTTCTTTTTCCTGGCAGCAGAATTAGCAAGTAGCTGATTCCAGCGTTTCATCAAGGAAGCATGCCGAGCCTCAATGGCCTTTGACTGGATATGCTTGGCTGCTAGAAGCTGGTCTTTCAGAGCAGTGATGTTTGCAATTCCCTCCTGCTGGAAAGCCTGAAGTCCAGCGTCAAAAGTTTCCTGAAGCATTAAAAGAACAAAATATTTCAGATTGTATTTTTATTTAACCATTCCAATATCCTGCATGTATTTCAAACACAAATACTAGAGCCTCTTGTATTCCGGAAGAGTTCATCTGTTCTCTCCACCACTCATGGGGTGGAGCAGCATTAGCACTAACCTGTTTGGTGAGCAGTGTTTGAACAGAAGAGAGGTCGCGTCCATAATCATCTGTCTTCAGACTGTTTTCCTTCTCACCTGGAAAATGAAACAAATTCAGTAAAAATGTCAACCTCTCAAACATTCCCTCTATTCCAAATTAGGTCACCCCAAAAGCATAAATCAGGTATAGCACTGCTGATTACTCTGGGTTTAGGTCTGCTTGTTGTAACAGCAAGCAAGAAGCTATTTGAGATCTTTGGAAATGAAGGAGCGTTTCAGTTTCTTGGTGACAGGGTACTGTGCCCCAGTACAGAACATACCTATCCATGATTCCACTACATCTGCTTTCCAGTTGAACTGAAGGAAGGCAGAGTTCTCATCCAATTTGGCTTTCCTCTGAGCTGCTGCTTTCTCCAGATCTGACACCTTGCCTCTCAGGCCCTTCATCTTGGCAGTGATGTTCTCCTCATGGTGATTGTTCTACATAACAGGAAGAAAAAAAAATGCATACCATATGATCGTAAGGTCTTTCAAGGCATCTCGTAGGTTGGTGACAGAGCAAGGACTTCAACTGAAAGATTTTGTTCTCAATGCACAACCACTGTCCAAGAAATACCTTTGAAAGCAGTTAACACCAACAGCTTATTCAGCTGCAAAAAATGAGTACAAGCTCTTTTCAAAGAGATGACAAATGATTCCTCAGAGAAGAGTGAGTATACTCTGACATGAAAATGTCCTGGCTAGCCTTTGAAGGTTTTTTTTTTTTTACCAGTTTATGCTCACCTTTTTAATGAGATCCTCTCCGTTAGCACAAACATCGTTCACTCTGTCTTTGTGGACAGTAAAATCAGTCTCAAATGCTTCATGCTTTTTCAGCAAGCCCTGCAAATACAAGACACAGCCATTTTTAAAAATAATTTCTCACCACTTATTAAAAATATTTGTTATAAATCAGCTAACATAAAAAAACCTATTAATCTTAGTTGGTTAGCACAACTTGCTGTTTTTCTGTGGACAAAAGGAGACTGATACTGACTTCCAATATCGCTTCAGCCATTTAATTTAACCAGGACTGTTCAGCAGAGGTCAAGAGATGCAGAACTGCACCAAACTGCAAGTCATTTCTACAGGAAATAACATACTTGGGATGCTTTCATAAAATAAATTCATATTTTTTACAATATAGGCCTTCAAAAGGAATGAGCAGTAACCTCTAAACTGAAAAGACAGTTAAAGAAAAGGTTCGCTAAGCTCTAACCAACAATAATGCAAAAAGAACAACAAAGAGCTGAACTTTCTCCATACCTGGATAGCAGCAAGGGTGTCCCCATAATCCTCGCTGGCTACCAATGTCATCTTCTCATTGATCCAGGCTTCTTCTTCCTCAACATTTGCTACAAACTGCTGGTACTCCAGAGACTCCTCTAGACGCTGACCCCTGTATGGGAAATGAAAGGTAAAATTAGTCACAGTGTTGCTTTATGGCATTTAGATATAAGATGTAAAACCAAATTACAGCAGCAGACAGCATAAGAATGCACAGAGACTGAACCCTAAACACACAATCACGCACACTTCACTTCTCCAGCAGCAGACTGTGGTATCTACAGCTCTAGAAATTCACTAGGCCACAAAGCCTGCAGCTACTGAAAGACCAAAATGAATCATTTTCTCCCAATAGCTTTGATTCAGAAAAACATCCTGGTAGTGGATTAAGGCCAGTTAATTTCAAGTCTATGGTTTCCAACAGATGCAGGAAAAGGCTAAACACAGCGTACATCAAAAAACCCCTCGTGTTTCTACTGAAGAACATTATCACTAAAACTCTTCTCAATAGTCTAGAGCCTGTCATCAGTGACATGTGCTATTACATCATATTACTGACTAATGACCCATACCCTAAAACCACAAAACTCAGTAAATCTGGTCATTATGAGTCCATGTAACTTCTAATTAATACGGAATTTTGCAAAAACATGTCTTACACACCTAGCAGCTGCCAATTGTTTTAACTCTTTCCAGTGATCCACAAACTGAGCCAGTCTCTGCTGTATCTCCTCCTTTCCAATTGTGTTATCATCTGAAAGCTTCTTACCAGTGTCTAGAACACCCTGCAAAGCCGAGAAACACAGTTAATGGAACATCACTTGCTCTCTTTCTTATGCACTCTCTTTGGATTCCAACAAACCAGTTACTGGTGTTCCTATTTGCTACAAACAAGCAAGATGTTACTTACAGAGAAATCTGTCAAAGAGAGAAGCGTTTACCTGGATAGCAGGTTCATGGGCAGCTAATTCTGCTTCTAAGCGCTTGTGCTTTTTCCTAAGGTTCTGTACACCAGTTAGGTCTCTGCCATAGTCCTCTGAGCTCACCAACAGCTTCTTCTCTCTAAATTCAAGAGACAAGAGACAAAGATAAAATTTGAAAATTACTTCTATAGGTCAAACCTGATGGAAAGAAAAAATAACTGCAGATAAGGAAATGCTCTGCATAGCACAAAAATCTTGGATGTAAAAAATTGTGTACATGAGTTGCCAGAAACAGCAGCTGGCTCCTGGCAGCACATTCAGGGAAAACGTGTTGGGGAAGGAAAGAAGGTGACAGAGGGCCTGTAATTCCTCTCTGAAGGACAAAGCTTCTCTATACTGTTTTCTTTCTAAGAAGATATCTTTTGTAAAGTTTACCTGCTGTTGTCCAATTTTATTTTTTTATTTTACAAGCATGATCAGAAAGGTGCTCTAATTTGAATGATTTCTATCAGGCTTACTTCTTTCCCTCCTCCCAAGACACTAACACCAATATGGAAAGAGCATTGGATTAATTACTACAACTGGCTAGAACAAACAAAGTATTCAAACTGAAAGTTTGAAGTTTCGCTAGGTGCTTTCCCAAAACACTAGAGTCAAATTTCAGTTATCTGGTCCAGGTCTAAACAGCATTACTTTTTCCAGTACAGAGCTTTCCTTCTTGGGGTTTGACCAAAGAAAACTATAGATAAGAAGCCCCACCCAAACTAGTGCTGAAGCCATTTTGATTATAGTTTTCCTTGAACAGAGAGCAAAGGTGATTTCTTGTAGAGAGACATATTTGTGGAAAAGGCAAGTTATAAAACCATACACTACAGACTGTGAATGTTGTTAGCAAGCTGGCAGTAAGCACACGCCCCCATGCCAGAGCCAAGAACTTCCAAAATACACACTTGATCCAGGACTCCTCATCATCCATATCACGGAAAAACTGATGCAAACGGTGGGACTCGTTCAGCTTTGCACGGCGGGCAGCTGCCATACTCTTAATTCTCTGAAAGCGCCCATTAATGGTCTCACGTTTATCCTTTACTTGGGATGTATCGAACGCACTGCTGGTCATCAAGCTGTCAGCCTGACTGTTCAGGTCCTTCAGACGATCCTGGAAAGGTGGGTGAAAAAGCACGTGAATTGCTTGACTCTCATTTCTGTGTTTGCTATGTCAGTATAAAAATCATAATCTGACTGCTGTGCAGAGTCACAGTTTTTATTAAGAAAACATGTTTCAACAAGTGTATGACTGCAGCATGTACTGAAGCGGTACCTGTAGAATTTGCTGATTACTGTGATTTATCTTCCAAAACTAAAAGAGAAAGCAATACCTCATGAGCAGATATATCAGCTTCCAGTAACTGGTGTTTCTTCAGAAGGTTGTTAACTGAAGCCAAGTCCTTCCCGTAGTCTTCAGATGCCAACAAAGCCTCCACCTGAGAGCAGGGAAGTAAAAAGGGGATGGAGAATGAGTTGTTTTCATAAAATCCTTGAAATTATACTGTCTTTAAAACTGTGCAAATTAATTCTCAACTTTCTACAAAATGGATAAACCTTTGCCTCATCACCTGTTTAATTCCTAACAGATTCTATGCAAATATGCCTCTTCTCATCTTATGTTTATAAATAACATTAAAACATCCACAAGATTTTTAATCGTAATAAAATTTTTTGCAAAATAAAGCCAGACTTGCTCAAAGGTAGGCTGTGCTCCATAAAAACATAACACCACCAAAGGGAATGAAAAATTAGAAAAACAAATCTTGCAAGAAAATAATCCCAACTCTCAGTTACCTCTGAAAGCCAGAAATCAAAGTCCTTGATTCCAGTATTGAAATTCTGTTGCTTATTAGCTTCTTTCAGCTTCTGACTCTTCTCCGCTGATTTTTGTACCAGGAACTGCCATTGGTCAGCCAGGGCAGCTAGGCGTGCCTGTTAGAAAATGGAAAAGACAAACGCTACCAACTAAAAACGTAAGTTCTGATAAATGCAAAACCAGAGTATGGTGCAAGTTTGGCTGTTGATTCTAGATATGCAAATTACACAGTCACTATTTCATGCTGCCTAGCTATAATTCAGTTCAACTTTCACATTGCGAACATAGGATCGGAAAA
The DNA here is from genome assembly GCA_013398225.1 of Steatornis caripensis. NCBI lineage: Eukaryota > Metazoa > Chordata > Aves > Caprimulgiformes > Steatornithidae > Steatornis > Steatornis caripensis. The sequence goes on from VZSC01005084.1 coordinate 173,249, forward strand.
CTTACCACCCTTGAGAACAAAGCAGAATGACTACCCTGATTTCTACTGCATAGTTGAAATAGAAAAGCTTCTATAAAACGAGATTTGTTTTTGAGGGGCACTCTTGTCCCCCAATTATCCAAACACTTCTCAAAGCAAAAACTAAGCAAATCTTCTAAGACTTGTTGTATCTACCTTAACAGCATCCTCACTGCCAGCACATGCTCCTCTTTCAATCAGCGAGTTCCCCATATCAATGACTCCGCGGATCCGATCTGCATTGGCATGGAGCTCAGCTTCAAAGGCTTGGTGTTTCTGGTGTTTGCTCTGGATACAACAAAACCAAAACTGTTAGAGAGTGGACAAAGGGCTCCTCAATTGTTCTCATGGGCCAAGAGGACAGCACAAGAGTTGTCGACATACATAAAGAGGTCTATATATGGCCTGATCTAAAGAAGTTCTCTCTCTCAGTAAGAATACTTATTGCTCACTCAAATAGTAACTCTCAATAATCTGAGTAACCATCAAGCTTTGACCTAGCAAAACTTTTTGTCCACGAGCTGGTACATATAACTCAGGTGACACCTGCGTTTTACAGACGCCCATACAACGTTCCTTGCATTAAGCTTAGCTGTTACTCAAGTAAAGCTTTCTCATTTTCAATGCCATCACCTTTTAAAAGCAGCAATTACACATACCCTAAGCAGAAGGCACAGTAGATCACCCTTTCTACTCCTATAGTAATTTCACAAATTTCTATTTCCCTTCCTAATCTATAGGTAATTAAGACAAATCACTGCTGCAGCTGATCTGCTATCTGCACAGTTTTGGTATTAGTCAAAGTCATACACGGCCACATTATATATTAAAATAATGAACTAACCACCAAAACCCCCTATGAAAATAACTGAATTATTTGTTAAAATATTTTCTCTGCAGAGTTGAGAGCACCATGAGAACAACAGGAGCCTTGGTGTGGGAGGAAGTATGCAGTTCTCTGTCATATATACATGATCCATCCACCCACCAGGAAGATGACAATAGCACAAAAATGACAAGACAGAATTTACAAGTATTAACTAGAAATGCTAGTAACATTAGACAGGGGTATACAATGCCCTGAGAGAATGGAATGAAAGGAAATGTTAGATTAAAAATAAAAGATGGAAAATACTATAGCGCTGGCATGAGAAATTCTGCATGAACTGCTTTATTTTGGGAAATGTTAATCCTGAATGCTGAGATTATAAAAACACATCCTTCAAAGCTAATTTACCAATACGTAAAATTCAATCAAAGCGCTGCCAGTTGCATATCTCCATATAATTACCATGACAACAAATTCCAGACAAGCCTTTTTGGTTTAATATAAAATTCCAATTTTTTTAACTAGAAAATAAATAAATAAAAATTTTAATGTACCACAGCCTAAACTGACAAACAACGATTGTTTCCTGTCTTACTTTAGTTAGTTTCCCCTTTCTTTGTTCTGTATTCTCATTCCACATATCCTCATTTTACTCTACTTTTTTGATTCTTACAAGTCCTGTCAGCTTTCCATCTGGTACTTATCTTTTTCTGGAGTGTTCCTTCTACATTATTCCCTTCTATGCTACTGCTGCAAGAACTAAGCCATCTAGGTCTATCATTTCATTGAATCCTCCACCTTCAGCATCTGATTCTACAAACACAAGCTAACAGAGCTGGCATTATGTCACGTGTTAAATCATCACCACTGAACATTCAGACAGGAGGATGACAGGCCCAATAGCCAAATTTCTGAAAAAGGAGAGCAGAAACCCGTTTTTCTATGGGCTAACTCCTAGAAAACCCCACCAAACTACATCACTAATGCACCACGAATTAAACAGATCATGCAGAACACCTGCAAAAAGAATACATAAATAAATGATGCTGAATAAGCATTAACAAAAAAGCCACACCCATAACATGAAGATCAATAGCTGTACCTGGACGTAGGTAAAGAACTAATGGAAAACAAAGAGATTGCATCAACTGATGGATGGAGCCACAGACTGCAACCAGACCTTGTGCTCACACATAAGCTATACAAAGAAAGCAAATTCACATACCAGGGCTAGTCCAAACTACTTACCAGCAGTTTGGAAAGCTATAAAACAGATCGAGAGAAGTAGTTCAGTGCATTCATACTACTTCATAAACCGGCGTTAAAACATAAGAGCTAACTTTAATTAATTATTAATTAATACTGAAAAATAAATGAGACTTCACATTTTAGAACATAAGACAGAGATGAGACCCAAGAACTCCATTTCCTTATTTTATTATCTAGATGCTGAGAGAAAGGCAGAACAGCTACTCAGGGGTTTCTTCAGGAAACTTGTTGCTGCAGATACCACATATCTTATTAATAATATGCATCAATAATTACCAAGCAAGTTCTATTTTGGGTCTCCTTTCATGCATAATGTAACTTCCATTTTCTCCTTGTTAAATGGAGACCGTTTCCATCATGGTACATTATTCTGTTATCACTGATAAAGAATTCCTGAGCATATTTTTTCAAACCAGAGTATGCTTTGCAAAGTTAAAAATTGTATTGTCATTTTTGAGCTGAGAATCGTATTCACCTGGATATTTGTGGGATCCTTATAGGACTCATCACTTGCAGTTTGGAGCTTTTCACTGATCCAAGCTTCTATTTCATCCACATCACGACTGAACTGCTGGAGTGTCTGAGATTCTCCTAACTTTGATCTCTTTTCAATCATTTGAGCTTTCAGACGAAGCCACCTGTACGCAATTAAATATATATGTTGAACGAAAAACTAGAAATGCACACGGCATCACATTGAACAGATACAAAATGTTGTCAAAGAGCATTCTCTTTCAGTCAGTATCTGCATCCCATCTAACAGGGCAATACTGACCTGTCCAGAACCTCATTGCGTCTGTTAGCAATGACTCCTTTTGCATAATGATCAGCAGAGATCAACTGGTCAGCAAAAGACTGTAAGACAGCAATTTTCTCTTCCTATTAAAAACAGAAAACATAAATTAGAACTGTGGTTCCTTAAAGTCAATTGATGAGCAGGGCATGGAACAGAACTTCTTTTTCTTCTTTAAAGGTGACTCAATGAAGGAAGGCTATCTTCTGGAAGACTGGACAGTTCAACTTCAGAACACCTTTCACCTGTAGCGCTTAGGAAAAACGTATCTTTTGGACTTTAAGCTACAGCAATATGATCTCTCAATAGAAGCAGGCAGCTTTCTGTTACAAAAAACTGAAAAGATACCTTTTTCTGTTGTAAAAAAAAAATATTTCAAATCAGTAAGAGGTTTACACAAATACTTGCCACTATTCCTAGACTCACTGTAGGCGGTGAAATACATCCCTATCTGTGTTATCCACTTCTAAACTTGTGCAGCAGATCCCAAATGGTTGAATATTTAGAACTGAACTTTAGAAGCCATACACAGTGGTAACTTCTTTTGCTAATAATCTGCGTAAGAAAAACTATTTTCCCCATACTTCAGCTACATTCCTCACCTGGACATTGATTGCCTTATCAAAGTCTTCATGTTTCTTGATGAGTGCCTCCACACTGTCTAAGGAGTCTCCTTTATCTTCTGTGTTTAGGAAAGCCTCTCGGGCAGCCATCCAGTTTTCAGCTTGTTCACAGTCCCGATGAAAGAGCTAGGGTGAAAAAGCTCCAAAGCATGAGAAAGACAGGCCCACAGCACTGTTCATCACTGTGAAAGGATAAACTTTCTTATGAAAGGAGGAATTATTTTTCTTTTTAAAAATGCATCAGAGTACCTGTAGTTCTAGGCACTGGTCTAGCATCATTCGGCGCTGGACCCAGGCCTTCTCTAGGTCTGTCCGTTCTTGATCTAGAATATCCAGTTTCTCCTTGATCTCTGGGCTGGCATAGTGTCCGTGAGCCAGAAGCTGTTGTCCAAACTGTTCAAACGCCTGGAAAGTGCCAGCCCTTGCATCTATTTCAGTGCGGTGTTCCTGCAAGGTACAGAGATACATTATTATATAAATAGACAGCAGAGCTGGACCTGATTTGTTTTTGGAACTCTAAATGGAAACTGTCAGAAAAAGAAACATTTGCTGATGTTTATGATACACACTTATCATCCTTCACATACCTGGTGCCTTTCCAATAAAGCTTCAGCTCCAGTCACATCCTTTGCAAGTTCATCTGAGGAGACCAGGCCCCGGATTCCATTGATCCAAGACATAAGGTCCCTGTGAACACACATTAATAAGGAATTTTTCCCTCCCTACACTGAAATAAGTCAGAACATGAAAACCAGTCCATTTTTGATCTCTTCCCAGAAATATTCCTGGGGAACAATAAGCCTGGGGAACAATAATACTTCACTAATAATGTAGCAGACAAATCGGCAAGTGTCTTTACCTGAAATCACTGAGGAAACGCTGTAGGTCATGAGAATCTCCAAGCTTCTCTTTGCGCTGGTCAGCACGTTTTCCCAGACTATTCCAAGCCTGATTCAACTCAGTACACTTTTCTTGGAGGTCTTCAGCAGATTCTGGATGTGACTGGATCAGACGTTGGGCAGTTTCACCGAGAGAATTCACCTAGCATTACAGAAAGGGAAATAAACACAATGAAGACAAAAAGAATCTTTTCCATAATTCAGTCATTTCTGCTAGATAAAAAGCAAGCTTTTGGTTTTGTCCTCCTCACAACCTCACCTTGTCTCCAAGAGCTGCCAAGTCTCTCTCAAAGCCTTCATGCTTGCGCTGCAGAGCCTGCACACTGGCCAAATCATGTCCATAGTTGTCTGTATTTAATGCTTGATTCTTCTCTTCTATCCATTCTTTTGTTTCATCAGCATCTCTGATTTGAGTGAAAGGAAGGGAAAAAGAGAATTAAAATGGAGGTCATACTAGGATCTCTGATATCTAGGTCGCAGGTTTCCAGAGAAGTTCACACAGTTGATGGCTCTATTAAATAATTTCCCAAGGTGACACAAGCGAACTTTGGCAAATAGGACAGTAGTCCAGACCTCCCTAGCCTGCAGCAATCCCATGCTTTCATGTTAACAAGACTTTTTTTTCTAGGAAGAATATAAAGAATTCTTGTTGGACCACTAGTGTGACTTCCACTGAACAAGCTGGGGCTTGAAATATTTGTTTATAAGAGGTCCCACTATGTTTCAGAACCCTTAATAGACAAAGCGTTTTACAGAACTAAGACTAAACACAATACAAACACCTCACCTGTGGAATCTCTGGACTTCATGGGCACTGCCCAACAGCTGGCTTCGCTCCTCTGCTAACTGCTGCAGAGATCTCCAGCGTTCATTCAGTTCCTGCAAAACAAACAAATAAACCCCACTGACATTGCAGACCACAGTTTTACAGCATTACTGTTCACACAAGAAACTCTCATGCTGGACTCACTGAAGCTTTATGAAGTCAAACAGAAAACTTCAGTAACCAGTAACATTTTGTTCACTGTGTTCGCAAATTATTTTATGTACATAATAAGATACTGATGTAACCTCAGAAGCGAATGCTGTATATGTCAATACTTCTTTCAATAAGTTCATTCAAAAGGGTTTATAAAGAGTAATGAAAGACAAAAGACTACGGAAAAGGAGAGTAAAAAATGTTCTCAGCTTTTAAATCAGCTCAGAAGAAGTTGTAGTATTACCTTGATTGAGTTAAAGGTTGCCACTGTGTGCACCATCATACGTGCGGACTGTATGAAAAAAGACAAATTAAAAAATGTAGCATTAAAGTCAACTATAACCAATCAGAGCCAAAATCAGACTGAAAGAAAGCTCCTTAATCTGTAATGACTTGACCTTGGTAAAAAATACAGACTTTGTAAAATACAACTCTGCAAAATGCAGGAAGAAGGAAACACCCTAGGTTTTAAAGGTTTCAATGTAAACTGTTGAATTCTTTCATTTGTATACACCTCCTTAGAACAGTGTTTTGAATATACTGTTAAGATGAAAGAGAAGCAAACAGTAAAAAAATCAATGCAAGTACATTACAAAGGCAACTAAGAATATTTAGTTGCAATACCCGAGGTATTATAGAGCAGAGTAAATATAATTAGAAATTTACAAGCGACTACTATCACATTAATGTAAATTGCAACAAACAATAATAGTCTTAATAAGGACAGAAAAGAGAAATTTTAAAGGCAACATGCAGTAAGTGAATTAAAAAAGCCCAAACCCTTAGTCATAGGGACAAAAAAATAAAAATCACCCAAATGGTTTAACTCTTGGCCTGAGTTTTTGGCAAAATCAGCTTAGCGGTTAATTCAGCTATTTCTAAATCACCATCAAAATTAGGAAAGGTTCATCAGAAAAATAATGAGCAATTCCCTCCAATATGCAATCTACTTTTCTGAAAATGACGGATTACTTGCAAAATTAATCCCTTTGCAGATATGCACAGAGAAGAAATTACAGTTTGCTAAGTTACTACGACACTATTAGGATTCACTGTACATGTATACCATCTGTACAAAAAAAATTAAAAAAAAAATCACCAATTACTGTTGACATAGCTGCATTTTCTACAATGCAGTCAATATAGTGCATACTTATCTCTTTTTCCCTCATTCACTCAGCTTGAAAGATGTACAAGCAGCTTTAAGTCTAAGAGGATGGATGTAAGGCATAAAACATGTGAATGAATATTATAGAGAAAAGCACAATGTTGGATAATGTCAAAAATATTCAAGATATTTCTGCACATCAGCAGGTGACAGCTATTCCATTGTAAGCCACTAATGAACGGAGAAAGGCTTCTTCTAACTAGTGTAGGAGATGAGCTAGAGATGAATAATGGAAGACAAAGATACTGCTACACACACAATATATATTCTTTACTCAGGGAACATTGACGTAAATGGCTTTGACTTTCAGGAATAAAAACATTTCTTTCTGTTGGCTATGTAAAAAAAGAACTCATGCTAAGTTAACAGGGACTATTTCCCACCTAGTGGCCATGTAATACCTAGAAACATCAGTATAAAAATCAGAATCAGTCCTACAGTACAAGCCGAACATGTAACAGAGTTTCACAGCAGAGGGGTAAAAAATGGATGGCTGTCAATCTCTATGGCTAGAGCAATTCTGTTGGCAACCTATCTCAGTTATTCTCATAATCGTACCTGCAAATACAGAGGTGACATAGTTAACTTGACTTTGCCTAGCTGGCTTTTATTTTTAAAACAAACAGCAGTACCTATATGACATCTTTAAATATCGAGAGAATCTGTAGCAAGTATATGAAGGCCAATTCCTGCTGACTGATCAACACATTTTTGTAAGATGCTTGTTGAAGTAAACAATCAAAGTGAAATGAGTCATTCGCGCTAAATCAGTATCAATTCAAACACTTGACAGTGTAGACTAGGACATGATTAAAATAACTTTGTCAAAAGTCTTTAAAAAAAAAGGGGGGAGGAGGCTAAAAAAAGAAAAAGGGGCATATGAGAAGGTACATGGTCTAAAAGAGATGATGTGCTGTAGTGTTTGTTTACTTTCCTGTTGTGTTCTACTAAGTAATGACACCTACCTTCCAAGGAGAGGCTGTCTTAGAATCAGTTTCATCCTGTTTGAAAATGTGAAGAAACAGCTTTAAACAGGAGGCAAAATCTGAAACTATCAGAATATACTAAAAATCTTTGTAATTTCTCCATCTTCAATCCTTAACAGAGTAAATAAATTTTTACAAGGAAGTATTTCTGTAATTTTGAGTTATCCTGCTCTGCATTGATTTGTAATGTGGGGTAAGACACTCTGGAAGTAAAGGGATCAAAGATAAGATAATCTTTTTATGTCCATTCAAAGTCATTATTGAGTTCCTTTGTGGAAATGGACTACAATTACGGCTGAACTTCTACTTGTACATCCCAAACCTGCTGTAATTGCCACACTATCTCAGAAATCAACACTTACCCTGGGCATCATACCATAGACTTCCTGCAAAGGAAAAAGGACAAATGGAAACAACTTGTTACTTTCTAATAAAAAGAAAGTTTTTGCTGTTTTTGAGAGTATTTCTTCTACAAATTGGTTACGAGTATGTCATTAAGCCAAACAGCACTCACACAACCTAAACGTGTAGCAGAAATGGGAGTTTGACTACTCAACCATCTACTGCAACACACCATCTTAGAGCTCATAAAATAAGCAAGCTGCTTCAATACTCGGTTGGCACTGGATAGAATTATTTACAGAAATAGCACGAGTTTGTGAAAAGCTGGAAAAAAAATAGGTACGTTACAAAAAAACCCAACCCAAAACCAACAGAAAACCCACAAAATCCTTCCACTGTAAGTTCAGCTCTATTTATTTCTGTTTACTCCTAGCATTTCTCACCATTTTTTCTGCAAAGAAATGAAGGCTGAAATTTCAAATTCATATTAAGCAAAGCTAACACATGGATTCTCCATGACTTTTAATATTATTTTAAAGACTTCTCATTCCTAAAAAAAGAAAAGAAAAAGCTCTAGATGGTGCAATTTGCTATACCACTATTTTAAAAGACAATTCAAAGGGTACCCTTGTGATGGCCACGCAACGGAACAGGCAGTAAGTGTTTCTGGTTACAATACCACTACTATCAGATCAGCGAGCAAAAATGAACAGCTAGAATCTTGCTATGACACACAAACCAGAAAACAACAGTCAAAAGAAAGGAAGTCTTGCTTCGCAAGAGGATTAGACTAAGTTAGGAAAAAAAGCAGACCTGTTGCTGTACTGCTTGCACTTCATCTGCCATCAACCCTTCTGACTCCAGGTCATTCGCAACCTTGTTTATGTCTTTCAGACGTGACTCGTTAGCTTTTAAATCCTGCACAGAACAGTAAAGTATCACAGCATTAACATTCACACAAGCAAAACACGTGGAACAAGCTGGCACCCAGGGGTGCCAAAAAGTACAGGGTTTGTAAACAGCAAGAGTGCAGCACACTTGACCTTTACAGTTACCAGTGAATACACAATGCATGAGAGTCTATGCCAAGAAACTCCAGCTGCCAGTGCCAAGCATCAATGGATTAAAGAAATGCGCTATCAAGAGTATTTCGTACACAAGCTTAATTAACAATAAGGAATGGAATACACTTTTAAACCGTCAGGTATACAACATTACCAACCTGAAGATCAAAAGCTATCCTCCATATTACTGTACTAATAAGCTAAAAGGCTATCTCAAAAAGTAATTTTACTAAGACACTTATATGCTTCCAGCCAAACAGACTGACAGAGAGCTTTCTATAAAGCAGAAAGGGAACCTGGTTGAAAAACAAGTACTGGAGAACTTGTATTTAAATTTTAACAGGTGACACATTTTAATTTCAACCTTTAGCTTATTTTAAAAGAACCCAAATCCAGTAACTGCTATCATCATCTCACCTACAATATTAGGTCGGCTCAAATTGTTTGTTAGGCAACTTTCAAGCTGTAAACATGCTAATGTCCACAGAACTGTCAAATCACTCTTTTTCAACGTACAAGGTCAAGCATCTTTCCATTTCAGTGCTCAGTACCTTACCAAAGTGGACAGAACAAATACGTCTGCCCAAGCAATTCTTTCACAACTCATGCAAAGAAAAAAAACCCCCAAACATCTAATATTGCAAATATTGGGGGAAAAAATAAAACTGAAAGCCTACCAGCATTTTTGAAGCAGCAAATTGTTTCGTTTCTTGGGAAAAACTCTACAGATGGAAACCAAAATGTATCTCGCCTTTCAACAAAAAGGGAGAGGAATAGCTTAACTGAAGGTTATACTTTACACAAAATGAAACTCCTCCAAAGCTTGGCAGGTTCTATATTTGAATGTGTTGAAAGAGAGTTTAAGCTCCCTAGGAGCTGGCAAGCATGTAGCAACCTGGAGACTGTAATCAAACTGAAGACTTTTGAACACAGGATTCTCCCTGTCTTCACAAAACAAAACTAAAAAATGCACATACACCTTTTTATTTCCAATCAAAGCTATGTTTCCTTCTCAGCTGTGCTCAGGTATGAAAAAATTATCATGGACATATGATCAGAAAGCCTGAGGGGAAAGACTGAAACCAACAAACACATTATGCAGCATTACAGCGTACCTTCTGGAAATCATCAAATTTCTTCTGTAGCACCTCCACCTGCTCCAGATCAGCACCCACTTCCTCATTTGTGAGTGCAGCTTCCTTCTCATTGATCCACTGTTGAAGCTCATTAGCTTCACGGAAAAGCATGAATTTTTTGCAGCTTTTTTCTAGCATGCCTTTACGTTTTTCTCCCAGCTCAAGAAGAGAGTGATACCTGGAACAAGCAGAAAATGAAGGCAAGGGGCAGTCAGATTCAACTGAGCAGAGTCAGAGTCATGTACCAAGTTCTGGTACCACCAACGATGTCGGAAATCCCTGCAGTCTGCACACTGTTCTTCTACAGAATGATCTACTTGTACGTGATTAGGTAAATGTAAACTGTACATGTTTCTCCTCTACATGGATATGCACACCAAAATGAGATTTCCCATATGCAACGCTTCACTGGACAAAAGCAAACCCAAATCACAGCTTAGGTCAGGGTAGGCTCTTAACCTACAGCAGCACTGCAGTACAGTGATAACTCCATAGGGTCTTACTTCCTGAGAAGTACTTCCCTATAGTACGTCAAGTTTGCCATCAGATTATCGAAATCCACTAGCCTCTCAGCTATTGGACATACATCTCTTATCTAGCCATTACTCAGGGCAAAATCTGCTGAATGTTTAAAAAAAGGTGTTATTTCTTTGATAACGCAACTATATTCAACAGGGAAATCCATGAAACTCATTTCACATACACTGTTCTTATATCTGTGGAATTCCCAACATCATCAGTGAAATTACTCCTCGTTTACATTAGAATCAATGAAAAGTAAAACCTCTAAAATGTTTAAATTGGTTTGAAAAGGCAAATAAACCTCAGAAGACCACCCATTTATTTAAAACCACAAGAAGACTGATGTCTCCTATTTGATGCCCGGTAACCAAGTAGACACAGATGATTCTAACAAGACCTTTCCCAAGCTATTGCCAAAAAAAAGCCAACGGAAGTTTTAGTCATTGATGCTGAATTACAGATCTCTCTGCAATGCATAATGCCTGTTTCTAAAAAACCTGCATTCGGAATAGCCACACCCCTAACACCCATTCTTACTGTTACCCTATTTTAAGTCTTCCAGAAGATGAGATATTCTAGCTGCATGTGGATGGTTTTTTATATCCTGAATCAGATTGCACATTCATCTACTACAGTGATCAACAGCAGCAACTGATTCTCATTATTAAACCATGAAGATATCCATTTTGATGTTACTAAATCAAATAATCTAAGATACTGTTGAGACACCTGCAGGGGCAGGGAAATAGGGAAAGGGCAGCCTTACAGTGTTTTCATTTCCCACCCTGGAGCACACAGGTAAATACTGAGCCCTCCCAACTTTAAGAGCTCTGTAATGCGCATTTTCCTAACCAATAACTCAGAGATTACAAAGTCTGTTGAAGAACATCCTTGATACCCTGGGCTGTAATGTCTGTACATCAAACTGATAACGCCAAGTCTTTCCATGGAAGCAGAGACTTTGCGGTTTCCTGTCTATTCTGGTTTAAGGCTGGATAGAAAGGAACTAAGAATCTTTTGTATGAGGTTTGAATGGAAATATTCTGCCCTGACTTGAATGAGCTACTACATGCAGGAAAACACTGTTTTGAAGCCTGTGATGACTGCAGATGTTTGCCTCAGCATACAATTTTAGGTATTAAATACTTAGCTCACAGTGGATTCCTTTAGAAGCAAACCTTCCCTCAAAGTTGCTTTCCAACACTTCAGAGATTAACATAGTACTTTCAATTTTGATTCTTAAGAAATATATTCTCTATGAGAAGACAGTCAGGCACAGCCAATGAACACTATTGCTTTGCATCTCCCAGCAACTTCCAAGACCATAACGGAAACTTGGTATTTTTCACAGGAGACATGAACACAAGTTTGAAAACTAAGTTAATGCTATAATAAAAAACAATCATCCTAAATAAACTCATGCTTTTTGACTACTCAGCATGAATGTTACTTTATATGATAAAGTATGGTATCGTCACCGTTCCCAAACTCTAAGGCATTCACGTGTGATGATATATTTTTCTATATTTATGTAAACAAATCAATACTTGTATCTGCACCTCAGAAAATGCAAGAGATGCTTTTTAAAGAAAACAGTCTAGATATCACTAAAGCCTCATTTGGTAAGCAAAATCAGCATATGGAAAATAACATCATCAACCCATTTAGCAGCACAGAGATGACCAACAAGATAAACAGCTGGCTGGACGGCTGGCTTTAAAGAGCACGTGAAACACATACCACGACACTCATCTAAACTAAATAATTCACATTGCAGAAATTGCTTGCTTCATGTCTCTTTGGAGCAGCTTTCCCAAAGAAATAAACAAAGGCAGAATGAACAGTGACAGTATGGAGACAGCATGGTTTAGAAAGGACTAATCCTACTCACAGTTCTTCGACCTGTTTCATACGCAGAGATACACTGCCGACTTCCTTAGTTATGAGAGTCCTGCACAGACAGAGGGAGCACAGCAAATGCATGCAAAAAATTAGTCAGATTAACAAAAATAATGAAAGTAGCAGCTCCATCCATGGGTTGTCTGTGGTAGGAGATGGTTAAGAGTTCACATTTAAATGGAGAAAATCAGGTGTCATTCAGAAGCAAACAAAGCAAATCAGACCAGGAGTACAGCTCACGTAAAGGAAACCTCAGCAGTACAGTTGAACTCTCTCTATAAGGTCTCCTCATTTCCTCATCATTGTGCCATGTGATTGTAAACTAAAGGGTGGTTCCCTCTCCTTGGCTTTAAAATAAGGCACCCTAGCTCTTCTGAACAATGCGTCACAATTTTTCAGCATCCTCTCTTCTCACTGGTACAAGCTTTTTATTATTATTATTTGTTGTTTTGTGGTTTTTTATGTTTTTGTGTTGTTTAGGGTTTTTCTAAATTTTAGAGCTAAAGCTAGTAATTGTGTGCCACTGTAATAACTGGTGACTCAGAACAACTGAGAGGGAAGAAATTCTCATGTAGAATGACAGCATAGCTGTGCAAACAGATGGGAGTATGCATAAAACTTTCAGCTTTGGCTTCCAAGTGGCTTGATAAGATGAGCCAGTAGCTCACAGCTATCATCCACAGCCCTTGCCTGAACTAATCTACAACTACCATGTGCTTTAGCAGGTCATCAGCAAGCAGTCATGCAGTTTGCTCTATTTGCAATGGCACATTCCTCTTTTAAAAGGAAAAAAAAAAAAAAGGAGGGGGCCACATTTTAGCCCACATAATGGCAACAAATAATGGAACCACATTTCAGTCAGCTCCTAAGGAGGTCACCTCCAGAGGCAGCCCTGTATAGGGAGGGTACTGTACTTTATGTAACCAAATTTAAGAAAGCTTTTCAAAACAGATCACGCATTAAGAAGTGACAACTACAAATACAAGAGCTGCTTAGGACAGATACAACTCACAAACAAGTTTAAGTTGTTAGGTACAACAACAAAAGGAACACATAAAATACTGAAGTCAGACAGCAAGTAGAGTTCTAGTGTCATGAGTTTTACAGTTAAAAAATGGGAAAAGCAACAAGAAAATCTAGAATGAGGACAGAACAACTCTATATCGTGTCCCTAGTAAAGGAGCCCCTTGTTTTGCTCCAATTAATTACTCCCTACTGTAAGAGGCATTAGCCTAAACTTCTGGCATACGCAAGGCAAAGGCCATGCCAGAAATGCTGGATGGGTGTCATATCTCATCAGTTAGATCTTACTGGTTGTCAATTTGCTCCTGTCGCAATGCTATGCTGCCTTGCTCTTCCAGGAGATTCTCTCGGGATGCGGACTGAGCAGGATCTAGTTTTTTCACATAGGCAGCTGGTACAAAGCCCTGACGGTCATTAACTTCAACTTTCCACCAGTCCTGGAAAGGGACAAAAGAAAAAACAGCAACCACTGTGAGGCAAGCATCAAGCATAAAGTACGCTGAACAACTGAAAGCTGCAAATTAGTGGCTTCTACTAATACAAGAAAACTGGTGATGCTCACAACAGTTTGCTCTTCTTATGCAGACCATTTCAAACAAATCGTCTCTTGAAGACATCTAGGTCTTACTTCCACTTCTTCCCTCGTGTTTTATCAAAAACTCCTCAACAGTATGGAAATAAGCTTTCTCACAGACACATACCCTATAGTATAATGTTGTTTATCTGACTTAGAAAAGTTGGCAGCTATAGAGGAGTCATGAGAATGAGCTGAAGAGGTACGCTAAAGTGCTGAATGGGAACACAGACTAAACATGCAAATTCTTTAATTTCTTTGAATGCTCTTACTTAAAAAAAAAAAAAAAAAAAAAAAAAAAAAAGCTCCACAGGACACACTAAATGACGTGAGCCAAGCAGCTCAGTAACCCAGAAGGCACGAGCATACCTTGTTGGTGCTGTTAAGTAAGGTAAGAATATCTCCCTTTTTCATAGTCACCTCCCGGGGACTCTTCTCTTGGTAATCATAGAGTGCCAGAACGAGCTCTTTTCCAGTTTCATCATCTGTGGGAGCAACTTGTTGCTAACAAAGAAGGAGCGCACAAAAAATGAGTTGTTCCATGCTTATTACAATCAATGTAGTTGTCCTAAAAAATACTCCAGCCTTAGTTAAAGCTGCTGTAATGCCTTAAAATTACTCTTGCTGAAACAAATGCAGACAGACTTAGTTTAGGTGCTGTCTGGGCTCTAACCTTAAAAACCACAACATTATCCTCTTTTCTTCCAAAGCAACGCAGCTGTCTTTTATGATTATAAAAACAGACCGCTAATTTTTTTGAGAAAATCAAGTACAGTCTGCAATAAGTTCTCAAAAAAACCAACTGTTATTAAGCTTTGTCTTTACCTTCTGCTGACCCAAGAATTTTAGCAACATGATTAGCATCTTTTCTTACCCTGCATGACTGGGCCTGTTCCCTTAACGCCTGTATGCTACTGCCGTAAGCAGAAAGATCAGACATCAAAGCTTCATGTTTCTTCAGAAGAGCCTGAAAGCAAATGATAAAAGCAACATGTACGCCTAGCCATTTTACAAATATTACTCTGCTTAAAATATATACTTTGACTCCATACACAGAGAGTGTGGGTTTTTCAGAGTGGCCAGTCTTGTGACTCTCATGAGAATAACTACTTCTATTTAGTCACAGGCTAGATAGTAGTCCAAATGCTTCTGCTGTTTGTCCTCTACCTTATCTCAGAAACATTCTGACCAGGAGTACCATGTATCACTCCGGAAATAGTGTTAAGTTTGAAAGTATGCCTTGAAACTGCACTTGATTTTGATGAAATGTCAGTCAGCAGCACCTGGGATGTGATGTTTGACCGCAGAACGATACTAGTAAAATAACTCTAGACAAAAAATTACTTCCAGACCAATGAACTACTGAAAACCAGACTCATACTGAAATACAACATCACATGAGGAATTTGCTGATATTAGTCTCGTTATACTTTACAAAAAAAACCCCCAAACCTATAAAAGAGTGAATACAAATGTAAAGTTTCCTTGCAATTGGTTTAACATACTGAACAGCAAAATTTCATGTGCAATAATAACTAAGACACATCTTTTGACTCAGAGCCAAAATTCAGCTTGATGCAAGAATCCTCTACCCTTTTTGTTAAGAATCCTGAAACTAGCAGAGGTCCTTATTTTTTTACCCCTGGACAAATCCTCGCTGTGTTTACACAAAACCAATTCAAACAACAATCTCAAATACCTCAGCAGAGTCTTCATCTTTTCCATAGTCTGTACTGCCTACAATGGGCTCCTTTTCCCTCATCCAGGATTCTGCCTCATTAGCATCAGCAAAGTACTGCTGAGCTTGCAAGGAATCCTCTAGGTCTTGTCGACGCTGAGATGCTTTAGCTTTCAGAGAGTCCCATTTTTGGTTTAGCTCATTCAATTTGATTTTCACATCCTCAGCTGCAAAATGTCCTAGTAAACAGAAAGAGAGGGAACTGAAGGACTTAAGGAACATAAATAATTCACACTAGAAGATTACTTGTACTTCTTGAAAGTCACAGAAATTAGACCTGTTTAAACCTATGCAGCCTATTCGGATTAGAATAATGAAAGTATAACTCAGCTTTCGCTTTTCCCTTAGACTGGAAAACACTGTACCTGTCCATCAAACTGCACTAGGAATATTTGAAACATTAAGAATAAAACAAGCCACATAGTAACATTTCTTCTTAATGATGGAACAGAGTCATCTCTTTCCAGTCGCTGAATTTTGACACAGAAAAATATTATTTCAGACCTGCACTCTGAATCCTGGAATTAGGGAAATTTTTTTAGTATTCTGGTGTTAAGAACAGCCAGTCAGAAATAAAGATACATACTTATTTAAAACCAGGAATGACTCTTGCTGTCTTCGTGAAGGATCATCTCTCACATCACGATATGTATCTCAGATACAAGCCTTTAATAGATTTTAAACTGGACTAAATATCATAGGCACAAAGCTGCCAGATACAGGGCTCATACGTGTTTGTCAAGACCAGATGGAGATCTGTGAAAATCATGACAGGTTTCCATCAAGGAATCTACTTTTATTTTCAGGTGAAAGAATGACCAGAAGTTCATCCTGCTAGCAGGTACCTGTCTATTGCCTGGACAGAAACAGTGACTCTTAATTGTACAGGTCCAGAGAATAAAGCTCAGCACAAAGACTTCTGGATTTCTGGAAGAAGAAGAGTTAAAAAACATTGAGACATACCCTCATCCACCATAGCATTTCCTTTCTGTGTGACTGCTTTAATGCGAGGCTCGTGGCCTGCAATTTCTGCCTGCAAAGCCTGGTGCTTCTTTAGCAGATTCTGGACACCAATTAAGTCCTTGCCTGAAAGATACAAAATAGCTAATCAGTTAATTCAGAGTCTTTAGACTAAACAATCTCAAGGCAGCTGCAACAAATTTTCAGAATAAGTACTATCACAATGAAGAAAGAACATGTGAAAACTAAGTTATCTGTTGGAATTATAGAAGTAACATAACAGTTAAAGAACCACGGATGACAATACGTAACTCCAGGCAATGTTAATTACAATAAACATTTCAGAAGTTTCCAGGGAATGTTCAATAAGAAGACAAGTTATAACTGAGTAACTCTGACATATAAATCCCGGAGACACCAGGATGGACCAACCTCGGTTTGTTGAAGCTGCAATAGGTTCTTTTTCCCTAATCCAGGTCTCTTCATCCTCAATGTCACGGAAAAGCTGCTGCAGGCGAAGAGAATCTGCAAGTTTCTGCTTGCGAGCTACCATAGGATCCTTTAGAGCTTCGTAACGAGCTACTAAAGCTTCTTGTTTCTTCTTGATATTGTCCGCATCAAAGTGCCCAGCATCTTGGAACTGGCGTGCCTGGATAGTAATGCCATCTATACGATCCTAAAATTAATTCAGCAATAGCATTATGTCAGAATTTCTGTAAGATGGCTGCAGTGACTGAAAACATTTTCAGGTCTTAGCAAATAAGTTATATTGTGACATAGGAGGAAAAGAACCTCAGCCGCACACTGCCAGTGCAATAATTTTGGTAATAATTATACCCTGGATAATATTCAACTCGTTATGTAAATATAACTGGTTTTAATCTGTCAATTTCATAAAATAAACGAAAGGTTCTTGAAACTACATTAACTTTACAGATGTGCTACTCTAGACGAAACCATTTTTCAAATTGTTAACAACTGGTAATTTCAGTTGTGGGAACCCAGATTTTGTTCATTTCTTCCTGTGGATTTAGTTCCCCTCAAGATAATTTGCACACGAAGGAATCATTTGCTGTGAAGTTCTGTATTCAAAAACTGATCTGTTCTCCTTCCCCTCCCATTTTTCAGAGCTATACAAAACCAAACTGAACAAGTATAAGCTGTTTGCAAATGGAGAGTCTAAGAGGAAATTATTTCCTACGCAAAGCACAGCACATCTTTTTAAGTTGGTATTCACAGCACAAAACAATGCTGTGCTGTCAGCAGATCACAGTATGGAATTATTTTACTTTTCAAAAAGCTTGTTTTTGTCAAAGTCATGAAGATGTTGTTCTTGGAGACATACCATTTACACTTCAGTTCAAAATTAGTTCTGATAAACAAACTGTAAAGCCCAAAGCTACAAAAATCATGAAAATACAGACCTGCTAAGGTCTCTGGAGTGAATACTTTTGAATGAGCACATCTGAAAGGGCAGGAAGAAAAATTATTTCCCTTACCTGATGGGCAGCTACATCTGCCTCCAGCAGGGCATGTTTCTTCTGAAGATTCTGAACACTAGTAAGATCTTTTCCATAATCATCAGAAGCCAAGTGCCCCTCTACTTCATAGAGCCACAGCTCAATGTCTTCCACATTGCGATTAAACTGCTGCTGTTGATTGGCTTCACGTAGTTTTATACCTGATCAAAACAGAGTGGGCAAGAGGAAAAGATGACTTAAGTTTTCCAGTTCATTTAACTCACTTCCTGTCTTCTCCCGGCTAAACTCTCTAGAGAGAGACTTGCTCATATTTGTCTGAGCAAGTTGTACCTTTGAGCTCAGTGGCCTCCAGAAGTTTTTTCCACAAGCTGATAACTTCATTCATGCGAGCTGCCACTTCATCAGATGCATAGTGATTGACATCAATCAACTTCTGGCCAGCTTTCTCCAGTGCATCAATACGACTCTGATTAGCAGAAAGCTCTGCTTCGAAAGCCTGATGTTTCTGAACTTTACCTTGCAAGTTTGATGGATCCTACAGATTAAGAAAGAAAAGAACCTTTCAACCCAAAATTAGTATTTGTAGGTCTCTGAAGAGTTTTTAAAATTAGACTACATTCATATACATGTCAGGATGCCACCGGAGGATTTGGTGCCAAAAATATGCCTTTGAAATCAGAACATTTAAGCTACTGAATAAGCATGATTACAGCATGATAGGAAAATCCCCCTTGGGGTCAGGGAGAAATGGCAATTCCTCTTGTTGCCACTAATACTGCCTACTATCATCAGCAACATTTTGGCTGACACTGCTTCATATCATCAGACTGATTACATTAAGCCCAGTATTGCCTTAAAATTACTCTAACGTTCATCTTTGTGTTTACCTTGTATGCCTCATCTGTTGCAGTTTTCATTTTCTCATTAACCCAACTCTTTAGCTCATCAGAGTCTCGGAAAAACTGCTGCAGATGGAAAGAATCTGCCAGTTGAGCACGGCGGTACATAGCTCTTTCATGAAGAGCATTTCGGCGGCTCAGCAGCTGAAAAAAAGAGGTTTTTAAAGGTTTTTAAATTCTTCAAGCTTCTAAGAACCACCACTGTGTATGTACTTTTGGGAGAGCTCTGCTGACTTACCCTATATTGCAGTCATACCATTTAAAATAATAAAGCAGAACATATTTTAAAGTCTACAGTCCAAATCTATTTTAGATACTTACAGCATCTCTGCGTGTAGCAACATCATCCATGGCGTAATGGTTATTCTGAATCAATTTAGTAGCAAACTCATCTAAAGCCTAAAGAGAAAACAGTTTTCCGTTTAATTAGTGGTTTTACTGTGATAAACTTTTGAGAATTAATCTAACAGAAAGCCATTAAGACAGCTATCATCACATCCTTTTTTATCTGTACCATCATTTACATGTGGAAGAGTGTAGATTTTTGACAAATCTTCATCCACGCACATGCTGACATGATACGCAAGCACTGGGTTACTCAGTTCTCTGAAGCAGCAATCGAGCTCTATCCTATCTTTTCTACTATTTTCCATTTTAGGGACAGTACACGTCATTTAGAGATAATACATCCCACGTAACAGTGGATCATTCTGCAGAGCAAACTCCATCCTTCTCTGTCATCCTCCAGCAGTCTCCTCCCTAGCCAACAAATACACTTGTTTTATTTTTTGCCCATTTAGTGATCACCTAATGTAAATGTCTTACTGTGATTTTCTCCTCTTGGGCACTTAGGGATTTCTCAAAGTCTTCATGCTTCTTTAGAAGAGCCTCCACACTATCCAGAGAATCACCAAGGTCTTCATTCAGCAGAAATGCCTAAAGTAAGGAAACAAACACGTCACTGATTTTTATGTTTCCACACTCAGCTGCTCTAAGTGAACTCAGGCATGGTCACTGATGCTTCCTACCATATGGTATCACTGAAAAGTAAAGGATGATATACCGGGGTGGTGTTCCCTGCATTCCCCTAGCAGCCAAAGGTTCTGCATAATTCTTTTTAGCTTCTTACTCAAACAGCATTTTACAAGAGTTAACACACATAAAAGTGATCTCAAGCCAATTTGTTACAACAAATACATTTAGCATTAGACGGAAACAGACATTGTAGCAGCTTGGGCAGTCACAGAAATAACTCTGCACAGCACCCTGCTCACTAGTACATGTTTAGTGGCAGTCACTGCCGCTAGTAAATACCAATTGTTTACATGTACAGAAGACTAGCCAGAAATTAAAATCAACCATATCTGGAGAATTCAAAGATATACACTCACTTCCTGTTTGCTCATCCAGTTATCAACTTGTTCAGTATCTCTGTAGAAAAGCTGCAGGTCCATGCACTGTTCGTACTGTTGTCTGCGAAGCTCCCACAGTTCTAGCAAGGCAGATCTTTCATCTGAGAGGATGGTCAGCTAATGGATTTGGAAGAGAAATATATAATAATTTATTTAACAGTCTGATTCATTTCCATCTCAATGTAAAATCAAATTGGAACTCAAAAAGTCCAGTGGTTAACACTAGACTGGAAACGACCTCCTGTGCAAAGATTCATTCTCCTGTTACTGACATCGTTCTCATACAGGGCAGGCCCTTTCTCAGCTTATAGAGCTTAAGTAGCAGCTACAACCTTCTGACTTCAGTCAGAAACCTCTCCTTTTTCAAATTAAATTAAATTTCAAATTAAATGGACAACTGCTCTTTTTGACTGCAGACCTATTCGTAAGACAAGCTCTTCAGGAAACCATCCTGCTCTCCCAGCCTCTGAAATCTCTTTGGCCCACTCTCCTTAGGGCATTTGAACTGTGTGACTGACCGGTATTTCAAGATGCAGACTTCATGAGAGGCCCTATTAGTTTGAAAAACAAAATTTAGAAATACTAAATATTTACAGACACTTCCAATAGCAAACCTAGATAAAAAGATAACCCTTTTTTTTTTTGAGGAAAGACATACTAATAGTTCCTAATAGACAGTAGCAGTTCTTACTAACAGATAGGCAGAAGCTGCCAATTTGAGAATGAAAAGCACACATTACTTAAACACATGAAAAAAGCCCTGTAACCTAGAGGGACGATTCTTTGCAGCTTACGATCTCAACAAGAAATGANTAATAGACAGCAGCAGTTCTTACTAACAGATAGGCAGAAGCTGCCAATTTGAGAATGAAAAGCACACATTACTTAAACACATGAAAAAAGCCCTGTAACCTAGAGGGACGATTCTTTGCAGCTTACGATCTCAACAAGAAATGAACTTCTAAATTAAGGGACACAGAAGAAAGAGACAAAATTCTTCGAGCTCTTGCTCTCAACTTACCTTTTCTTTAACTTCATCAGAAGCATAGTGCCCAGCAGCAAGCAAAGCCTGGCCAGACTCATCGGCAGATTTGAAACTATCTTCATGGGCATCGATTTCTCCCTATGAAACGGGACACAAATAAGCCATTATCAAAATTTTTCTTAGAATAGAGAGTCAGAATATGAAAACTGCTATTGAAAATAACACAGAGACAAGAGTCTGGACATCTGAATGATAAACATTCACCTATTTTTAAATACATTACACTTAACAAGAAAACTAGAATTAAATGTATTACCTTACAATACAGATAAGGTAATACAAATTCATATGTTAAAATGAAACTAGGGGTTGTATTTAAGCTGCACTCTTTCTGCTTACTTATAGCATCCTCATGATGAAGAACTAAAACTGTCGTTAGTCCAAATGACTGCCATCAGGTCTAATTAGTTTTTATAAAATATTATCATAAGCATTCTTAAATATTTATTAGTGTATATCTACTAACAAGAAACAAAGAAAAAATATTAAATCAGGACAGCAATCTAGTACTGTGTTAGTTGCATGATCAAAGGATTCTAGTGATACAACACCAGCAGTTCTCACTCAGAGACTGTGTTAGACATACAAATCAGTTGTTGAGGGTTGCTGACTGGATTTGGCTGTATAACCATCATACCTTATGTTCCTGATGTCTATCTAGAAGGGCTTCTGCTCCAGCCACATCGTTGGCAAGTTCATCAGCATTTATCAGAGCCTTCATCTCAGTCACCCAGCTGGTGAGGTCTCGGAAGTCCGCAAGAAAGCGTTGCAGCCTTAGGAAAGCAGAAGAAAAAATGGTTGGGAATAATTTTTTTGCATAGTTTATCCACCCTTACCCCCAAAAAAGGGTTACAAACATAAAAAGCTGTTTCTCAGAAACAAACCAAGACAATATGAAAACGCAATCAGAATATTAAATAACTAAATATGCCCTCAATTTAAAAAAGAAGCCTTTTAAAGTTAGAAAAACACTAGGTTCGAAATCAATTTCTCAAAGACATGTTTTGCATGTAACTGACATTGCAAGTAGAAGGAATATTCCTAACTACAAGCCTTTAATGTTGAAGACAACAGAAATCAAAAGATAGTTCTCAAGCAAAGTGTTTCAAGATAGCCCACGGGACTGCTTCTGTCACAATGATAACACAGTCTGTGTGGGGGGAACTCACAGAAAGTTTCAACCGCACATGCCTCAGCCATAAAACAACAAGCAAACAAATTCACAGATTCCTTTCAGCATGCCTTTACAATTACTGTCTTTGGCACGTGCTTAAGACTCATCAGCAAAAGTGATCAGATTCTGTTTCCCTTTTAAATTTGCTGCCAACTGATCTGAAGAAATTATGACAGGGAAGGCAAAAGAAGAACAATTACTTGTGTGGGTCTCCACCATCACAAATCTTGCATCGGGGGGG
>VZSC01005084.1:196397-225630 GCA_013398225.1 Steatornis caripensis
GGGGGGGGGGGGGGGGGGGGGGGGGGGAACAAGCAGCAGAAAAACAAAACAAGAAAGGATGTAACTAACCATCATATTAGTATAAGTTTCTTTTAGTATGGCTTCTCAATAGTGACTTAACAGATTATGTTTCAGAGACAATCAGGCTAGTACAGAAACAAGACTGGATGAAGTCAAATCCCACAGCAACAAAGCAAGAACCACAGAAGTGCGTACTTCATTTAGTCTAGGACAAACAATACTTGAGTCTTCACAGAGGAGGACTCCACTGTGGACAGATTTGTAATATGTGTATTAAAAAACCCACCAAAACTAAAATATAGTAAGATAATGTACTTCAAAATGCAGGCATCAACTCAGATGAGGAAAAAAACGAATGACCTAAAGCATCGAGGTGTCTATTTTCATACTTGGTCCACATCCAGAGAATGACCAAAAGCTGTAAATATTTATTTATCATATAAATATTTCTTTTAGCACAAGAAGTTATTGTAAAATATAATTTGGTGAACAAGACTGCTTCTGAAAACACCAGAATCATCATAAAATTTTGGAAACAGCATCCCTTTCTTCTTCTCCAAAGAGCCCTCTGTCAAATCTGAAGAAGGAAGAAAGGTCATTTCAGCATAACAGTATTCCTACCTGTAGGAGTCGTTAAGGCGAGCATGCCTCTCTGCTGCCAGAGTTCGGATCTGTTCCCAGTTGGCAATCAGCTCCTCCCGTTTCACTTGAATTTGAGAAGCATTTATGGGGTGAGACTGCTGCAGACGGTCAGCTTCTGCACAAAGGGCCTTAACCTAAACACAAACAGTGAGTAAGCTTCTAGCCTTTTACAAGCAGGTTACCTTGTTTAAATTAAAGGTATAATGCATCTTGTATGGGTACCTTATCTTCCAGAGCTGCAAGATCTCTTTCCAGGCCTTCGTGCTTACGCAATAAAGCCTGCACACTGGCTAAGTCTCTGCCAAAATCGTCTGATGCCATCAACTGCCCTTTCTCCTTAATCCAGCTGATTGTTTCATCCACATCCCTTCAAAACAAAGCACAAATTGAAAGCAGTCTGTCTCATATGGAAAAGGAAGGAAGCAGGATGGTTTCCTGTATATATGCCAGACGTACTGGCATACAAACCGATATATATAAACACTTCAGCCAACTACAATCATCCTTTAAAGAAGAAAAAAAACCCTAAAAAATTTAAAATTAGACTTAAAAAAAAAAATCTCAAAAACCCTTGAAGCATCTTGACGAGGCCATTCTTCAGATGGTGTCACCAGATGCGAATAAGGAATTATAGCACCATCGAGCACCATCACCTATTAGGTCCATTTCCTACTCCGGTCCCTTCTCTGACTTAATTACAGCACATCTCAAAATGCTGGAGATGGAGATGAGGCTAGAAAGACACCGCTCAAAGACCTGCAGAACAACTGGAATGATATCCATCTGACAACAAAACCCCACCCCTTTTAAGGCTCATCTAGGACAGAATTGGAGGAAAAAGCCCTCAAGAGAAAAGGGAAGCAAAACCACCATTAGCGTAAATGAACAAAACTGCCAAGTGTTGAAAAGCTAAATCAGAATGACTATTCTAAGGTAATTCTAGAACAACAAGGCCCTCATTCAACAAGTCACGAGGAAGAGTAAAGCAGAAACATAACGGACAACAGTAGCTTTTCTCATACTACTGTACGCAGCTGAATGCATCATTAAACATCCACACAAATATTACACCACTTCATCAGATCCAGCCAAGATCATACCTGTTGAAGCGCTGAACTTCAGCTGCCCCAAAGAGTTTTCCTTGCCTCTGAAGGGCAAGCCCTTTAAGACGCTGCCAGCTTGCATTTAC
The DNA here is from genome assembly GCA_013398225.1 of Steatornis caripensis. Taxonomy (NCBI): domain Eukaryota; kingdom Metazoa; phylum Chordata; class Aves; order Caprimulgiformes; family Steatornithidae; genus Steatornis; species Steatornis caripensis. The sequence continues at coordinate 198,250 of VZSC01005084.1, forward strand.
TTCATCCTGTTTGGACTTTATCAGTTCCTCTTCAGGGTGTTGTTCCTAGTGAGCAAAGGAAAAATGCTGTTTTCTTGCATTCTGTGGTTTTACATCCATTGACAAAACCTCAAAACACCACTGTTTTTCAAGAGATCAATTTATAATAACTGTACTTTCCAGATAATCACTCAACTTGATAGTTTTCCTGAAACCCCACTGTGTAAACATTTAATACTCTTGTAGTAGTTTCAGTTTCCCTATGTTCTAGTTAGTCAATGGGAAAAGGGCTGTAAACAGTATCTTTTTTTTCCTGGAATGTAATACTTCCTGCCCTATCTCCATCCTTGATCAACTCACAGAAGACATACCAGAATAGAACAGATTAATCCTGGTTGTCTAAGGGAAATACATTTAACCCCAAATACAACAGTTTCTCTTAGTAATCACTACTCTCCACGTTTTCAAGAAAATTCTCAGCTGGGGCAGTTACTCAGGCTGTTCAGCAGAAGAACAAGTGAATCAAACAATGACCATTTAAGATAGTCAAGGTTCTATGCACATGTAGAGTAAAACTTAAAGATCTGCTACCAAACTAGGGGGGAAAAAAAGAGGAACTTGTGGACTAAAGCTTGCTGTGTTACACCAGACTTGCCAAGAGAGATTTTTCCAACACGCACAAATGTTTACCTGGATAAGTTTGCCGGCAAACTGGTTCACTTCATTTACTCTTTCCTCATGAGCTGCAAGGTCTGTCTGGAACTCTTCAAACTTCTTTTGCAAAACCTCAACGTGCTCTAAGTCCTGCCCAAGCTCTTCTGAAGTCACTATTGCTTCCTAGCATATTGAGAAAAAAACCTCAATTTCAGTATAATCTACGGGAAAGCGCTACTAGAAATCAGGAAGCAAACTGCCCTAATTTTGAATAGGTCAAAGACAATTACAATCACTGTGTTGAAAGTCAGATTTAAAACTACAACATTTCTTCCTTTAAACTCCACTCCCCTCCACAACATCTTTCCATTATTGCAAAAAACATACAAGATCACTCAGGGTATTATTTTTTCATCTTGCTTGCTCTTACTCATTTTCGAAGTTACTGAATATAACCAGTTCTTCTATCGTAAGTTTTCTGGTTTGTGCACAACGATCACTACTACAACAACCTAAATTACTGGAAGAAAACATGCACAGAAAAAAGCATACTTTTAAAACTACAAAATAATTGCCCATGTTATTTCTGAGTGCACACAGTGACTAGAATTTGGTTTTAGATTGTCTATCAGCATCTGCTGTAGGCTTCTGGTGCAAGATTTCTTCATGAAGAGTACACTGTCACATTCAGTAACAGTCATACCGCATTTACAGTTCAAACACACAGTGACACAAAATAGCAAACCACCATTAAGAAAACCTGTATGATAATTTTGTGGCTTTTTTTCTTGATAGAGTGGTTTGTGGTCTGTCTCCTCAAGAGTTTAAAGAATCAAGAGCCAACAGTCCTCCTGCAGCTAATGTCCTTACAACGTGTATCTAAAGAGATTCCAATCATTAAGTAATTATGTACACGCTGCTTGCTGGTTAGGCTGGCTACTTCCTATAACAGATAATTTAGAAAATTTATGAAAAACATTTGCTTCTACATGTTGTAGACTTCCCTTACAGGAAACTTGAATTTGACTACTATGAGGAATACGAAGGCCGCCTCAAAGAAAAGAAAGAATTGATTATGTTTAACTATGCTTTCTAACATGCAGGCTTCCTCTTAGTCTACTTTTTTTTGTGGCTGCAAAAGAAGTAATAGTAGTTTGCATACCTACTGCTTATGTGATGTGAAAAAAATAAATAAAATAGGTGCCTTTAAAAGCTCTCTGACTACCTGAACTCCAGCAACTGTAAGTTGATAGAAAACTTCCACACAAACACATCAAATTTGCCATCAAAACCACAGTACAGGCAGGTAATAACATACCTTGTCATTGATCCAGTCCAAGACATCTTCACACTCCCGTAAGTATTGCACCAGTTTCTGTGCTTGCAACAATTTGACTCCTTTCTCTCTCATCTTTTCCAACAGTAACTCCCACAGTCGGTGCAGCTCCTGCAGCCGAGTCTAGAACAATAGGATGTTGTTATTAAAACTCTGTATCAGAGAAGATTAGATTTATTCCCTTCCTGACCTTAACAGAAGATTATTTTTTTCCCCCAAAGTTGTACCTCCTAAACCTTACTTTAGAGAAAAGCTGGACAAACATCATAACAATTTCATGTCCAGTCATTACTTTTCAAATGATGTAAAGTGATGTAACAACACAAAATTAGAAGTTACTGAACTGAGCATTTAAACATTCGCTATTAATTAATGAAGCTATCAAATAGTTATGTTTACATAACTGTGAGGTAACCATTTTGAGATAAAATTTGATTTAAATTCCACGCTAGTGTGAAGTCAGACCAAAAATCTGCTGCTGTCCCCTTCAAATGTTCAGTCTTTTACAGGGAAGTCAACTCCCAATAAATGAATTTTGGCTTCGTTTTGGAATTTATTTTTATTTAAGACCACACATTTTGCTTCAAGTCAATCTTGTGCCACTTCACAGTATTTTAGCCATTTCTCTTAGCACTATGCAGTTAATATATTTAGCCAACATTGTTAAGTAAGATAACACTGAAATACCAGGAGCAATTACTAGTTTTAATATTGAGTCTCTCTCTGGCTGCAGTCTGCCTTTCAAAACTGTTGGGAGTAACCATAAATTTTATAGACAATTAAAAGAAAAACCACACTCCCACACAGAAACACAACTTGCAAAACAGGAAAGTATCTGCTCCACCCATCATCTATAACGCTTTGCTCATCAAGATCTGAAACTTGAAAGTCATGCTAGATAAGCTTTTGAACACCTAGCATGGACAGATACCCATTTAATCGATTTAGAAAGCTCAGTTAGGTAGGTTTCAAGGGAGGAAAGAGCTCACACAACCCTGTTTCATGCAAGCTATCAACCAAGGAAGAAAGAAGATATTGCAAAAAGAAGTTGCACTGCACAGCCAGAAGTTTCACGTACTCGTATGTGGAACCCAACTTGGGTAGCTGTTACTATTGGGCGCTGCGCAGTCCGGTATGGCGTGAAAGACTGAACCATTGAAAGCCAAATTAACACTCCAAACAGAACACAAATAACAATTTACACTGAGCAGCTAAGACAGTATTATTTAAGATCACCCAGCTGCAAAGTGGGTTTTTTTTTTCCTATTTGTGGTAAAGATTATACAATCACAATGAGATTTCTAACATAATATTACCTTAGCAGTTTTTTATTATATAATGTATTAAAAAATTCTGCTTTTCTTAGTGACTATTTTTTCTTAGTTACAATGAAACATAACATTGGAGGTATCAGTTAAGTCGTGACAATCACTACAAAAATCTTGCAAGAGTTCTCCTTTTGAAAAGTTTTAACAGCTCTATTCCAATTGTTATTAAGGAAAGAGCTTTTAACAACTCTAAGGAGACTTCTTTGCTTTAAAGGAAGATGCAGCTGTTAAGAGACACTGAAACAACAGAGGCCCAGAAACAGCAGATTTAAGAAATGAGTCCCAGAGAAGAAGCTGGTATGCAGAACAACAATAAGTGTTTATTGGTGGGGTATCCGCATGTACGTGTGTGCACATGTGTGTGTGAATAAGGGAGAAAACACAAACATAACCAGAGAAAAATGAGAATACGTAGGAGAAGGAGTAAAAGATAACTCTCAAGACATTACTTAAAATTTACAGTTTGCTCAGATTTTTTAAAGCATTTATAATCACTCAAATACGGTCAAATGGAAACCCATCTAGTGCAGCAGCAAAGATTTTAAAAATACATTTGCCAATCCATTACACAGGTTGGGAGACTTAGAAATAAAAAAACCAACAAAAACAAAACAGAAAAACATTTGAAGAAAGCTTACTGCTTGTTACCGAGGAACCAGCTTTTCTAAGAGATGGTCACTGCCAGATAAACAGAGCAGACAGAGCGCTGTACTTGGAGCTCCCAGAAAAAGCCATGGAACGCAAAATCAAAGAGATTCAAATGTATGGCCAGTACAACTTAACCAGAAAGTAAAGATCACTAGAGACCTGATCTGAGCCAGAGGACATAGAAATTAGATATCTGAAGTTTAATGGTATGGTTGTTTGTGTTACTTGTAATTCTTACTGCAGAAAATTAAAATGCTATATATAAGCAACAAACGAGTGGACAACATCCCTGACACCAGGCCTCGTGAATTTGCTGCTTCTTCATATTGTCCCATTTTGGGAACAACCACAAGTATAATTCATCATTTGCCTTGTGACTTTCAATGCATCTTTGAATTAGTGATAATTTTCCAGTTCAAGTTCCTGGACTCCACTGGCAGAGAGTACACTGCAGAACTGGATCCAAGAAAAGATACAAGCTGAGTGCTCATGAAAGAGAAAAATACCTGTAAGCTTTAGAAATACAAATTCTCTTGTGATTTCACTCTTCAAATATCTGTAGAATTTTAAAAAGTGTTTTAGAATACAGAGTTATCCATGCAATCTGCACAAAGTATTTAAGGAAAAGTCTGTTAAGAGGGGAAAACCAAAAAAGTTTTAAAACTCACTCTTATGGTTTCAGATGCAAAATGGCTTTCATTAATCATCTGATTTCCAGTCTCATCCAGTTTAACGATAGCACCTGAATTGGCCTGCACCTCAGCTTCAAAGGCTTGGTGCTTCTGCAGCTTCCCCTACAAGTAAAACATAAAGAACGTGAATGAGATTTGGTGCACAGCCCTCCTCCACATTTCCCAGCATCAAGATTTTAGTGCATTTGATGCGTATTCAGTGCTGACAAACAAACAAACAATAAAATAGCTGTACCATATGTTTCACAGGTGGATTCAAACATCCCAATTTTAGTTGTTTCATTATTGTGTTTGCTCTTGTACACTGCAGTGTTCAAACATCTGAGAACCCATCAGCTAGTTCCACCCACAGGCGTTAATTTTCTACAAATATCTTTTTTTTGTGGAAGCAGTAAGAGTTAATTCACCTTCACTTACAGAGTCAAAGCGTCCAACAAATTCCAGGATTAAACAAAGCTGGTTTTACACTACATTGCAATGAGTAACTTTCGCTTATACTGATTTAGTAGCTAATCCATTATTAAAAATATTTCAATTATACCAGCAAAGAAACCAGGCTTTTGAAGAACACTTTGCAAGGCCACAGGTATTTCCATCCATCTTTCTTCACTGCTCTCAGATCAAGTTACATTATGCGTTTGTTCTGTCCATCCCATAAAATGGCAGTAGGACTTGCCTGTAAATTGCTTGGGTCTTTGTAATTTTCATCAGATGCTATCTGCAGTTTCTCTTGGATCCATTTTTCAAGCTCATCTGCATCGCGCTGGAAAAACTGGAATCGATAGGAATCTTCAAGTTTTTGGCGCCTTAGAGAAGATAGTTCCTTGAACCTGTGGTAACGGTCCAAAACTTGTTGACGCCTTTCTTGGATATCTTCTGCTGTTTCCAACACTTTTACACCACTCGGATCCATTTTCTGAAAGTCAAAAAACCACACATTTCGTCTGTATTGTAAAACAATGGTAGGGTAGGAAGAGAGCCATGAAAGAAAAGTCTGCTTTTCTAAGCTTGCGTGTGGTTTACTTACGGTCTTACTGTGTGTGTGCAATCATGTATATAAAATACAAATACTATACATATAAATAAACAAAAGCACACTTCTAGCAGAAAGTAATGGGAAAAAAATATTTACCAAGACATTTAACATCTACTTGTTTCGGAAAAATATGGCTGCATTCACATAAAGGCCATGTCATCTTGAACTGTAGCATGCAAGTGTCTAATACAAATGTTAAAAATGTGGTTCTGTGCACATATATGTATGTAGATACAGAGACACAAAATGTTGCTTGTACAACATATAAAATCTGGAAACATTTTATTTAAAATAATATAGATAAAGTAAAGTATGAACATTACTGTTCTTTAAACAACAAACTGCTCCACACAAACACTTAAATATACATATGTATATATTATACATACATACACACACCTCTGTGTGTGACGCATCTCCTCTGTGTTCTCTCAGACAATTAAAACGAGCTACAAACACACCCTGCCACTCCCTGCATAACCTTTCAAAAGCCCATACGGAGGCTCACAGCGCCTCGTAGATCTGACCTTAGACAAGTCAGTCAAGAAGCATTTTGTGTAACTGGTGATCTTCATCTGACCGCTTCCACTGAAAATCCTTGTACATTGCTTTATATACTAAAACCTGCTATTGTTACCACAGACAGCAAAGAATTGACTACTGTTCTGCGTTGTCTCCTTTCTACTAAAATTGGGATAACCTTTAATTTTCAGTTCCTAAATTTTCAAAAAGCAATTTGATTTTCAATAAGAGATCTGTGCATTAGAAAAGACTGTAACATAAATTTAAAAGTAGTATTATTATTGTCCTCGGAGTTTGGCTATTTACCTACTTATTTGACAACTCACTCTGCATAGCAAGAAGCCATTGCAACAAACACTCCCTGCTTGAACAATTATGAAATTAATGTCTTGATGTACAAGCGTTTACATGTACGGCTCACTTAATGCTTTTATTATAAATTCTGTAAGCATCAAGTTACATTTACTTCCCCATCAATCCTATTGAAGATAAGGAAGAAACCCTGCCTACAACTGCATACTAAAAGACACAGGCAATTTCTTACAATATGTCATTAAACATTAAATTGTTATTTAGTCATTAGTTGGCCACATGTTTTAATTAGACATGTATCTTGCATAATTGTATTAAAAACTCCACAAGTTGGAAAGTGATCTATACGGCCATGTTTTGTTTGGCTTCCAAGCACTTGTAAAGGGACCATCTGACAGAAAGGAACATATGGGGGCGAATCCACACGTTCCTGAGCTCTCTTCCAACAGTCCCACCCTGCAAGAGGACAGCCATTTCAGCAGCAGTTGTTACTCTCACGAACTCTGAGCCCCAACTGCATTGCGACAGCTTAAGAAAGGAAAGAAAATTCAGCTTTGCTTTCTCTTGCAGGCCTGGGCGTTTCACTGATTATTGTTAAAGAGGGCAAGGGAAAAAAACCCACCAGTCTGTGTAGACTGTCTTATATAAATTAAGTCCAGGTTTCATCTGACAGCGGTACCAAAGGCTTCACTTGATTATTGTATCTGAGTATTAACAGATCAAAACCCTGAACATAACTTGAGCTCCACTACAGATCTGTTTCCCTGAGAAAGCAGCTGTTTTTTTCCAGCACAAACAGTTTTTTCCCCTCCAGGAGAACAAGTTATTGCTAAAAACTTCCTTTCCTGTGCTGTCACATTGTGTTTGAATTCCGACAACACTGCTTTTAAACTGAATTGTATTCAGGAATAACAAAGCGGCAGTTAGTCTAAACGTACTGCACGAACGTAGCCTGCCTCTCTGCTTATGCTGGTTAGGAGCACTACTGGGAGAAAATGAAATCCTAGTTCTGTCAACTTATATTTCAGTATTAGAAATAACCTCCACAACCTAAGTGATTTTAAATCACTTTTGATTATTAAATTATTAAAATTATTAAATTATTTAACCTTTTAAAAAAAGCAAACACGACACCTCCCGTAATTCAGCCTGGTAGCTGGTTTGCCTCTCACCACACAAGTCGTGCAATCTGGCTCATCTTTTTGCTGGAATTTGTTAAAAGAAAGGCTCCTTTTGTAACTACAGTAAGTCCAGCTAGTCAATTGTAAAAGAAGTGCTTTGGTCTAGCAATAATAGACTGTTCTTTCCTGCAGCAGATCAGCTGACGTCAGCAAGTCTGTGCTCTGCCAGAGCGCGATCAGCAGTCGCTAGAGAGCTCTGAACTCAAAAGTCATCGATGCTGCAGAATGATGCAGTCTATGTCCGACGTTTTCACGCTCAAACTGCAGTACCCTCCTTGAATACAAAGCAGTTCTCCAAGACGTTTCTAAATCTTCTTGGTTCAACCACATCATTCAAAGGCATCTAGGATATACCCCTGGATCCCTAGCAAGAGAACCGCCAACAAGAAGTTGCACTTTGTTATTATTATGAAAAACACGGCTTACATTGGGACGTACATGAATGCCCAGCCCGACCTCAGATACCGGCGCTGGGTGCAGACAACATTCCTCACACCGCTGCTGCCTCCGGCCCCTCCCAGTGCTGCCTGTGCCTGCTGATAAGGTCAGGCAGAACGAACCTTCCATGATAAGGTCAGGCAGAGCAAACCTTCCATGATAAGGTCAGGCAGAGCAAACCTTCCAGGCAGTGTGGGCAGGAGGAACGGCTCCTGCCCAGAGCCTCGGCCTTTGCAAGGCCTCGGTCTTCGCAAAGACGTCCCCAAACCAGAGGATCCTAACTGTCCTGAAGGTATTTGCAACTGTACTTTTATGCTGTAAGACTAACTTTAGAAAGACACTCGTCGGCTTATGTCTAACTAAAAAACCAATCAGAAATGCTTGTTTGCACTGTAGCATTGTGGTGGTATTTTTTCCAGAAAAAGAAAAAAAAAAAGGCAAAAAAAAGACACAAATTTGAGACAAAAAAAATCCCAAAACAAACTTACTACTCTCATCCTTGAATCTAAAATTATTAGCCTTCCCCAGACCATACAAATTATGTGTAAGCGTACACTAAAATTTGCACGGGGATATACAACTGCAGATTTTTATAGGCACCGCAGTGCAACAACGATGATGTTAGCAACATCATTCAAGTTCAGGAAACAGTGGTAGCGAGGTGGGCTAAACAGGAATTACAGCAGTGCCACCAGGGCAGACACACACAAGAGCTGTCAGCATTTCCCTTACCAAAACATGTTTTCAGGGATTTAAATAACTCAAATGTAAAATACATTCAGTGCTATACAGAAGATTTTAGTGTATTTTTAAAAACAATTACATGAAGCTTAAAGAATTAAACTCCTTTGCCTGAAAAGCAATCAGATATCAGTATATAAAGATCACTATCTTAAGATGTAGTAAAATAATTACTTTCTCTTAAGACAAGTCCTGATGTGCGTTACATACATTCAGCACACGTGACCCTAGTAACAGCCTGTAATATGAGTCCTTTCCCTATCAAAACATTCCCTGCTTCCCAAGCACGCACAATGAGCACCTTGATGCGTTTTTTTTCATTCATCAATGTGCATTGTTAAGTCTTGTCANATACATTCAGCATACGTGACCCTAGTAACAGCCTGTAATATGAGTCCTTTCCCTATCAAAACATTCCCTGCTTCCCAAGCACGCACAATGAGCACCTTGATGCGTTTTTTTTCATTCATCAATGTGCATTGTTAAGTCTTGTCAAAAGAACATTTAACTGATACTGGCTACTCCCTCCTGCCTCCCCCTTGGGGGGACAGGAATGGGTTGCTGACCTTACTTCTTTAAGAAAAAAAAATTGAATTCTAATACTGGATGTGAAAATAACCTTCAAAAGGAAAGGACAAAGGAGAAAAAAACCAACATACATTTTTCCCAACTTTCATTTCTTCTGTTCACAGCTTCCTCAAAAGACCAGGGAAGACGTAAGCCACTACATAGGTATTGAACACAAAACCACCACAACTGTCTAGTTTAGTGCTAAGTTAGTACGTACTAGTGCTGAGGGAAATAAAAGAGAATCCTCCTGAAAAGTATGCACAACACTGGCTCATGCTCCTGTGAAGGGAACTGCATGAGCGTATTGTGTTACAAAGAAGTAACTGAAGGATGTTGTATCATATACCCTATATTAGACTATTAAGACAAAATTAATGCCCAGTCATTTGGTTTGTTATGAATTTAAATCTACAAAATAAAGAAATTTTAAGGGTGGCCTACATGCAGCAGAACCCTGCGTCCAAATACTCCTGGTGACTGTTAAGGAAGGTCACCTACAGCCTCAAACCTCTACAAATTCCAAGCAAAAAAAAAAAAGTCAAGTGCTGCAGTACAAAAAACCAAGGTGTGTTGAAGTTGCTGCTTAATGCCATAGACTCATACAGACTAACCGCAGAGTGGGTAAAACTCAAACAAGCTCCAAAATTTAAGTAGGATTACAGGACACAAGAAAGTGTAGCATTAAAAGAAAAAAGAAAGGTAAATTATGTTTGAACTAAAGCAGGCTGCAAAGCTAGTGATTTAGGCTGATTAGAGCGTTTGTGCACAGCCTCAACTATGCACTTTTGAAATGTGGAAGATGATTAAAGACCTGTTCATTTTTAGGCAGTTAGTCTTAAAATTTTCATTCCACTATTGAAGTAAGAGCATCTGAATTGCTTACTTGAATTTGGTGCCTTTATGTACAAGGGGGGTTTTGGCTTTGTTTTGTTTTTAGTATCACCACAGACCTTTGATAAAACTATGCAGGGCTGGCAAGGACTGCACTCTGCTGAGACTCCCGAGAAAGCAAATTACTTTGACTGCATTGCAGAAATGCAGAGTTCACAGGTAATGTGATATTGTATAATTAACCCCAGCATTTTCCATTCCCATTTGTTATCTTTTCATTGTAATTTTATTTGTAGTATAAACATTTACATTACTAGCCTTTCGAAATAAAAACCTAGTAGCTTGTGTTACCCAGCTAAAGTCTGGTCTTATTTATTTTACCACCACTGAATGGAAAACAACACAGATGTATGAACAGTTACACCACAACAATATAGGGACTCTAAATTCGTGCAAATTGAACCAAAGCCCAGTTCAAATGTATAATGTTCTACAATGTAAATCTTATCATGGCTGATAATTAGATGCTATGAGTAAAAAGATACTGCTCAATTACTTTTTTAAACCAACAATCTCAGAAAATTAATCCGCATCAAAACCGCATCATACTGAGCTATAACAACTACAAAATGTTCACGCATCATGCATCACAGACAGAATTAGGAAATTCAAAGTATTAAAGGAAAGGCAGATCAGACTCAACACTGAAGTACAAATAAAGCACCTGCTATATAGAACAAACTCGCAAACGAATGGCTTTTTGTTACAAATAGGTCATTGCAATAAAGGCAGGCAAGTATGGCGATGACACTTCATGCATTATGTAAAATACCTGGACTTTGACTTTACGAAATGACGACAACATGATGAAGGAATGTAGAGTCTAAAAGGGAGGGGGAAATCAAGATAACATTCAACTAATGACTATCATAAGGACATAGCTTAATTTTTTTTTCTGAATACATATTCCGCCGCAGTACATGTTTCATACTTTCCTTTTGGTTCCTCGTCACATACAACAATTTGGCATTATTGTTACCCGACTATGAGCAACAGAACTCCCCGTGCAAAAAAGATTACAAATATCAACAGGAAAACTTAATTAATTTGGTACGTACTAACCTTTCCAGCTAGTTTAAAAAAAATAATACTACCACAATCTGAAGGTCACAACAGAAAGTAAAGAAAGTTATCTGGACTTGGCAAATGACACTTCTTGCTACAGTGTAATTAAGTGAAATGGTTTAATTTAAAGACACAAATATAATAAGGTTTTGAATCTAAGTATCTACAAAGACTTTTACTTTAAATTACCACAGTAAAAAAACAGACAAGTAGCAGTTGCGACAAAAGGCATTTTTTGAGATAGGTAATTATGCGGGTGTTAAGTGTATCTAAGCCACTGAATTTCTAGCTCAGAATTTCCTTGCCTCCCCCAACCCTATGTTTTTCTCGCGAGTACACTGCAATCCCCGAAGCAGTTCATGGACAATTGCAGTTATGTGCCTTTGTGCCTCCTGAAGCTAGTGCGTATCTCTCAGGGCATTTGCATAGCTTAATATGTGTCAGTCACAGTAGTGAGAAGGCACATTTGATCCATGGTCAGCTACGGGAGCACAATGCCAGACTACGCTTGGCAATCTCCATCAACAGCATCTGCAGTCTGCTCCACCCCATTTTTCTGCTGCCTACACTCCAGGGACAAATGGAAAAAACAAACTCCCACACTATACTAACATGCAGCACAGAAAAGGAAGGAATTCATATTATTTCCTTCAGTACAGGGGAAGCAATTAAGTTGCCCCCCAAAAGCAATGTATTTATGAATAAAACAATTACAACCCCATAAATACATTAAGTAGACAAAAATAAGGCAGCAAAGATACTAAGATATTTGCATTAAAATATTAAGGTTAGTTATGAATGTAATAGCTGAGAAATAGGAATTTCACATCAAAAGGTACTGCCTTGTCTCAAGAGATTTAAGGCTTCTCCTACCCTTCTGCCATGCAGGAGAAAAACAAGTAAAAAAACCCTTAAAAGACACTCTTTGACATTCAACATTTTCCTTATTGTTGCTACCTTTTTTTTGTTACTAAAAAAACCCAACCACAAATATGTTTGCTAACTTCATCAACAATGGATCTCATAGAAGCATAACATCTAAATCTGTTTTTTAAATGAAATTTTCATTTCAATCTGACCAATATGGATTTATTTCTTTTAAACAGGAACTGAAATAAATTACATCTTGTGAACAATGTAGTCTGCTATCTTGGTTCAAGTATTTTCCACAGCTTAACAATTCTATTGCCACAGTTACAGATCCTGCACACAATGCAGCAGAAAGCATCCCATTTTCAATCTTTTGTTCGTTATTTTCTCTGCACAGTTTATAAGTAATGACAAATAAAGATTTCATGGAAGAATTCATTGCTAGTTGCATTTAAATGCAGTAAATCCTGCTCTGTGATTTTTATATTTGTTTTGAACAAATCTGAATCCCTGACCGAGGCCTTTCAGTGAATACAGTCACCAGAATCTTCTGGCACATCACTGAAAGCAAAATGCCAAACGAAAATGGAATTTTTTTTTTCCCAGAAAGATACAGAACCATTTCAGGCTGAGTCGTTTTTTTCATTTTTTTACTTTTTTTTTTTTTTACCCTGATATGTTCATTCGCCATCTCCTGACAACTGCTCTTCAGAACCTACTGAAATATGTATGAAAGACTGCTCACTAGTCACGTACATTTCAGACTGGAACACGTAGCTGCTTTATGACAAAACAACTACTACTAAAAATCCCGATGGTCAACATGGATCTGATAAAAAAATGTAGTGAAAATTGCTTATGCTTGTCTTAAGCAGCAGGGCAAATGATTACCCTATTGGTACATATTTATGATTCAGTGATACAGAGTTATATCTCTGTAAGCAGATAAGGTGTATGAGGACAACAAATTGAGAAAAACTTGACTGTCATTACTCTCATTTATGTTAATTTTTTTAAAAAAGAAGTTATTCGGGGGAGAACAAATCCTTATTCTTTTATGAAGGAAACCATAGCGCTTGTCCTATATATATCAAAATAACACATACTAAAGGAACACAGGTTGGGAGGATTTCTTTGAAATGTCTTCCTGCTCGGCCGCACAGTTTTGTCGTGCAAGCTATTTACGTGCTCGTCATTTCACAGAGATGCCGATCCCCTTGAGCAAAGGGTTCTCCAACCGCCACCGAACACCCAGCCCCTCGGCCGCTCTCTTTTCTTCGCTCCCCTCACACACGCTCCTTGATGCATCCCCTGACCTTGGACAGGGCTGGGCTGCTGAGAGCTGAGGGAAGCCATTGCTGTGCAACGAATCCTCTCGGCGGGGTTACCGCAGAGCGCCGGGCTCTCCGTCTCCCCCAACCCGGGATTTCTGCTAGGGGCGGGGGGCAGGGTTTTACCGCAGACCCCAGCGGACAGGGGCGAAGGGAAGGGAGGACGAGGCGGGGGCCTCTCGCTCTGCCCGCAGGGACGGCGATTCGCTGTCACAGTTATTTACCCGTCTGTTTATCCCCTCCCCAGGGCGCTGAATGAAATTCCTGCCGCTTGCCGAGGCTGCCCAGGGCGGATCCCGCCGCTCCTCACCCGCCTGTCCTTTATCCGCTCCGCGCCGCGCCCGGGGCTGCGCCCCCGCCCTGCCCTCCGCTCCCCTCCCCCGAGGGCCGCGGAGAGACCCCGGGCGCCGCCGCGGCCCGCTCCGCGGCTGCCCGCGATAAAAAACCCCACGGCAGCAGCCGCGGCCGCCGCAGAGGGCGAGAGCGAGCGGTGGCCAGGGTGCCGCGGGGAGCCCCGGGAGGCAGGGCCGGCCTCATCCTCCCCCGCGGCTGAGGGGAGCGCACACCCGTACACCTGTCTCCACAGCGGCGGAACGGAGCTGGGACGGGGGGGGTTGGGGGTGGGGTGGTGGTGTCTCTATCTACCCGAGCGGGGCCGCATGAAGGCGGGCGCGGCCTCCCCCCGCCCGCCGCCTCACCGGGTTCGGTGCGCAGGTCTCCGCCGCCGGCTCCGTGCCCTCCGCCACAGCCTCTACGCGCAGCCTGCGCCCGCCTTTTTATAAGGCGGCCGGAGATGACGTCAGCGCCGCAGAACGGTCTGCCGGCCGGCGGAAAGAGCCGAAGGACTTCGGAAAGAATCGGGAGGCAAGGAAAGGCCCCACCCACCCGAGCTCGGCAGGCGAACTGCAGAAGCAGCGCATGCGGGGAGGGCCGGAGTGAGACGAGGGGTTCCGGAAAGTACCGACCGATTCCGGAAAGCAGCGAAACGCAGGGCAGGGTCCGGGCGTTTGTGCCCCCTCAGGAGCGGCGGGGCGCTGGCCCTTTGGGTATTGCCGCGCTGCCCTTCACCGCCCGGCCTCGGACACGAAAAAAATACAGGATTAATTGGGAATCAGTTAAAACGCCCGTGGCAGCATGGCGGCCTGCTGGCTTTTCTGCCCCCTTCTCCTCAGCCAGGATCAGGTTTGGGCTCTGAGAGGCCGGAGCTGCTCCAGCGGCAGAGCACGGAGGATGTGGGACAGGTTTTACAATTTAATAAATCAATAGGCCAGACTCAAAGCAGCAGCCTCATTAGTTTTACCTTATAAAAAATAGGTATGGGTGAGGCTGGGCTGTTGAAGCTGCGTGCAGTGTCACAGTCACAAAAGAAATCTGGCGAGGCTACAAACGCTTGTCACGAGAAACCTATTTTTGAAAAGCTGATGCATAAATTCAAAGGAAAATGAGACGTTAGTATAAACTAGATGTTTAAAATATACATGGCAAAGAAATTCTAGTCTAATCTCGAATTTCTTACTTTTTATTAAGAGGCCTGGTAAGGCAGCAAGAACTTCATGAGATCAAAGTAGTGAGTGGGTTTGAGTGATTTTTGAGTTAATAACACTCTCTTTCATTAAAGAAGTACTTAAATGGAAAAAGCACACTTGCAGTGACATTGCATCGCAACCTGTGGGACTGCCTGGAACTATTGTCTCCAAGGAAGAGTATGACTCACAGCAATTTTAATGCATCTCATCTTGAATGCACAGTATTTTCACAGCCGAGATGCTCTCCTTTGTCATATTTGATGTGAACATGCATACGAAAATACTGTGAATGCATGCAGTAAGGACCTTATTTACACTGCATCTTTGTAACACCAAATGGCTAACCTTCAAAACTGCTAAAATGACAAAAAACAGAATTGCATAATAGAAGTCAACCATCAGTTCAAGCAGGAGAGGCAAACTTAAGCTCCATCCAAAAATAAATAGATTTATTATGCTCCTTTTGAAGTGCACTCATTATTCAATAAGAAATTCTTAGTGGTGTTTTTGAAACAGTATGTAAGTATCTGGATGCCCTATACTGAGGCAGAAAAGGATACCATGTTTGTTATTTGTAAAAATGCATACTTATATTCCCTTCCCAAATGTTAGAAAACACTAGTACCTGTCAGCAAAAAAGAAAGCTATTGTATCTGATATGCACATCATCAAACCACTCCTTATGTTTCAGCACAGGGAGACAATTGTTTGTAGCAGACAGTACCAATTACTAACTTGGAAAAGTGAGTCTCCAACATAATTGCAGATACGCAAGATGTAATTAAAACATCTCCACTCGGTATTAAAAAAGCTGAACATTTTCAAGTATACAAATGGAAGTGCTATTGCTTCAGTGTTATCTGGTAAAAGGATACCAAAAGGAGATTTCCAGCTTCCCAGGACAGTCACCCATAACACCAGTCTAAAAATTACAGAGTCAGTTTACAAAATATATACACCAAATACAAATTTAGCTTATTTACCAGTCAATCTTAAAGCCAAGGTGAAAGGTTTTAAAGGCCTGAATTCCAAATTATGTGTTACAACCTTTTTTCAGAAGTCTCAAGAGCTACGTAAAAAATCAAATTCAGATTCTCATATGGCCTCAACTCTGCTTTCTACAGCTTCAAATTGCAGCATCTCTAGAAATAACAAAAACTGATCTGGTAAAAATAATAATTTTAACTGTCAACAGTATATTGCAAAAATAACGCACTACTTTCTAGAACTCAGAAGCAAATTTTCTCATTTTAGAGGCCACCAAAGTAGTTCAAGGACAGCGCACCATAAACCACACTAATCTCCCGTACTATGTATCTCCTGGATCCACCAAGGAGCTGTAGGTTTTGACCATCCCTCCTCTCCTATAGAAAAAAAAAAAAATCAAACTGCATCAGCTTCAGATAAAAAAGAAAAATCAAGCTTTACTATTAATTTAAACAGATTTCTAGAATGAACTATTCTCAGAATAATTCACTATTGGTACAAAAGTATACAGTACTTGATACATAAAATACCTTAACAATGAGAAGGCAGAAATCCATTTATATAAAAAGAGCCCTTAGAAAATGCACCTTAGGTAACCCAAGAGTATACCATTTCCCCTCAAATGATAGCAGAACATCAGCAGAAGCACTAGAATGAACGCACCAGTTTGCCACCTTCTTTTTTTCTTTTGTTAATAAGAAAACGGATTATTAACTTCCATCCATCTGATGGATAACGGACACAGAATTTCTGTAGTTTCAGGAATGCTGCTCTTCCCCAATGAAGTTACTATTATCCATGCAAACCTTTTAAAACAGTGAGTCTACATCTCTTAAATCGAGAGCACCGCCTCTGAGAGCAAAGTTACATTCAACATAGATAAGTGTCAACACTGCTAGGCCAAATGCCTTTGCCAATCTCACTGTAGTTTTAAGATGTTGTTGAGACAAACAGGATGCAAGTATGTCAGCATAATTACAATTAAATTATAAAAACCAGATGTAATAAATACAAAATGAAGTTCTAGCAGTGTTTCTGAGATTGATTACTCTGTTAAGACTTCATAAAGCTGAGAGGTATTTTCACTTCCATGAACAGAACAGCAGTGTGCAAACTTTTAATCCAAGAGTCTTTAACCTCTGAAGTCCAGAGGTCATCAGGATACTATATTTAAAACATCTTCTGCGTGTTTAAACATACGAAGGAAAAGTCTTCAGTTTTCCATAGTTTACTTATAAACTTATGAAAATCCAAAGCAAAGAATAACTTCCAATTATTTGCAACAAATCAATCACAAGTTTGTTCTGCCCAACATAAATCCCGATGAATTAAACATTAACAGGTTGATGGAATATTTTCTCCTCATTCCTCTCTATACAAAATACATTTATTTTGCTTTCACATGTAAACAGGAAGCCAGGTCTGAAAGCGCTGACATCCAGGGGGAAATAAATACAAACTGATTTATGATCTCCAAAAGGAAGAAGGCAGAGCGCCCTTTGGTAACGGAACTTCCTTCTGCTGTAGACATTTCTAGCGGAGAGAGAGAGACAAAAGAACAAAGGAAAAAAAGAGTGTATCTTAGTTTGCCATCTCTTCTCAGGAATTTTGATGGCTCTTACTGCACACATTCAAAGCATTGCTAATAAAATCTACCAAAATTAATTTTGAAATCCAAGTGCAAACTCTGAAGCTATCATATTTTAATATCATAATCTAAGTCAACATTCACAAAACAACTTAAGTAATCAAATATTTTACAGTTTTGCAAGCTTTCTTAAAAATATAAATATGCAGGATACAATGCTAAACAAACGCTACAGAGAGCGGTTCAAAGCGTCTACTTCCTCACGTAGATAATCAAGACAACAGATAGAAACAAGCAAACCACTGATAAAAAATAGTTCTTACGGAAATGACTCAGCAGAATCCTCCCCAACCTGTACATCTTCTCTCACTGCAACTAGTCTCACTTAACTCCAGGTATAATCAAAATACATTTTCACTGAGAAAAATTATATGCGAGGCAAGCAAGAAGTGAGATGTCTGACATCATAACTATCACTAACGTAATTCAGTAACTGAAAAGTTATAAAAGACAGGTTGCATCACAGTGCCGGGGCTGGACTATCAGGTATGCTGTGAGCAGTGCCAGCCTCATTATGAACATGACACATACATCAAACGAAGGGGAAAAAAAAACCCCAAACCAAAGCACTTGAAAACTGACACCCCCCACCCCGCTTTACCTCCAAGAATTGCTTGAAACGCATCAAAGAGCCCATCTGTCCAGAGCTGGTAATAGCTTCAATTCTGCAGAAGTAGCAACAGGTTTCAAAATCTACTTAGAAAGTTGGGTTTGATTTACAAGTGGGTGTGGGGTGGATTGCAGAGATTGGAAAAGACAGACAAGTCATTTAAGAGCAAACACTCACAAAGTAAAAAACAAGGAATATTTCACATTCCTAACCACAGATGTCATACCTTGGGACATAGTCTTCTTGGATAAGCAACATCATTTTCCAAAACTGAATCTGATACTGTTTCATGAGAGCATTGCCACACACCTGTAGTAGAGAAATCCACAAAGACCAGATTCCAGAACTGGGTTTCAGACTAGCCTGACAACTTCAATGAACCTGTTCGGTATCAACCACTTAATATTTTATGCAGACATTTAAAGAAATATATCTACACCTACAATAAAACAAGCAAATCCTCTAAATGCCATTACTGCTAGCACAATGACCTTTTTTTCTTGTTGACTGTGTGGTGGCCACTAATACCAATTTTATGTTATTGTTCCTCTCGCTCCAGTTTCCCTCCAAAAATAACAGCCTTCCCTCATACCATTTGCTAAGGGCATATCATGGTCATTTCCCCACCCTGGCTACTGCAGCGTGGATTCATCAGCTTTTTCCATACACTGTTTACAGGATTAAACATCCCTCAGACTGCACCACTACTAACAGAATCCTCATGAGATATTTCACTTTGTACTTTCTCATTTCTACTTCTAAAGTTGTTTAGAAAGCATTTGATAAGCATAGAAGCTGCTTGGGTTCAACAGTGTTTGTCTCACCTGAATTCAGCCTTTAATCTTGGCTCTTATTTAGCATAGGCCTATATCCTAGGATACAGAATTAATATACATCAGGCTCTGTCCTTTTCAACCTGAAAAACCCATCCTGTTTTATGAAGTAATTCAGCCGGAAAGGCCACAGGACCTCATTGCATTGTACAAACTGATGCCAAGTGCTTAGCAGACCTTATTCTTATAGGACCATGCAACTATTTTTAAAATACCAGGAATCTTAAATGGAACCAACAGCAGAAGTTGCATGTATAAAAACTTCAGTTTTAAAATCATTCATCTCCAAAGCGATATTTGCAAGAACGTGGAAACATTCACATTTCTTTCTGAAGGAATAAGGACAGGTAAAAAAAAGCCTGCTGTTAAAAATCACAATGAACCTCACCTCAGCAATCCCTTCAGAAATTAAAATGTCATCAATTCAGATCCCTTTAACTACCAGTAGTCCATGCGGCTTACCTCCAGAAAATCAAAAAGAAGCGTAGCTGTCACATCTACCAGAGGCTCCATATTCAACATCTGAGCAAGCCAGCGCCATCCACAGTTCAGTCCATGAGGATGTGTCTATAAAGCAACGAAAAGCGTTACCCACCACTTGTTTTACAACTTTCAAAATGCTATTATTAAAACAGACAGTTTTGTGATTTACTTTCTCCTTTATAAAGTTACTTTACAATAGTCTAGCATAAAACTTGATCATTATGAAAACATAAAGAAAGGAAGTAAAGGTCTACACTACAAATTACTTTGCATTGCTTTGTTGATTATGGTTATGACCATCTCCCTTCAAATACATTACCAGCTGGTCTAAATTCAGCATACCTCAACTACAAATCAAGTTTACAATAGATGTAATAGACTCTTGGGATAGTAACAAGGCTCTAATTATAATGCCGCACATGCATACCCCTTGTTTGTTTCCATAAGGCCACCGGAGTTGAATGATAGCAGCATAAAGACGAATCAGTCCTGACATCCGTTTAAGAAAATGATCTTGCTCTTCCATCTTAGAATCCTTAACTTGATAGCCAAGCATCCTAAGTACGAGCAGGCGTTCCAGTATTAGTAGAGCAAAACACATTCACTTGAGTCCATGCAGTTCTCAGCTTACTTTAAGTCAACCATACTGAGAATAGGGATACTCCAAAACCACACAAGAACTATTGTAAAAGCTGATCATTACCCTCTGATCATATGTTCCACTATTTTATACCATGTAGAATATTTAGGTTCTGTACTGGATCTCTCAACTTGAATCAAGATACGCCTATCAACTGTTCTTTGAGAAGGACGAGGAAGAAGCAGCAAAAGAGCACTGCCAAAGCTGAAGGACACAGCATCCTCCAGGGAAACAGGGGAGCTGCACATTTGTGAGTGAATCTCCAGAGTCTGTGCCAGCACATCACAGTGCCTACGTAAAGAGAGACGGGGAAAAGTGGGGTTCACGCAGAAGGATACAGTCTTCACCCTGGCAGAGTTTGTGCTGAAGAAGTCCAATAACACATTTACCTCTGATACTCTTCCATAGACGTCCCTTCTTTCAAGGCTGGGTAAAATGGCACAGAATAGGGGCACTTTTTATGCAGATGAGCTAAAAAGAGGTCTCCAACCCGAGGGTGCATTTCCCAGATTCCTGAGGCCACCACAGCAATTGGGAAAGCGGCATCATGGTGAGAAGCTACTTCTTCTTCTCCTTGATTCTGGAGGGGGAAAGAAAGTCAGTCCCCACCCCTTCAAGCCATTTCTCAAACAAAAAAAAAAAAAATCCTCCTTTTTTTTGTAATTAGCCTCTACTAAAGGATCCTAATGTTTACATGGCTATGTAGCCAACCACTGAGAAGCCGATAAAGCCTTATGTTCTCAGCTCCCACAGAAGATGACAGTAAACTTTGGTTCAGGACACAAAAAAAGGGGTTAGGCAAATACATACACAGAGTGCAAGGCTGAACAGATACTCTCACTCCAAACAATCATTTTCAAATGTTTACAAATCAGTCACCGTTTTACTCCATGGGCTAATTTTTGCATATATTTGTCACTGCAGGAACAAAAGAAAGTTTCAAACAGCTGCAATGTAGCAAATAAAGAGTAGAGAAAAATACTGCAAAATTCAAAAAGCAACTTAAACAATGACACTTCATTTCTTGGGAGACGCTAACTACACAGCAGGGGCAAAAGTTTGCTTCTTGGGCCTTAGCTTCCCCCCTCCTCCCTAATTCTACCAAGATGTAAGGTTTTGAGAACATATACAGTCTTGTGACAGATCATAAATTAACTATCAACCTGTTTTCCACTAATACTGTATCTAACTAGTTCAGAATATGTAACATGTAAGCCTGGAATTTAAAATAGTCCTTCCTCCTAGAACAGATAAAATAGGGAATGGGAGGGAAAGATAAACCAAGTTCTTTTACTTTTTTATATCCAAAAAGCACTTTCTTGAATCAATATGAACACTAATACATGCAAGCTAAACACATAGTAATTTTGTTCTTAGTAGTAGAAGACAGAGGACAGTTAAAGCACTAGCTACCTTTGCCACCCGAATAATGAGAACATTTCCTCACCACGAATTTCTCCGCAAGTTTGTAATAAACAAAATCCAGACCCTCTGGATGCTGAGTCACTGATACAGTTCGCCCTCCACACTGAACAAACTTTCCAGAGAGCAGGTTATTGATCTTGTCAAATATCTCTCTCAGCTGAGAGCCTGCAATATAAAAGGAATGTATGGAGACAGAGATTAGGAAACAGCAGACAAGTCTTAACCAGACCACATTAACTTCACAAAACCTAGACCTACATCCCGAAGGGCAAGGCACCTCAAACTGTGTGTTTGCTACATCTGATTAAAGAAACTTGATGATGACGAAGCAAGATGTCTCTAAGGGAAGCAACAGACCTTCAAAACACAAGCAAACACTGTGCTGCAAAGACCTGGACTGTATGCATACCAGCCTTCTGCTGTAGGGATAATTATAGAAACACTGTATGTGTTGTGTCCTACTAAAATCTTTACAGCAAAAGGCGTTTCAGTTGGATTGTGTTCTTGGCATTTTCCTGACCTGCTATTCTAGAGATCTGGCTCACAGGGATCGTAGCTGCTTTCTGCAAGTCTGTTTTTATCTTCTTAACCTGCAGAACAAACAAACAAACAACTTTTAACACCTTTACAGACAAGTAAACTACAATGATAGTTTGGATGAGCAGACTGTTAACAGAGGCTGCTAAGTTAGGGTTTTTTTTTAAATGAAAGCTGTCTTATTTCCCCTAGAAATTAAGATAATCACTCTTCAGCAGTATTAATCATTTGTTCATACCTCATTGTTGTCTTTGCAGTTGCTGATTCCACTGAAAGAAGCAACACACTGCTCAGCAGCATCTTGAAGCTGCTGGTACCACTGCATGGTACTTTCTTCTGCCTTAACTTGAAGTCCTGGCATTAAAAAAAAAAAACAGAAAAAGACTAAAAATTATCCAAAACTCTAGAAAACCTTAAGACAACTTTTTAGAAAAAAAATGCAAGGAACTAACAGCTGCACGAGTGCTTTTTTCCTCCAGAATTTAGTTTAAAGTTATGTTCATAAATGAACTACAAGTTTCCAAGCTACACAGGAGTCCTTCTTCAGCTTAGTACCTTATATATGCAGGATATCTGGACTTAACTTACTCTTTAAGAAGGAAACCATTTCAGTATGGCAGCATGTTTTGTTGTAAGCCTTGCAAGAAGGCATAATGTTATTCTCTAATGTGCCAATACATGGTATACTGCCTAGGAAGAGCAGGTTTTGCTCCAGTTAATACAGTCAATTGATGCTGCATCAGTTTAATTTCAAAAGTTTGCTGTCAGCAGTCCTATACCCATTTTGCTAGTTGTGCTAAAAGTAAAGGCTGTGAGAAAGTTTGTCGTCACAATAGTAAGATTACCAAATATCATTCAGCCTAACAGTAAAAGAATGTGTAATGAGGGGAAGGGGGGGTGGTGCAGAAAGAAAAAAAAAAGCGCCCAACCAACCTTCCTTCTCCTCCTTTCCCCCTGACCACTGTGCAGGGGCAGGAGTCTGAGCCTTCATCTGCTCTTTTTTCAGCAACTCTTTCTGCTTTTGTCTCTGTTCCTCTTCATCACACCTCCTTTTTGCTTCCACAGCTGCAGCAATTTCTTGGTGCATGCTGGCTATCAATGCTCGCATCTCCTGCAGTGCTCGTTCAGTGTTGGCCACATCTACTTGGGTAGGGAAACCTCTCTGTCAAGAAACAGAGGAGGTAATATAGCATCCTTCTCTTGTTCCGCTATCTGTAGATCAACAGCATGAGCAAGGCACCTTTGAAGCATTAGTCTTCAGATAATGTGGGAGCCAGCTACACATTTTATCCTCTTTGGTGAAGATATCTTTTTTCCCTTTATTTGTACGCATAACATTTGTAAATAACATTAGTCCATGAGTAGATCTCGGACAACAAACTTAATAACAGACTTTGACAAGTATAAGGGAACCCCAATGCAAAGCCTAGACAGGTTCCTCTGCAGAAAGCCACCTGTGACAAGCTGGAACAGAGAATTAGCCTTATTAGAGTGTTTTATTTTTCAACGTTTGTATCCCACCTTTACATAAACAAAAAAATTTCAAGGAAACTTAGTTACTGCAAAAAGGCTTACTACTAGTATAGGAGAATCATAATGTGTTCAGTATTTAACAATTTATGAAGCAGTCTCCTTCCACGGTTGTCTCAAAAGGGAATTTTACAGCATCAAGAGTTTACAGTATTTGATTATTGAATCTTTCTCCTGTAGAAATCCTCATGCATTTTTATAAGACATTTTCAAGACAACAGCTAAAGTGCCACAGAAGAGAATTCTTCTTTTAAATTAAATGCTTTATAGGACAAAGATCTAAAAACATTTCTGTGACATCTTACTTAGCCTCCTAACAAGCTGCCTTTGAAGACAACTACAGGAAGCCTTATGAAGGAATGACAACCAATGCTGAGAACAAATCTAGAGCCTCTACCTCACTTGTGGTGCGGATCAGCCCTGACACCAGCCCACAGATCTGGTTGCCACGATTACTGTACGCAGAAAGATCGATTCTTGGCAAGTCTTTGTGTCTATAATTGGGATCAATCTGCTGGTTAAGCTGCAGCACTTCCTCCTGGATGGAATAAAGGCGACGCAATCTTTCCTGGCCCTCTTCCTTACGCAAACGCTCCAGCTCTTCCTGACGTTGCCTCTGCTGCTCTGCCTCACGCAGTTTTAGGTTTAATACCTGGGGAGAGACAGACATAAGAGACACAAAATACTTAAATAACTCCAGCTTTACAGATCCTTGCTGGTCTGATGACTTAGCTTTATATGTCCTTCCTGCTCCTACAACACATGTGCCTTTGCTGCCTTTCCACAACAGTGCAGCATGTGTCTAGGACAGCACCAGAAAATACATTCTCACTCCAGGGCTACCATATAAATACAAATAAATCAATTGGTGTTCCCAGTTCCCACCGAGTAATCACGGTCTTCTATGAAAGGCAACTCTGACAAATCTCAGACCTTTGCTCTGTGTCGGTGTTCTTCCTTCAACTTCTCTTGCTGTCCCTGAGCCTCCTTTGAACTACAATACACATAAAGACAGAAAAACTGTATTCAAGACACGAACAAGACAAAATACAAACAAACACACAGCAAGTTACTTTTAAGATAAGCCAAGCTAAAGGAACTTTAACTGTCACAAACATAGCTTTTTTTCTAACCAGTGAAACCTCACCAGTGGCCAGAGATCAACTCTGAAAGATGAACAGTAAGAGGGCAGTTAACGTAAGAAAAGCAGCAGGTGAGATTTTCAAGTACAAGTGACTAGCATAGAATTCTCAGGCACAAGAATTAATGCTTACTTTGATTAAATGCTACAACGTTGAATATTTTAAGGATACCCGAGCGCTAATCTCACCTCTTCTCCATTACTTCTTGCAAATCCTGGAATTCCTGATGCTGCTTTAGCTCCTTCAGTTCATCAAAGCGCTTCAGTTGTTCACTTGCCAGGTCGTACACGGCCCTCACCATCTGCTCTTGCTGCTCCTGCCGTTGCCTTAGCCCCTCCTGCAGATTACAGAGGTGCCAGAAGCACCACAATGTAATAATCACCGGAATTTGGACAGAAGAAAATTACAAATTAAACTGCCCAACCAAAGCAGACCAACGTGGCGTATTTAGGGTTATCCTAAACTTTACTCTCCAAGGTTTAGGATAACTTACTGTCCTGCTGCTTCTACCGGAGCATTGTTACGTCTGGTTATGTAGCTCTCCTGTGATTCATACAGACACTCAACTTTTTATTTTTTTACCTTTCCTTTCAACCTGTGCATCTCTTCATACATCCGAATGCAGCCTTCAACTTCTGTAACTTTAGATGGCAGAACTGTTGGAAAGACTTCTCGATCCATTTCCAGAAGACTAACATCATCATCTCCCTGTGAGGTCAGCACATATGCAAAATCAGTGACTGAATACAGTATCAGCAACTCATGGAGGAGACCATGTAAATCAAGTCTCCTGAACTGGAGATTATTTGTGGAGAAACAGACAAAGGAGTCAACCAATGCACAACTTTTTAGAGTAGTTATTAGTTACTAGTTTTTAGTTATTAGTTTTAGAGTAGTTATATACCCCCGTAGTGTAGCCTCACCATTTTGAGTATCCTCCAGCACCTGTATGAGGTTGGCGTAAGTACTTCTCCCAATCACTAAAATTGGGAGCAGAGATACCAAGAGCCTACAGGATGTTCATGAAGGCTAACCCTCACCTAGAAAGGCTAGACAGACTCCCCACATTCTCCTAACGTTCAGTGAAGATGGCACACTGGAAGAAGCCAAGACAGGTTTATGCTTTGAATCATTCTTCAGGAGGACTCTTCAGATTCTATATAACTTTTATCAGATCTTGCTGCTTCATTAAGATGTTTTCCTCACAATATATTTCTTAAGTCTAAATGGGTCCAAGATGATGCAAAACTTTGCTGCTCAGTATCATTGTTAGGTGGTGAAGTCATCACTTAATGCATAGCAACGGACACTTGTTTTGTTTTCTGGTGCCTCATCAACTTCATTACCTCCACAACTAAACTGCTCATGGCCCAGCTTCCTGCCCTTTGGCCTTGTAAAGAAGAGCCATAACACATCTAAGTCATTCAAAGACTCCAGAGAACCCAAGGAGGTTACTCACAGGATCTTACAACAAGCCTGACCCTACTCTGTGACCTTATCCCTCCATATGGGACATCCCATGCTGCTAACCCATACACCTCTACAGGTCCAACTACATTTTCTCAGTTATGGTGAAAAAGGGAGTTTGCTTTTGGCCCACTATGAAACATCATTCGATGAAAATCTTGTTAACACAACACCAATTTTATCATCATGTCCTGGTTTGGGCTAGGACAGAATCAATTTTCTTTTTGTAACTTCACTTTTTAGCTAAGTCCGTTCCGAGCAGCTGCACTCCCTGAAATTAACTGCATGTTTTCCCAACAGTGTCTGCTTCTAGCAGTGATAAGGCTCGATGCTTATAGTTCGTGCTGGAACATCAGTAGCAATTGTGTACAGAAAGGCTCTTGCTTATAGTTATCCCTATGGAAACCAAGGTCGATGCTTGCTTCTGCTGACTTTCTAATGCACCGGAAATGAAAGAGCAGAAAAACGGTCACCCTGACCAAACACAGTATTCCATCCCGTACGTGTCATACTCAGTATAAAGCTGGCAGATCACGAGGGTCAGTCTCTTCTTCTACGGCCAGCATCTGAAGAGAAGTCTGTCCGATTCTTCGATCCTGATCTGTGCATTCCTGAATCCAGCTCCTGCCTGCTGCTGATTCCAGTCCAGGGCTTTCCCAGGGTGTGCCCCACAGCATCCGACTGAGGTGATTGTCATGGGGGGAGGGCCTCAATTTTGGTTTTGTATATATTTGTACATATTTCATTATTATTTTTTCTATTATTATTATTATTAATGTAGATAGATTAAAGCTGTTTTAACTTTTCCAACCCGTAAGTCTCTTTCCCTTTTCTCTTTACCTCCCTCTTTTGGGAATGGAGGNAGGGCTTTCCCAGGGTGTGCCCCACAGCATCCGACTGAGGTGATTGTCATGGGGGGAGGGCCTCAATTTTGGTTTTGTATATATTTGTACATATTT
>VZSC01005088.1:0-30613 GCA_013398225.1 Steatornis caripensis
GGGACAACATCGTCACGGCCCAGGCGCTCTACGAAGGGCTGTGGATGTCGTGCGCCATGCAGAGCACGGGGCAGATCCAGTGCAAGGTGTACGACTCGCTGCTTAAGCTGGAGAGTAAGTCGAGCGTGGAGGGTGCGGGTGTTGGGGCGCCCGTCCCGTTGGAGCCGGGGGTCTCCGTCCCGTCGGGGTCATCCCCTCCACCCCAGTGCCTCTCCGGTCGGGGCTGAGGGTACCGTCCCGTAGGGTCATTACCCCCACGCCGGTGCCGGCCGTGTCGGGACTCGGGCTGAAGTGCTGGGACCGGGGTTGCCGGTCCTGTCGTCCGCCACTCGCCCAGTGCCTGTCCCGCTGGGGTGCCGCTGCCGTCGGGTCTCAAGGTCTCTGTCCCGTTGGAACTACGCCGCCTGCCCTTTCGGGATTGGAGGTGCAGGGCTCGAGTTCGCCCATGGTCCCGTCGGGGCTCAGGTGCGTGTCTCTTGGGGTTCCCTCGGTGGCCCTCCCCACCGGGTCTGAGAGTGACTCCGCCGGTGCCTGGCCCGCCGGGGCTTTGCGGCACCTGCTGGAGCCCTTCCCACGGCGGTGCTGCCTCCCGGGCCGGGGGGGCTCGGCGGGGCAGCAGCCGGGGGCGCAGCCGGAGCCGTCCCGCTAGCCCCCTGCCCGTACACCTACTACCCGTCCCCCCAAAAGACATCCCGGGAGGTGAAGGGTCAGACCCTTCACGTGTGTTCGGGAAAGCGCCGTGATTGCGAACAAGAGGTTTTGGCTGTAAAAGTTCGGACAGGGTCTGCCTTCGTTGGGCATGGCTCAGCAGGAAGCAGAGTCCATCAGCAGTGCTGAAGTGGTTTTTTTTTCGAGCACGGATCCTTTTCTTTCTGCGTTTGACTGTTTTGGTCCTTTGTTCTCTGGGAAAGTCGCTGCTGCTCCCATGGGGCTTTTAAGCAAAGGGCTGGCAGGTGAGCTGGACTTGAGCCCAGGTAGCATTGCCTGTAGTTTTCAGGCAGACCAGTACATCAAGGTGATCTCTAGGTATCTTATCTTGCCCTGGGACGGCAAAGCCANAGAGTCCATCAGCAGTGCTGAAGTGGGTTTTTTTTCGAGCACGGATCCTTTTCTTTCTGCGTTTGACTGTTTTGGTCCTTTGTTCTCTGGGAAAGTCGCTGCTGCTCCCATGGGGCTTTTAAGCAAAGGGCTGGCAGGTGAGCTGGACTTGAGCCCAGGTAGCATTGCCTGTAGTTTTCAGGCAGACCAGTACATCAAGGTGATCTCTAGGTATCTTATCTTGCCCTGGGACGGCAAAGCCATCCCAGGCATGCAGGAACTGCAGCCTGGCTTGCTGGGGTGTGACTCGGGGTGGTCACGCCGAGCTGGAGCTCCAGAGAGGGCTGTTTCTAGTGCGCTGGAGCGTATAACTTATGCTGACACCCAAAGCGGTTAAAAACCAAATAATCTTTTCTCAATATCCCTCCCGTCATCCCGAGTCCAGTAATGTCCTGGAACACCTTCGTACTTCTCCCTCCCTAATTAATAAAATAATAATTACCACCTTGGTCACCTTCTCTTTCCCAAAGGAATGGGCAGGCAGTTTCACATAAACCGGGGACCATTGGGAGTAACCCCAAGTTAGATTGCCAGATTGCCACCAACCCTTCCTGTGTGTCACGCAGCGAAGCCGGACACCCCAGACCCCACCTTCACCACTAGCCCACATCAGTCGCTCGTGCCCCGAACACCCGTGGTCCTGCAACTGGCAGAGGCGCAAATCAGTCCTTTCAGGAGTGCCGTGCACCCACTTCGCATTAACTGGGTGCAGGGCTCTGGATCATCAGGGCTGGGCTGAGCGCACAGTCCAGGGTGGTTTGAGTAGTAATTACGTATAAGCTCAGCTTCAAGCCTCTTATCTCGCACTGGGGGCGGGGGGCGAAGATGCCAGCAGGGCTGAGGAATCTCCAGCAACCCCCCGGATGGGTTGCGAAACCTAAACTTGCCTCGGGGGCTGTGCGGCTGCAGCACATTGTGCTGTAAATGAGACCCGCTTGCAGAATCGGATGCGGAGCCTGGCTTGAACGGGCTCCCGAACCTGCCCCAGGACCTCCATACTGGCCCCATTCATGGCTGAGTGCTGAAAACCAGCTGCTGCCCTCACCTTTGTCCTGCAAACAATAAGGGCTCTTCTCTTCCAGGGCTACGGGGGAGGGAGGTGTGGGGTGCCAGGGACCCAGGCTGAGCTATTGGTGGCCTTTCGTCCTCTTGCCGAGCCCCTGGCCCGGCAGGGCACGCTTGCCTGAAAATTCCCAGGAAGCTCAAGAAATACGGAGATCGCAGAGGATGTCTCTTTCCTTGGGAAAGTGAGCAAGGGCTGGCTAAAGTGCTCCTTGTTGTTTTTTACCCCAGCTTTCTTAGCTTGTGTCCCTCCCACTTCAAAGCAGATCATGCCTACAGTCGTACACCTTCTCTGTTTTCCTTGCGTGGTTTCCCTTCAAGGTCATACAGCCACATAGGCTTGGGCAGGGACCAGCAGTGCTGTTTTGGGTGGAGGTGTGAAAAACCTTAATTTATACCCAGTCCACCTTGGGACAGGTGCAGCTGTGCAGTGAGAGCTCCCTTATGATATTTATTTATGTCATGGTGAAGGTGGTACAACTATGTGGGCAGAAAAACTCCTGCCCAGCCATGCTTTCCTGCCATAGCGTCATGTGCCCTGAATGCTCTGAGCCACATGTGAGAGCCCCATGCACTGACAGGAGAGGCTCCGCTGTGCAATTACTTTGTCCCTGTAGAAAGGACTGAGTCGTCTCACACCTGTGGTAACTCATGGTTTTGGGAATGCTGGAAAGCTTTGCCAGCAAGCTTTTGGGTATGTGGTAGCTATTGCCATTCCTCTACATGTGTCAGTGTTTGGCTGTTTGGACTGGTGCTGCATATCGGAGATGGAGTTGGCACAAGCTGATGAGCACCATTAACCAGTTGGGGGCCTCCAGCTTCCCGTGTGGCCACGCTGCTGGAGTGCACCCATGCTGGCACTTCTCCCACAGCTGCGTTCAGCTGAGGGCTTATGTCAGTGCTCCTATTCAGGCAATAGAAAGGCTGCGTTTTGCTGGCTTACGTGAAAAGCAGTGCGTGGCCACATGCAGACACAGAGGCAACAAAAGCCACCCTTGCAATAAGGCTTTGTTGCACAGCCTCAGCATTGTTCTTGTAGCCCTCCAGTATCGTCCATGGAGCTTAGCTCAGCTTTGTGCTCCTCTGGGGTCTCAGGCAGGAGGGAGAAGAGCTCCTGGTACCTGTCTCTGGAAGCTTTCAGCCTCACCTAAACGCACTCCAGTTAAGAGCAGAGGTTGTTCTGGGTCCTGTCTAGGCTGTTTTAGTTGAAGATACTCATCACCCTGTTTGGTTTTGCTGGGAGAGGTTCTGTGCTTGAGACAAGCTGAGACTCATCTACCACTTCATCACCAAACCTAGTACATCCACAATGGCTTTGTGCCCTAGCCCAGAAAATAAACAAGGGTTTGGATGCCCTCTGGGTCAGACTGCATCGCTGAAATGTGAAATCTTCCCTCCTACATTTCTACCACCCCAGCTAAGCCTGTTGCAGGAGCTGGGGAAGAGGATGAGTTGGGGGAAGGAAGGGTTCATGCTCAGGTTACTGCTGCTCTGTCATGATGGTGAGGGAGTTGGGAGGGTGGCCTAGGGAGGGACAAAGCTAGAGCAGGAGGGACAAATGTGTCCAAATAGTTTGTCACCTCTCTCCATCTTTAGATCTGGAGTAAGCAGGTAGAACCTGCTGGTATCTCTCCTTTCACGTGGGTTAAGGGTTAATTTGCTCCCATGTTTCTCAATCTCTGTTCCTTCCTCATGAAAAATCATGATCGAGTGATAAAGCAGTCTCACTCGTGCTGCACTTCGAGAAGGTAGAGGGTTACTTGGAATGCCACCGAGGCTGTTTTTGTGGTGCTGTGTGTGTTGTGCCTCCAAGAAGGGATGTGAGTCTGTTGCAATACACTGGCTTTATTGCTCTACAAGCAGCTTCTAAGCAGCTTTAGTAGCTAGTGTTAACTATGTGTTACTAAATCTCTTGTTAAGGGAATTTCCAGGCTTCATGGGAAGATAGGCTGTCCAGGTCTCCTCTGATCAGGAATCTGGAAATGGTGGTACTGTGTTTTGCCTGTCTTACCAGCAAGCTTTATCTGCTGTTTGAGTGACTGCAGGAGGGTATTGAACCTTATTTGCTTTGGAGTAGGCAGAGTACAAGGCCACTGTCACCTACTGAACTTGCATCTTTTGCGCTGGACATGCAATGAAGATTTGGGAGCCTTCCTGTTTTAGCAAGAAACGTGACCTTGTCTGAGTGCACGTGCTGCCCGGGTGCCTCTGTACCATCCTCTAGACTTGTTGGGAGATGCTTTGGAGGAATCCAGACTGGAATATCTGATGGTGATGGGTGTTGCGGGGTCTTTGCAGCTAATGGGGTTGAAAGCCTCCAAGCCATTGGAGGCTTTGGGTCCATCCAGAACAACTGCAAAGTGTGAGACGTTTGCTGGCTACCTCTGCAGCTGTTATTGCTTGCTCAGTTCTTCATCCCCTTGCCTGCTGCACAAAAGTATCTTTCAGATGCTGGCAGGGCAGAATCTCGGATCCTGTTCCTTCAAGGAGATTCAGCTTTCGTGAAACCCCAGTGGGAAGAATTTGAAGGCTGCTGACTTCTCTTGGTGAGCAGTGTAACATGCTTCCTATACTACAGGGATGCTTGTAACTTCTGGGGAACTTCGCTTGCAGAGATTAGAGGGACCTGCACAACATCTGTTTCACCTGTATTCTGTCATCACTTGGTTGCACGGAGGCCCATGAGAAGGGAAGAAAAAGTCCATAGTTTAAATACAAACAAGGCAGTCAATGAGCATCCCTATCAGAAAATAATCTAAACACAGAGCCATTACAGCAATTTTGCATTGCAAAAATCCCATGGCACTTTCCCAACAGCTTTTCTATAATGTAGATAATATAAACAGAATAAATAAGGAAATGTGATGACAGAAAAATAACCTCAAATATACTAGTGAAGTCTTTTTTTATTTATAGCTAAGCAGTTGCCAGCAATTACTTCTGTGTCAGGTAGTGATAGTTGTGGGAAGGAGAAAGTCTTCCGTAGGCTTCAGATAGACTGCATCATGTCTTTTGTGTCCAAACCCACTAAGTTAGAGCTGTTGGTTAGCATGTGTTTTAAGAAGTGAGTTTCATTATATGGAACAGATGTGAGGTGCTATGTAGTTTCTGTGGACTTACACAGTATTTTTATGGCTTGCAGAATTCACATTTGTTATTAACCATTCCCAGTAGTTTTAAGCCTCTGTCCTTCAGTACTTGCTGCTTTCTTGTTGTGGGCTTTTCAGGCCAGGTCTCTAATTGCTAACCAGCAATAAAAAGGCTTGGCTTCCGAGTAAATAGTGGTTTATATTGACAAAATACTGTTGCCATCTGACAGCTATTGTTGGGTGCCAGGCCAGTTTGTCTCACCTTGCGCCAGGACTGTTGTTTTCCCCAAGGGCTCCTGAGACTGCCTGGGCTTTCCAACAGCCTTGGTGTATGGCAAGGGAGGCTGCAAGCATTGCACTCGCTACCCGTTCCTGTTGGTGAGGCAGTTGCAGCAGCAAAGAGTGTGGGGGAAAATTCTGTTTCTCTCTAATACGATAGAATTTGTAAATTTAAATTGCTGTAGAGTACTTCTGCTTGGTGTCGGTAGCCAGTCCTGTTTAGCAGGTTAAGACAACATACTATACTTTTATCATTGGGGATTTTTAAAGTACCTGGAAAGGCCCGTGTGAACAACAGAACTAATACTAAACCATCTTTCTCAGCCTCAATGTGCAGCCTCCATTGACAACGCAGTTGTTGATGTGGACATAATAACTAATGGCCTGTATGATGATTAACCGCAGTCAATGTACTGCACACATTGCAAAAGTGGTAGGAAGATGAAAGCACTGTCTCCCAGCGTGTGCTATATGGGCACAGGGCAGCCGGTCTGGGTGGAGGGAGGATGGTTGGCTAATACAGTCATGCCACATTAAAACTTCTTGGAATAAAGGGGCAGTTTGTTCCACAAATGCTCCAACCTGGTTTTCTGTCCTACTGCAAGTTTCTGAAATGCCTCTGTCGTCTTGTGCCATGGAGCCACGGATAAGGGAGCGGTGAGGACACCAGGACATGTCCCTCCAGGGTCTGCTGCTGAAAGCGGGCAGCCCTGGGAAGTGCTCACAATGCTGCTTTTTGTTCAGCTGCTTCTGCAAAGCTGTCGTGGTGTGCATCCAGTTAATACTTGCACGTCTTGAGATTTTTAGCAGGTTTCAGAGCTAGGTCTTCTGAGGTCATAGAAACTTTTTCAGGCATCTTCCTGTGTTTGTCTCTTGGTGCGGTGTTTGAAGGTGAGAGGTCTCTTCCCACCCTTATAAGTAGTTTTCTAGTTGTTTGAAATAACACTTCATGTTTTCAGCTTTACGAAAGAACTCTTTGAAAACCCTCTCCTACAGAGTCGTTTCTTCTCTAGCACGGACCAAGCCCAGCTTACTGTAGACTTGATGAAACAGATTTGATACCTCTGCAGAAAATGTCCTTTCCCATACAAAGTATGAACTAGTGTGTTCAGCCTCTCCAGAGCTGCTGCTGTAATGCACAAGTTAGCCATAAACGTATGGCAGCTGAGTTGGTTGCCAGGGTGGTAACCTGTCAGCGGAAGTTTCAGAGTGTAATCTCTGATATTGGAGCTAAATCTCTTAAAAATGTGTTTGGATACTGCTGTTGTGATTTAGGCTAAAGTGATAAATAGCTTTGTAAATGGGTTTCTGCAATCAATGCAACAGATGGGTTTTGATTAACACTTGGGTGGTGCAGAGGTGTGTCACCCTTCCCCTTTGAAGGAAGTGAGAGATGACATTCAGCCGAGCTGATTGTGGGAATTTTTCCCAAGAAATGAAAGACTCTCTTCTTAGAAAAGTGTGTCACTTCCTATTGCTCTGAATATTGCCTTTTTATTGTATTGTTTTTAACCGGTTTCATAATCTATTTACAGAACAATTAGATTGTGTCTGTAGGGGCTGGTACAGATCTCTTCTAAGGCACAACTAGAGCCTGATAGCCTGTTGTTGGTGTGGGTCACAAGAATTTTCCTACACAAGCAGTGCTGTGGGGCAAAGTGTAGTAAAGAAGCTGCAGAGATAGGTGTGTGGCTGTGCTACCCTCCTGGCCAGTAGCAGATTTGAACTCCTGTCTGTGTTTCAGGTTGAGCCAAAGAGCCTGTTGTTGTAGCACAGGCTCTGATGGGTTCGCCGTACCAGTGCTGACTGAGGTTGCAGGTGTTCTGTTGTGGGCTTAAATCTTGCGGCTGCAGTTGTCCAAGCTTGAAGTGCTTTGCAGAGCTGTAGCAGAATGCACTCAGCGTGCTTTCTGAGGGTGAGCTCCAGACTCGCGAACAGATTCTGGAGATACTTTGCTAGAACTGTATGTGTGTCACTGCTAGATAACCTTCTGTGTCAGGGGACACTTCTGGTTACAGCATGCCCCTGGGAGTTTGTTCCTTTGATTAACCAGCCCTGTTTGTTCCCAGATCTTAACAGGACTGTATATTAAAATCCATGCTGTTCAAACAAACCTGATTTGCCAGGCAATAAAGCTCAGGCTCTTTATTTCACTGCTATTCAGGTGTCTTAGCACCTGAGGGTTTTTTATCAGTAATGACTTAATTCATATCATTATTTTCTTTCTCATTTGGTATCAAGAAAATCTGAATTGAGTAGCTCGTGTACATCGAGTTAGCGTGACTGTGCCTTCAGATGAGTCAATATAAAGCCAAATCTTGGATAAAGTACATCTGGTCTGTCTGCTGAGAAGTCAGGGAAATACAACCCTTGCCTATGGGAGGCGTCACTCCATGCTCCAACTCTTCAAAAGCACAAGAGAAGCTTAAAAACATTTTAATATCTTTGAGTCTACTAAGCTAAATATTTTAGGCAGAAAAACCCCCGCTACTTTTCACTTGGCTGGGAAAATCTTGTTTCTGTTGCAATTGTATTTTTGTACCTTCTAGGACTCAAACTGCAAAAATATCTAAATCAGCACTGGGGTATTCTGTAGAGAGACAGGTTTTAGAAGTGTTGAGCACTAAAGGGGCCTTGGTGTCTGCTGTGGGACTATTCATATGTATAGTGCTATTCATATTAAAACATGTGCCTAAATGCTTTGTCAAGGTAAAGCCTAAATCTGAATACTTCTTTTGATAAACAGATATGTCCTTCCAATTGGGATTCAAATCATCAAGGAACAAAAGATGTCTGAGGGCAATTCCCAGGTCATTTCCTGCAAAGAGCTGCATGCCCTCGTTTGCCATGCATTTTAGAAGAGGCTGAGAGTCCTCTGATCCTGATGCATGACAGTCTCTTGGAGCTTAAAGCTAAAAAGGAACAAGGTCTTGCTTGGGTTGTACCCTGTGTAACATGGAGCAGAGTATTTTGACACAGGATTACTGAACCCAGTAATTTCTATTTGTATCTTGAATTTTCTTTGTGGTGACTCAAACCCTAATGTCTTCTAGGCAGTCTGCAGGCCACTCGGGCTTTGATGGTGGCTGCCATACTCCTGGGCCTTGTTGCCATATTTGTTGCTGTGACTGGCATGAAATGTATGAAGTGCATGGAAGACGACCAGGTGAAGAAGATGCGGATGGCTGTCTTTGGTGGGGTGATGTTCATCATTGCAGGTCGGTAACATACAGATGCGTTAAATGTGCAGTCTCCTAAATGGCATTTATCCTGGGCAGGATGTGAGAGGATGGAGAGAGTTTGCTGTCATTGCTCCAACAGCATTTTGGGTGGGGAATTCCCTGGTGGACTCTGGCACAGTAGCTGTTGGCTGTCTGAGGCATCAGATAGGTGTCTTGGCACTAGCATTATGCTTTCTGTATGGACTGCATGCCTACCATCTCTATCTCTTCAACTTCAATGAAAGGCTGTCATCAGTCCTGCTTTTGGTGCAGTGTAACTGTGAGTGACCTTAAATCCTTTCTTAATTTCTCTCCCAACCAGCACTAAGTAACAGCTCAGAACTTTGCAGGGTAGCAGCAGTTCAGCATCACTTCAGATGCTGGTTCTGCTACACACTTATTTTTGTAATGATTTTGTTGATTTACATTTTTTCTTAATAATAAGACATGACTTCGTGTTCCCTTTGTGTACAGGTTTAGCAGCACTGGTGGCCACATCGTGGTACGGCAACAGAGTGGCTCGGGCCTTTTATGACCCTTTCACCCCTGTCAACACCAGGTAATGACCCATTTGATATAACACTGTAGTATAGCACGGCAAATGTTCACAGGACTTAGTTTTGAGTAGCAGTGGCTCAAAACAAAGAAGGGAATTTCCTGAGCTAGCTGGGTTGACTTCATACTGTGCAGAAGGAGCATTAGGACCACATCTCATAATCCATGTGGCTCTTAAAACAAAGCCAAGATTTAAGGCACTATCACTGCCAGAGACCTAACTGCCTTGACTTCTGTGTTTTTAACTCGACTAAGTGCTTAAAGCCTGGTTGGCACAGAGCTTGGCCCCGGTGCAGGTGTGCAGGGTGAGCTGACAGACTGGACTAACCCAGGGTGCAAAGCTCTGGACTCTGCGTGTCAGCAGAGTCTCAGGCTGCTCCAAGCTGCTGTTTCACAGGAAGCCGGTTCCGTCCCAGTTTCAGCTCCCTTCTGCTTTGTGTGGACATGCGAACACTGTAATCCAGAGGCAGTACTTGTAGTATTTACTTTCTTCCTTGTTTCTCCCCCAGATTTGAGTTTGGATCAGCTCTCTTCATAGGCTGGGCAGCTGCTTCTCTGGCCTTGCTAGGGGGAGCCTTCCTCTGCTGCTCCTGTCCACGGAGAGAAACTTCCTATCCACCCACCCGCGGCTATCCAAAAAACGCCCCCTCCACAGGGA
Organism: Steatornis caripensis; assembly: GCA_013398225.1. Lineage (NCBI taxonomy): Eukaryota > Metazoa > Chordata > Aves > Caprimulgiformes > Steatornithidae > Steatornis > Steatornis caripensis. The sequence goes on from VZSC01005088.1 coordinate 9,963, forward strand.
AGGATTATGTATAATGAAACAAAGAAGAGGAGCCACCAGCACTGGTAGTGAAAGCATTTTGGAGAGGACACTACAATGCCACTGTCCTGAGCAGAGTTCAGACTCTAGGTTCTGCCTTCCTCTTCTCCCAAAAATGTGTATATTTTTGTAATCCTCTTTGCTACTGGACATAACTTTTCCTTTCTCTCCCAGCCCATGGAGGAAGGCTAGCCGAGGTTTGTAGGTATTGCCACTGGAAAGATGAAACCTCCAAGCTTGGGTTAAGTTTAGTATTTGGGAGTAAAAGGGAAAATGATACTGTTTTTTTAGATGGATGTTGGTGCTTTTTTTAGTTTTTTTTAAATAGATGGTAACAATTCAGTCCCATATCCCATTAAGTTAGAGCCCAGTGTGGGGTGTGTAGAAAGTAAAGGAACATATATTGCATACAAAGTGATGAAACCAATAGCTTAAGGGGAAACATAATTTTAGGGAAATGACTTTACATGTAGGAATGCTTGAAGAGATCAAAAATGCTCTTGTACTGTCTTACTGGCGTCATATTTGGCACCCTCCTTTCTGTGCAGATTGACATGACAAAGGGTCAGACACAATTAAATTGCTGTGACTTAAACTGAAATCCATACCTGTCCATGCATGTGCTGTTGGCCAACGGAAGATGCAGTGTAAGGTGGCTTGGCTTAACTGTATGTCGTCATTCTTTTGACAGGATCTTATAGGTTGATTGTGTCTGAGCCAAAGGCTGCAAAATTGTGACTGCAGAAGTTGGCAGACTCTCAAAGCAGCTGCAGGTTTCCCTGGTGCTGGGGAAGAGCTCACAAAAAATTATTGCCTTCTGTTTTCACTGGGTGTTTCTGGTGGGGCTGTTGCTGCTGTTCCTTAGACACTGAGTGCTGCTAGTTGTTGTTTCTCCATGTTCCCACCTAGTACCTAACTGAGCTTGAAGCTTTATCTGCTTGTGTGTGTTACAGGCCACTTTTTAACAAACTCTCCTATTTCCTTGAGTCTGTCTCATTTGGGCTTAGTTACCAATCCGTTTGCCTTATGCAGCTAAATATGTTAAACCAAATTGAATGCACTGCTGCTCCCTCATGTTTTCTCAAGGATACCTCACGTGCTGCCATTTGATCGTATCTTTTTTTTCTTGTAAACACTTTCAGTGATGACATGAAGGCAAGTTCCAGGAAAACTGACCAAAAGGTTATGGCATTTTCTGTTAATCCAAGCTCACCAAAGAGGAAGAAACTAGCATTTTAAAGATGAAGGTTCCCAACCCTTCCTCTGAAACACCTAGTCAGTCACTCGGTGTTTGACTAACACGGGCTGAGGCTGTCTGGAGTTAAGTGTCATAATTCCTAGAAGTATGGTACCAGTTGTCCAAAGCTCAGCCTTGCTTTTTCTACAGAAGGGAACTGGTTGCTTCTGACCGGGCTTTATAATTGCATATGTGTTCAGAGGCGTCAGATTTCTTGATTTTCTTCTGTAGACGGGGGGAGCCTTTGGGGCTGCGCGATGTACAACCATTGCATCGGTGGTTTGTATAAGCCTTGTACCTCTGTTTGACCTGACTCTCTGCAACGTAAGTCAAAGTTACTAAAAGAAACCAACCAGAGCATTTGCTTCAGGCTTGAGCTGATGTTGGCCTGTACTTGGAGCTGGGTCATGTGGCTTCAAGAGCAGCTGAAGTCTGTGCTTTTGTATTTGCATTAACCCTGAGCCAGGGAGCAAATGCTTGTATTGGGAACTTGTATAAAGTGTTTAAACAATTTCAATAAATGGATTTTTTTAAGGAAAATCAGACTGCATTACTTCATTTCTTGTTTTTGAGCAGAACTTGGACAGTGTGCATGGCAGAGAAGAGGGAGGCTTGGGCTTTTGGGACCCTGCCTGCCAGCATGGAGCTTGTTTAGCTGTGTGTATCTACAGCAGACATAGGTGGGGACAGATCTTCTGCAGTGAGTCAGGCAGTTGTGGCCTCTGGCAGAAACTCACCCAGTAATCTGCTATGATTGCAGCCCAGGAACCAGAAGGTCTGCTCCGTGGCAAGGCCGGCTGCACCCTGGGTGGAGCAGGAAGGGGCAGGGGGGAGGCAGATGGCTCCCTTGCAGGGGAGTGGGCGCTGCAGGAATGGGGAAGGGATGGGGTGTGGAGCCAAGGCGCTCCCAGGAGAGGTGCTCTGTGTTTCAGCAGTGCTTTGTGCTCTGTAGCTTTATCCAGGGTAGGGTATGTACAGGCTGTGGCTATCTGTACAAGATGTTCTGCCTCTAGAGCAGGAACAGACCTGCTGATCTAAGTCTTAAACACGTACGTGGAATTCCTTGATGTTTCTGGGTTAACAGGATCATGAAGAGATGGGCCCTGGGAGGATCCATCTCACTTGAAAGCCCCTTTGGGAAGGTACTGTGCTTCTCCCAGCTGTGACAGTGAGCACGACTTGTCAGGTGTATGTTTTTGCAGGCCAGGTAGAGAATGGTTGCAGCTGGAGATGGTGTCTTCTAACCTGCACTGGTATCTCCCCAGTGTAGCAAGGCGCTACCCCTCTTGCTTCTACCTGGCCTGGAAACATTTGTCCATTCACCAGGGCTCTTGTGTTCATCCCTTTCATATTTTCAAGTACGTCTGATGAGAGGCAGACTTTATTTAAAACATTTTCTTAAGGTCAGTCAAGGAGCCTGCCTCTATTCCCCCTCTTTCCAAGGGCTGTTTGCTTTTGTAATTACAAACAAAAGGAATAAAGCTAATTAGGCCTTGGAAAGCTGGCAGAGCAAAACAGCCAGGCATGTGGCTGGCTGAGTGAGCTTGCAGTGCCTGGAGCAGACTGGTTACCGCCTGGCATAGTTTGGGGTCTATGGTCGTTCTTATTCCAACCTGTCAATTAGTTGAGGATTTCCATTGAGATTAATTTTTTCCCATGTTTTCATGTTCAGTCCCTCTCCAAGGACTTTAGCAAGCCCCACTCAAGTTTCCTGGGCAGAAGTAAGGTCTGGGGCAGGAAAATAGGGAAGGAAAGTAATCCCATCTATAAAATGGACAGTAGGACTTCTCAGCTGCTGGCAAAAATGGCCAACTGTGGGAGACACGGATCTGTGTGTGAGACTGGCACAGAAGAAACAGCCAGAGGCTAGCTTGTTTGTTTGCTATACTTCTAATGTGACAAAATTCACAGACACTTTCATTTGGATATGGTTTGTGGATTGCCAGGAGGCTGGCTGGAAAGCCAAGGAAGTTTGGGAGTAAACAATTCCATGTGGCTCATAATCCTAATTCCTGTCCAGTAGTGACAAGGGGCAGAGTAGCTCTTGGAGGGCTGATGTCTCAAGAGATGGCCCTGACCCTGCTTGGGAGGGAGCTTTCCAACCCTTTTCCCTGCCTTTCATGCATGATCATGCAATTCCATTTGGCTGTGTTTTCTACAGCCCTGTGGCCATCTAGGCTGTACGTTGCATAGAAAAGGAGTAACATGAGTTGAAAGTTGGGGGAGTTTCCCACTGGATTTCAATCCTTGCATGTGACTGACATTCCTGCTGCTAAAGCCATCTTGCAATGAAATGATGGCATTTGTCTGCACAGACAATGGGAACTTTGACTGCTTCTTGGCATCTTCTTCCACACCGTATTTATTATTCACATGGTGCCAGAGCTGTGTATACTGTGCAGGGAACTTCACTGTCAGTGGGAATTACATGGTCATTTATATTACTTAGATATTTCAAAGAAGTAAGAGAGCTCAAGATGTTTTTGGAATAGCATCAGCCTGTTGGATTTCTTGGCTTCTCCAACTCGATAATTTTAAGAAACTGTCCATGCTAATGCTTTTATCAGATTCAGCTTCTGATTTACTTATGAGCTTCTTATAATAAATCTGCCTTTGTTTTCTGTACTGCTCTGAGCACATAGATGTAGTGTATTGAAGCACTGAAAACTCTCCGACAATGGAGATCCCATAAATAACCAATAGAGCTGGTGACGGCTGGTGATAAGAAATGTGAAATATTCCTATAAGCTCAGAATCTTTTTAATATAAGGCAGAAGAAGAAATAATAGCATTACTGGGGGAAAAGATGTTAATGCAGCACTTCTGCTTAAAAGCAAACCCCAGAAATACCAGTAACTTCCTGAAGTTGCTCAAATGTAGCAGATTTACAAATCTAGATAAGTAGCCAGACTGAAAGAGCTTGAGCCTTTGTCCTGAGCTTGGAGACATATGGAATAACTGGGCAACCAGTGAATTAACAGTAATGTAAAATTGTCTCAGTGTTTTCACAAAGGACATCTGAAAGATGCCAACAGTAGCAGCAGCATCTTCTAGGTTCTTACACCAGCGTCTAGCTGAAAAGGCATCCTGTGGAGTCAGCTGTGTCTGCAGTGGTGGGGCTGCAGTGAAATCTTGCAGTGTAAGACCTCCCACGTGGCCAAACACAGTCCTGCCAGCAAGTAGCACCCGCGTGTGTGTGTGTGCCATCAGGATTTCTCCACCACGATGTTTGCCCACTACCTTAGCACCCACCAACTGGCAGAGGAGATGGCTGGAGTCACACAGAGCAGAGATAGGATTGCTCATCGCAGACCTGGTCCAGGTGCACTCATTTTTCAGAGGGTTCTGCAGCTTACCCCCCACCAACAATCTCACAACAACCAAGTGTTTCAGCCAAGGCTTTGCATCCAGCTGAGCAACTGACCCGGACTTTCCAAACCGACCCTTTGATTGCAAGCACAGTGTTGCAAGGATTTCCTTATTATTCTCATTTATTATTCCTCTGGTCCCACTGGCGCCTTAATTTACCTGGTTGCCGTTTTCCATCTTCTAGAAGCCCAGCCTGTGACAAGGCGTTTGCTCATCTATAGCACGTTGTTTTGACCCTGCCTGCAGTTCCTGCAGAAGTCCTGCACACTACGGCATCTGCATCACTGAGCAGAGCAGAAAGGGAAAAACACTCCTTTGTTGAGCCTCATGTGCTTGGTTGGAAAATGTCCCAACTCCTACAGCTTTTCCAGAAAAGCCGTGCCTGGATTCCTAGCATACTGTGTCAGGGACTTGGTGTTTCTAGGGTCTACATTTCCTACAGAGACCTGCCAGAGACGCCAGGAGCCCCCAGCCATGAGGACCTGTGGGTGCTTCTGTGTTGCTGCCCTAGGGGCTGCAAGCATTCACAGCTGGTCCGTCCTGCCTGGGCTGAGGGCCAAGCACCGGCAACCTACCTGCCCCATCTGCCTTGAGGCGCAGAAACTTCCCTCCGCTCCTGTCCAGTTCATCAGCCAGGCCTGGGAGCAGGTTTCATGTCAGGAACCTGAATTTTGGTGTTAAGCTTCCCGCATTTAGGTGGTTTTGTACCTTTCGTTCTTGCCTTGCTCTGAAATTGGGTTCTGCTCCTCGTCTGCCCTTCTCCACAGTTGTCCAGGTCTTCCTCCTTGAGGAAGGACTTTTCCAAAGTCCTTGCATCACCAGGTCCATCTGACCATACCAGGCTGTTCCTGACCGGCACAGCGGGGCTGGGTTAGATGAGCTGGTCGCACATTCTGTCTGGGACATTGCACAAGTCCTGTTCTTACCACGATATTTTTGTACTTCACCTACCACATTATAAAATACCACACCTGTGAAAGGTACACCGCTGGCTCTTGTCCAGGAAGGTGAAGGATGTGACTGACTAAAGAACTGCATTTTCATATCAGGGCTGAGAACAAACGACCTCATCGCAGTTTAGGACCTCCATCTGCATTGCCAGCAAGTACCCCCAGGACTGAGGGGTACAAAGACAGTCTTTGCCAATGCCATAGACTTTGCAGGTGGCTTTTAACGAAGAAAAGAAAAGTGAGAGAGCCTCTATCCTGCAGGAGGTAGGGAGGGAAGCACTACATGGACTAGCTAGGGCCAAGTTTTCCTACTTCCCCAGCTCCTAGGAAAGATCCAGCTACATGAGAGCTGCTCAGTGTTCTGTCCTGCTGCAGATTCACCTCCTGCCGCAGCCAAGGGCTTTTATTTTTAATTTGGGAACCACACAGCAACGTTCAGCATGTGGGAGGGGTGGGATACTGGTACTCCCAGCCCGGCACTCCCGGCTGCCTTCAGAGCCAGCTCCCCCAGCAGGAGAGCAGCAGGGGAGCCATGAAAACAAGCTCAGCCGATGGAAAAAAAGCAAGAAATAGCATTCTTATTACAAGGTAAACAGCATTAACTCCATCTTGGGGGAGTAGAAACACCACTGCGGTGTTAGGCTTTTCTGCCCACAAGCCGTGGAAGGGTGGTGGAACGCACTCCACCCTCCCCTTGTGTAATGCTCCCCACGCAGCAGCTGTAAATAATCATTTACCTGTGTGTGCTCCTCTTTTGCTGCTTTTTTTAGGGCCTTTCCTCTCAAATGCAGCTCCTAGAGGAGTTGCTGCACTGAGAGGCACATGGCACCACCTCAGCACTGGAGCTGGCAGAGCTCTTGCCATGTGAGATGGGAGCTGGAGCTGGTGGCCCTGGGTTACTCCGTCGAGCAAAGCTGCCAGCTGCGGTAAGGGGGATGGGAGACTGTGGGCTGCATTTGTTGTTTTTCCAGTGAAAAGAGCTCAACCGTTCATTTTAATTATTGTTTTTCCCAGACCTGCAATAGCATTTCTCCACACTTTGCAGTTCTCTAGAAAAGGTCTGGTAAAAACACATTGGCCAAAACACATCTGTCAGTGAGCCAGGTCTGCTTGTTTACCTGACTCCAGGATTTCAAAACAGGTGCTCTGGGGAGTTGTTTGAATCGTTCCTGAGCTCAGGTGCTCAGAAATTGGCGACAGAAAGGGGAAGCCGGTCCCTTCCTCTGTGCATTTTCTTTTTTTTTTTTATAAATGGGTAAAAAATGCCCTACCACTGACCCAGACCTATGAGTTGTCTTTTTTGTGAAGGTTTACTGGTCATTGGCATAGTGTAACATGACCAAAGCATCCTTTGGGGAGTATGCGTGGGATAGATGCTCTGGGAGCATGAGCTGAAATGTGACCGTGCCTATGCCCAGGCAGACAGCCCTGCGCAGGAGCAGGAGACACGGANCCACTGACCCAGACCTAAGAGTTGTCTTTTTTGTGAAGGTTTACTGGTCATTGGCATAGTGTAACATGACCAAAGCCTCCTTTGGGGAGTATGCGTGGGATGGATGCTCTGGGAGCATGAGCTGAAATGTGACCGTGCCTATGCCCAGGCAGACAGCCCTGCGCAGGAGCAGGAGACACGGAGGAGTAACGAAACCCTCTGCTGCTGCCTTCCTTAAGGGAGGGATGCAGCCTTGGCCCAGCAAACAGTCTGCACAAGAGGGAGTCTAATTTACAGTGCCCTGTAATTTGCTGATGCCGTAATATGTTTAGCTTGGGGAAAAGGCTCTGTTGATGTTAACATGTTCGCTCACATTGGAGCTGTGGTATGTTCCATCGACATGAAAAACACCACCACACTGGGCTGTGGCTGGACCATCCTTGCAAAAATAACGGGGCAGTAGCTCGGCTGAGGCTGAGCTGTCAGGGCTTCCATGAAGCGGGAGCAGGCCCCTGAACCTTCCAGAGCCAGGTAGGATGTGCCAGCCCAGCATCTGCTGCAGTAACACTTGCTCTTCATTAAGAAGCTCAGGTTAATTGGGCTGAGAAGATCAAGCAGTATTTCCTTAAAGCTTTTGAACTGGCCCCAAATCACTGATGACAGTGTCAAAAAACAAAGCTCCGTCCCCCACGTACAACCTTTCCCTGAACTGCTGCTTTTTGAGTCCAGACAATGATAGTGAGGATATGGTTGTTAGTAGCAACAATGATAGCAGAAATAACACAAACGATCTCAAGGCACAGACCGGGTGCCAAGGTGATACACCCTGCAAGGGCACTGGACAGACTTGCACAGACAGCAAATAGTAACTACTCTGTGATCTGGTCCTCCTTAGGGATACAACATTGTCACGGCTCAAACACGCCTCCCCCTTTGCCTAGCAGATTCATTGTTAATAATTACTTATACCTATGCAGCACTGAAGCTCATAGGATNTGAACTGGCCCCAAATCACTGATGACAGTGTCAAAAAACAAAGCTCCGTCCCCCACGTACAACCTTTCCCTGAACTGCTGCTTTTTGAGTCCAGACAATGATAGTGAGGATAGTGAGGTTGTTAGTAGCAACAATGATAGCAGAAATAACACAATAACACAAACGATCTCAAGGCACAGACCGGGTGCCAAGGTGATACACCCTGCAAGGGCACTGGACAGACTTGCACAGACAGCAAATAATAACTACTCTGTGATCTGGTCCTCCTTAGGGATACAACATTGTCACGGCTCAAACACGCCTCCCCCTTTGCCTAGCAGATTCATTGTTAATAATTACTTATACCTATGCAGCACTGAAGCTCATAGGATTGCTCCAGGCTGTCTGCTTCATGTTTCAGGGTAAGCCTCCAGGACTAAGCCCTGCAGATAGAGAAAGTACTTGTCTGAAATTCAAGCGAATGCCGGAGTGGGTATTTATCTCCACAGGACTTACACGGCTCTTTACAGTTTTATCTGCATACTGAAAATTTTCATCATCCTCAGAGCAGCCTGTGGGTTAGGACGGTGTGTTCACTCTGCTTGCAGAGGGGCAGCAGGCAGACTATAGCCTTGAACCTTAAATCCCTGAAATCAAGTACCTACAGATCTATGAGGCTTTGAACTTGAGTCTCCTGCCGTCTGTGCTGGTGCTCTAACCTTCCTTCTCCTCCACAAATCCACCATGCACTTGGAGTTCCGTGTGTGTTGGTTTGGGACTGACCAGCTGTGACGGGTTATTTGGCTCTGGGTGCAGGCACAGGATAAAGATGGACCACTTCATCCTCAAGCGGCCCTAGAAAGGGGGAGGTCTCCCTTGCTTCATCCTTGCTGGCCATGTGCTCTTGCCTCCTTCTTTTTGCCATCTCTGGAGCATACTGTGCCGAGCAAATTGTTCTCTGCCGGGTTTGTCATGTGGGTGGTCATACCAGCAGAAGGCAGGGAGCACGGCTGAGACTCTTCAGCTCAGAGGTGGAGGAGAGAAGCAGAGCAGTGGGGTAGGATGGTGCTTTTGGCACGAGCGAGCCCCAGGGCACAGCAGGCCAGCAAATCTCCCAGGCTTTCTGCAGAATTTCTCAGAAACTGGAACATAAAGTAAGTAACACTCTGTCTGGTGTTTTATGCTGCAGAGAAATGACCAAGCTTTCCTTGCACACACCTAATTCTGCTGAAGACATGAATTAGTCCTGACGCAGAGCAGCTCTTATCACCACAAGACCATGCTTTAACAAGAATTTCCGTACCATTTTTCCCCAGAATCATGCTCAGGTCAACTTTGAAAGGTGATGACATCATGATACAAGTCAGGAGCAGATTGAAATTGCTCTTATAGGATCGCACTTTGCATGAACCTGTTGCCAAAGAAGACCGATCAGGTGTTTCCGATCTAGTTAAAAACATTAATTCCAGCAATAGCAGTAGTTCAAAATGTGACTTGTTTGTTACTGTAGATCACAATGTCAATATTGTAACAGTTTATTTTGTTTCCATCATAATCAAGTTGTCTAGCACTGAATAATGGACTAGTGGAGGCTGCCCCTTTTTATCTTGGCGTTCACGGAGCTCAGCAGTGTGTGTCAACACTGAGAACACTTGAAGGATTGCATTGCTTTGTCTGCTTGGACCCAAAACCACAAGGGCTTTGGAGGGGATTCAAGCTGATTCGTAAAGTACCTGCTCTAAGCCGGTTTACCCTCTCCTAATATTGGCAAACTTGCTTATCTGTGCCCCGGCTTTCAGAAGTTAGCCCTCCCTTTCCTCCTATTATTCACCTGGATAATGAAATCCGTGCTGTGTGAAAGGGGCAGTGACACACTCTGCACACGAACTGGCAGAGATTTCCACCGGTGCTCTGCTAACCCCAGTTCTTTCAGTATTATATAAATGTTATTGTTCCCCAGCCCTTCCGAGCAGTGGCTTCAGTTTAGCTGTGCCAGGTGCTGTACAAACAGCTCAGAGCTTGAAAAAACAAATAATGTATTAAGGGTGGGACAGAACCAAATATACACAAATATATGTGCTTAAATTAACTTGCTCATGCATGACTGAAGCGCAGTAGTAGCTCTGGTGAGGCAGGCAGTACGTCCAGTGTCCTTGAGCCTGCACTGGGAATTGCAGCACCTGGACTCCCCTTGGGGACACAACTTGGCTGTTCCTACTGATTTTAAAGAAGGGATACCTATGGAAATAATAGGACAAATAAGGCACATAGGGGTCCCAGAACTGACCACAGTCCCATCTCTGTCTCAGTGAGTTAAGCATTTCTTACAGAATAGCTGCAGATGACACATGAACTGCAGGGCATGCCCTGCTCCCTTCCTGCCAGAGGGTAGACGTGCAAGTAGAGCAGTGCGAGTATTTCCATGAAGTGATTTAGAGAAAGGGTTCCCCTGTGACGTGGATGATTTTGATTCACAGCTCGTGGATAAATGGATGATAAAAGCAGTGATTACAACATCCATGACTTCCCACGGGAGATTCTTGCGGGGCATTTGAGTTTTCTCAGAACTGAAAGAAGTTCCGAAGAAATGCTGATAAAAGCTAAACAAATGCTCCTCCTTCTCCCCCTTGAATTAATCTGCAAAACAACTCACAATGCAGCTAATCGAGACCGAAAGGTTCCTTTCAGAGTTGTGTCTTTTCCTCTCAAGAGCAATTGAGGTGATTTCCTACAAAAGGCTGTTTCTGCTCAGCGTCTGCAGCGGTGTTTTTCTTCTCAGAATAGGTGACAGCACGTATTTGCAGAGACCACCGGTGCACTTGCTGATGGATGTGCCGTAACGCCCAGCCTGGAATGGGACAAGGTGTCCCTCCCCGCAAGCACGGCACACAGGTCTATTCCTAACGCCACTAACTCAGCCCCAGCTCCCTTCCTTCCTGTGCTCCTTGAAGCCCCCTCAGCAGTGCAATCTCTTGCATGTCAGGGATTGCTTTTCTCCTGCTAGATGTTTCTCATGTGGATTTAATTCTGGCAAAAGGCAGTGAACTCAAGCTTGTGGAAGCTGCTGTATGCTCAGACCAGATGAGCGGGGTAGGGGCCGTGTCACCTTCCCACACATTATGTCTGGTTGACCAGGGCAGGTGGAGAAGGGAGGCTTTTGGTTCCATCTGGCCCCAAACCTGTGGGATGGCTAAGGATGGTTACTATAATGGTATCTACTTCCAGAGAAGACCAGAAGAATGTGGTGGGTGCAATCTGGGACACATTCCCACACCCACCTCTGTACACTTACACTCATTCTGCTTGAACATCCAATTAATCTTGATGGTAGCAATTAAAAAAAGGAGCAGTATCTGTTCTTACTCATCTGTGAACAACAGTTAGTGAGATTCTGTTACAGATGATCAGTCAAATTTTAAGCTGACTGGTGAAGTTAGACTCTCAGGATAATTCTGTCTTTTGGAAATGCTGCGCCTGTGTGTCGGTGTAACGTAGCGCAGCCCAACCCCAGCAGCCTTCCAGCAGGGTGAAGTTTAACTACTCAGTGGAGCGGAGAATGGGTATCCGTTGTAGGACTTGCAGGAGTAAGAGTGTGTTTCTGCGAGTGTGCATACATGTAGGTGATGTGTACAGGGGGACTAACTTTTCAAGGGCGAATGTCAGAACGTTAGAGAAGATCCCAGCACCTGCTTGAAAAAGAATTCTAGTGGCATCATGAGAATAATGAAAGCTTGGAACTGCTGCCATTTGTGGGGCAGTTTCTGTTATTTTCATATGGTGTTCCACTGGGAAAAATGCTAAGTCCATTTGTTTGTTGTAACAACACAGGAAGGGAAGAGGTTTTCCTTTTATCCTGCTATTACAGCTACCTTTGTCATCATATCCCTTTTCTCATCTGGTTGAGGTCTGTATCCAAACTAGCAAAGATCTGGTCCACAGCTACCATTCAGTAAACAGTAACAAGCTACAGCCAGCTTTTATCTAGATTGAATTAAGCAAGCAGCAGATCAAAGATGTAACAGGTTTACCTTTCCTTACGCTAGTGCAGAAGGGGTGTGTTGGACCCCTTTAGGAAAGGGTCTCACATGGTTCTGATGACAAGGACTCATGGCTGCAGCTGATCAAATAGAAATCTCTTGAGTTCTGAGCTAAAAGTCCTCAATGTGGTTGACTAGCTTCTGAAAAAAAGTGGTGAGCCCCTGCCTCATTTGGGTGCTCACGTCAGTTCAATCCAGAAATGATCCCAGTCTCTCCAGACTGTTACTATTTGGAAAATGCCATCACATTTTCAGATCTGGAAGTGCCTGGAGGCAATCCTCAGCTACCGACACTGGACTCTCATCAGCCACCAAAACTTTGGCTAAGCCCTTTCTCCTTTCGGATAAACAAACCACCCTTTGCCTCCCTGATCCCCATCCAACAGAATAGTCACTCCCAAAAACGAAAGCAAGCTAATTTACTGATCTAAACTGCTAATTTCCCAACATAATATTCAGTGCTGTGAGTCATCCAGAAAGTCTCTCCCTTTTCCGTTAAGGTCAGCTGGCAGTTTCAGCGGGGAGCAGGCAGGGCTCGCTGCCTGAGCACAGCGTCAGGCTGAGCTGGCAGCACCGGCAGCAGAGTCCAGGTGGAGGAAGGCTTCCCGCGTCTGCCTCTGCCACAGCCCCTTGCTGGCGCTGCCTGAGGAAGTATATTCTTTGCATCGATAAACGTGATTATCAGCTCACTATGGCAAGGCAGGAATAACTCCACCAGAATCAAATGTGTAAATAAGAGCATAAATAAAATCCAAAGTTGGACCGTAATCTTAAAGGAGGTCAGGTGAACAAGATCAGTAGCATTGCCTGAGTCTTCTTTTTTCACGACTCTTTTTGGATGCAAATAACTCGGTTTAATAAAGGTAGTTGCTGCCCCAGGACTCAACGTAGTTTGGGTGACAAATGAGGGATGGCTGGGAGGCAGGGAGCTTTGCCTAACTTTAGAAACAGTTTCATCTCTCTCTCTTACAGATGCAACAATGAGGACTTTTCTTTGTGTTTCTGTCCTCAGACAAACTTCCTTTGTTCTGGTGCAGTTTCTCCTCCCTGGAATTTGCTGTCCTAACTGCCCCGCTCAGTCATGCTCGGGCTTGCTCCAATGCCAGCGTCTCAGAAGTCTGACGAAACCTTAATGATCCCCGCTCCCTCACACGCCTGTAGCCAGCCACCCGAACAGAAGCCATGGGACCATTTTCCTGCAACGTTGGCCCAGCAGCACCTTGTGGGGAGCAGGAATGGAGGGATCGCAACCTGCTGGAGCTGGGCATTTGGGTAGAAATATTGAGTGACTCAAATGTCCGGAGTGAGACTGACTCACCAGGAGCACAGGAGCCTTGTCCGAATCCTGTCTTTCCTGGTGAGTGTTTTCACACCCAGGCACACCTTGACTGGAGTGGAGGACAGGGAGCCACCCAGAAGAGCCACCAGCCCAAGGTTAGGGCACTCCCTTGGGAGGACATTTGAAGCCTCCAAACTGACCAGGGCAGGAACATGAATTAAATCTTCCACCTCTCATATGGACACCCCAACCACCAGCACCTGCACACCCTGCTTTTGCTCGGGCTGGCTTTGAGCACGCCTGGGTCAGAGGCTGGGGAAATGCCTGTGAGTCCTCCTTTAGGGCATGCAGTTGAGCTGCTTCTTTGCAGGACCTCTTGGGTACCTTGGCACAGCTTGGTGAAAGCTTGGGATTCTGCTGGGTACACGGATGCTCTTCAGTGAGGAGCTGTGGCCTGGGAGCCCGGCCCATTCCCACCAGCTGAGACCAGTCGATCAGCAGTCTCGGTGGCTGACTCAGCCCAACTCTCCCGTTCGACTTTACTGAGGAGCACCTCTTAAATCACGGTGTGACAATCAGACGCTCGATGAAGGAGTCACTCTAGGATTTACAGATTTGAGTGCCTTAGGCTGGGTCATTGTCTAAAGGGCAACACCAAAATCAAAGGCTAAGGCAGCAAGGTGCCTGCCTGCTGCAAGAAACCTCCTCCACTTCATTGCTGCTCATGGAGCTGCACAGCCATTTCTTCATGCAGAATCAGAGTGGTCTGAAATCTCCTGCATCATTCTTAACCCTTAGCGTGTTCCTCTACACATAGAAAGTCCTTTTGCAACAGGTAAGCTCATCCCTAGAGTCGAAGAGCAGCCCTGTGTTCAGCGAGGGAATTCTCACTGCTGGTGTCACAGCCGTGTTGCTCAAAGGGCCAGTGTGAGGCCAAGTTTTCCACACTAGATAGGAGCTGGCATCATCGGAGAAAGCAAAGTTTCACCCGGAGAGGTTGTTTCCATCCGTGCTGCCTGCACCTGCCTGTGCGATACCCACTGTGGAGTTATGTGGAGGGGGAGCAGGAAGGGACCGGGCTCCGTCTCTGATCGAGTCTCTACCTACACCCTCTCCTTAGCTTCTTGCTTTATTCTGGTTTGCATTTGCTTCTGTGCTTTGTGGGAGCAAAACTCAAGTTTCAGGAAGCGTCTCATTAAATTTTCCGTATTTTGAAATGGAGTGACTCACTCTTACGGAGCCAGCCGCTGTTTTGTCCTTGCTCTGTGTGCTCAACCAAGCACACGACTCACCCCTGCCCCATCACTGGCCCCAGGAGTCCAGGGCGTCTGGGGGAGGGGGGAGGTCCAGTCAGCAGCCAACACTCATCACCTTCCCCCTCAAAAAATGTCCCTTTGTGGCTTTGAGACACAAACATGAATGTACATGAAAAGGCAGTGGGTGGGGGCTTGTGCTGAATAATAAGTAGCAGCCAAACAAGTCGAGCAGGTCTGTGGAAGCAATTCAAGGGAGGCAAGCCAAAAAGATCGGTAAGGTGAGATGTAATTATAATCCCTCTAAGCTGGGACACAGGAGCCGAAGGATCTGCGACACAAACATCAGCCGTGCAGCCATGTTACACCAAGGGGAATTAGGCTCTTAGTAACAACGTGTTTACAACTTCACGTTTGTCCTGGCCGAGCCAGCTCTGTGATGACGTAACTGCGAGCGCGTCGCACCTTGGCCAGGCCAAAATCTTTTTGGGTGTAAGAGGAGATGGGGACACAGGGACATAGAGCATTTTTTTCCCCTTTCTTGTGTCCTATCCTAAAAAAATATTTAACTGGAGACCTATTTATTCAGGATTTTCCATTTTGTGTTATGTGCTTTGCTGGCGTATCGATGATGAAGGGACACAGAGCGACAGCTCACATCCAGCAAAAGTGAAGGTTCGGAGCCCAAGCGAATGGCCCCAAACCTCTCCTACTCCATTAGATAGCAAAGAGGCCAAAAGGTACCTTGGTTTTCACCAGAAAATAGCCTACGGAAGCATCCTGCTTGTTAAGCTATTCCTCACTGTCTTCTTTCTTTAGCTGTATGGAGTTTGCAGTCTCAGCTGGGCAGTGGCACAACACAAAAGGATGAAGGGGCGGCCCTCGTGAGCCAAGTGCCCAACCAAAAGCTACCCTATAGCCAAAGACAAAGCTTAACCTAAATGAGCATTATAATCAGAGTAAAATAGCAAACCCCAGAAACAGGAGAGTTTCAAATTGTCCAGTCACTTCAGATAAGATCTGACTTTCTACAGCTAAAAAAGGAAATAAAATCAAAGGGAGAAAAAAAAAAGAAAAGCTGGGGAAATGCTGAAAGCTTTTTGGCTTTGCTCTTTCATCACAAGAAATAAAAAAAAGAGGGGCACATTTGCCCCTTTATAAGTTGTGTTTAAGAGCTAGAGCTTTCTTCATTTCAAGCCAAGGGAATTTTTGCTTTTGAGTTTGAAAAAAGCAGAATCAGGGTCATGATTTTAAAAAAGCTTAAATCCCAGGCATGTTTTAGAAACAGATTCAAAAGCACATGCTCGCTGCAATTATCTACGCCTGCGGTGTTTTCGCGTTTTCGGACATGTGGACTTCAGGAAAACAATAGCCAGCCCTGTTATCAGCACAAAGGAGGATCAGTTTGGAATTACCGTACCTGTAATGTGGCAGCCCTCAGCTCTGAGGGTTTCCATTCCCACTGTTGTTCAGCTGTGAATTTACTTACAGCATTCCTGAAATAAAAAAAAAGGCATTCCTGACTGAAGCGTGGAGCAACTGAGAGAGCTGGCACCCTTTAAACAATAACCTTACCACAGGTCTTGCCTAAAACTAGGGGGGTCCTCTGCCAGTGGAAACTGATGGCTTTTGAAGCAGGAAAAAAAATCTGATGGGAGGGAGTTATCTGAGCACTGGGGTGCTCGAGCTCGAATGCGAGCACTGCACAAGGTAAAGAGGTGATGGATACGTCCCTGGCTGCAATATTCCCCTGTACAGGAGCTGAGACTGTTTTCATCCCTTTAAAACACATGACCGTGATAAACCATTGCAGCCCCAGAAAGATGGTTTAATAGAAAGGTTTGGAGATGATGGCAAGTATGTTACCTGGTGTGATCACTCAGAGGCACGCACATCTTGGGTAGCTGCGTTGGGCTGGTGAGGAAGTATCTCTTGGAAGCCTTCAGCTTGTTATTTAGGTTAACTACATGTGACTTTCTTATGTATTTGAGTTTAACACTCCCAAGGATAATATTGTTGAACCTCAGAAAGTTGGGTGGGACGCAGCTCAGCATGAGCAGTCAAGCCTTAAGGACTGAGCTGGAAAAAAAAAAGGTGACGGTGGAAGTTTGGTGAGTTTTAGCAGGTTCTGGCTCTCCAGAGCAGGAGCTTCAGAGGAAGCGGTCCCTCTGCGCTGTTTGCACTGCAAACTACGCCGTGCAGGTAGCAACGTTGCTTAACCAAAGTGCCAGAAACCTCTTAAAAATGTCTTAGAGGTCCTAGGTCTCTATCCCAAGGGCTGCAAATCCTCAGCATCTCAGGCCTCTATGGTGTGTCACTGTAGGGTGATGGGTCACTCTATGGGTGGCTGCTGCGGCAGAGTGGAGCCCACGGCAGCTGGCTGGGGGACTCACCTGTCAGCGCAGGTGCTGGTATCTGTGACAGCCATCTCGGCTCCTTTCATAATCGATGGGGAGAAACCAGGAGGAAGGCATGATTCACCCGACCTGCCTGACACTCTGCCCGCCTGAGCACCGCATGGGTTGCAGCCCTTCTGTCTGGAATCTACCCTGCCAGACTCTGCCACCACTCCCCTGCCTGCACGACATGTCACCTGCACCCCGTACCGCCACGTGCATCCTTTGCAGACAATCCCTGAAACCAAAGTCCAGGGCAGGACACTGCAGCCTCCCTGCTAGCAGCTTGTGCTGTGAGTGTTGGGATGGGGCAGAAGCAACACAGGGCAGCATCCCCAAACCAGCACCCCGCCTCCTGCATGGGTGATCCCTTGGCACCTTGAAGCGGGAACAAGTTTGTGTCACCCTTATCTGCAGGATCTCAGCGGTGCCTTTCATTTCTCCATCTGCCAGAGGAGGAGCTGAGAACTGCACCAGGTGTGATTCATGTGCCATTGCTATGGGTAAGCCCCGTGGTGATGATTAGCAATCACTTATATAAAACACCAGCTTTCCAGCGTATTGTGTACTCATGAACTGACACAAATGGCAGCTAGGGTGCTTGGATACCCCTCCCTGCCCTCCCCTCAGGTCCCTGGCAGAGGCGCCCATGGGCTCCCCTCTGCCCTGGGCTAACTAAAACTGTGATGCTGTGTGATAGGGAGCCAAGGTAACGGCCCTGCCAGAGGGCTTTCCCCTGTGTGGGGAGTGGATGGGTGCTCATACCTCCCTGACAGGCTTATCTTGAGAGACAACCAAGCCAGCAAGAAAGGACTTGGGATGGGGAGGAAGTAGAGGAGGGCGATCCTGGAAGGGAGGAGGCAGGACAGGCTGCACTGAATGGGGGATTTGGGGAGGAGGTTGTGCTTGGAGACTTGGCGAAGGTGTAGGGTGAGAAGGTGAAAGTAGGATGTGGAGACACTGGGAACAGCCTCACTGGAGTAATGGGCTGGAGCTGGGGGAAGAGCCAGCAGAGGAAGGGAAATGTGGCAAGTCGTTTCCCCGCTTTCTGCAACAAATGAACACAGGTGGGAGAAGCTCTGAGGACAGATATGGAGACTCGGCTAATCTCTATCAAGTTAACCCTTCTCTAAAGACTTGCTGAGCAGGTAGCCCATCCATGGGGCATGCCGGAGCCAGCCCTGATGCCTCATCCTTCTACACCCAGTGGAAATGCACTGCTCACCGCTAACTCAGCACGTGCAGAGACCGAGTGAGTCCAGGCTGATGGCAGTGGGATGAGAGTGACAGGTGCCCAGGCTCACCTCCCTGGGGCTTCTGGCAGGGACCACCACACTGAGCCTTGATGAAGCTGGATATCAAGGTCTGGGTGAACCAGTCCTGCAGGGAGCCTGTTAGAGCCAAACAGACAGCTTGTGCCCAGCTTTGCTAGGCACTGGTTAAAGCACTCCGTTCTCAGGCAGAAAAACCCTTTGATAAATAAGTCAGCCAGCTGTGTATTTACCTTCCAACACCAGCCAGCACTGACACACTTTGCAGAGCCAGGCCCAGCTCCAGCCAGAGGGGGAGCACCCGGGAATGCTGTAGCAGGGAAGCAGGAGGATTTATAGCTGTTTGCAATGGGGGTCAGGTGGGTCACCTGAGCTGAGGGGGCCTCCCAGGTCCTTTTTCTCCCTTGCCAAGAAAGGCTTTTCGTGTTTGGCCTCCTGGATAGCTGGATCCTGCAGCCCCCTCCCAGGGAGTGGGGTCACTTCAGAGCAACTGAGCCTGGGAAATGAACCGTCGGGAAGCAGGATCTTACATCTGCCGGCAAGGACGTGGGCTTGGGGGGGTGCAGGGAGCTCAGCAGAGAAATGAGCTGGGCTGTGGTTATGTTCTGTATTGCTGACCATTTCTCTCTTACCAGCTGACCACCTCTTTGTACACTCCCGCCCTTCCTGGCTGCTCTCACACTAAACAGCAGCAATAAAGAGAGATTTATCAGGCAAAATGGGGCCGATGCCTGACCCAGGAGGAGTACAAAGGGATGGGCTGTTTTCAGGGTGCAACGGCTTAGAGAAACTAGGTGTTTGACCAGCCAGCAGAGCATTCTTCAGGGACTGTAGCATCCTGACTTTACCCCCCGAGACTGACACACATATAGCTAAAGCTGAACATTCCCCGCCTCTGCTCACGTGCTGATTTTTATTTTTCTCCCCCTTTGCCAAGAATGCAGAAACCTGCTGCTCCTGGGCTGCTTGGATGAGTTTCCCGCTTCCAAAGCGGAGCTGAGAGTGCAGCCAGCCGAGCCGCCAAAGAACTGCACTCCACCGGAGAAGCGCTGGGCAGAGGCTGCTGGAGCACCCCAAAGTATGTGGAGCAGACAGGTGTGCATAGGGGAGGGACGTGGGGCTGGGAGGATGTGTGGGGAACCCCACATCTTCCCTGGGGTGTGGTACAGCTGGGGGGGGATGGGGGTGGGGGGGCAGGCATTGCCCCAGCTGCTTCTCCGGGGTAGTCTGTGCAGGAGGAGGGCTCACGGTAACCACTTGCCACAAAACTGGAAAACTTCGCAGACCGTTTCATGGCGATAGGTGGCATTTATGTTTTTCCCTTGGGAAAATCTCTATGGTTCAGGAAGGAGTTTTTGAAGGAAAAGACAGAAATCTGAGGAGAGTCTAGCAGGATCTCCCATAGCCAGACCCTGGGGATGGGGTCAGTCTTTCTGGATCAGTGAATATTGAATATTTATGCTAATTGAAAAGCCTGGCCAGGCGAAGGCTGCCTCTACAGCTCAGTGTGGTGGTAGTCCCACTCACTGCCTTAAACCGCACAGAACTTGAACTTCAGGCTCTTCCCTAAGCGAATGCCGTGACAGTTAGGTGAGCGGCTGTTGGTATGGGGCCTTTTCGCACCATCTCTGGCATTTCTCTCCTGTCCTAGCTAGGAAACCGCTCACAAAGCATTGCCGGATTCCTCCAAACACAAAGACTGAGTCCTAGCCCGGTGAGCCTCGACTTTCCCGTGCCAAAGTCTGTGGCCAAGTGAGGGTCAATGTGTACCCTCCACCCCTGCCTCACCCAGCACCCGCCCGGGCCCCGCAGGCAGGGGGGTGCTGCCCGCAGGCAGGGGGTGCCGCCCGCAGCCCGCCGGCTGCTGCTCTGCCAGAGCCGCTCTTGCAGCTCCATCTGCAGGTGCTCAGGCCAGGCTGTGCCTGCGCAGAGCTCAGCGCCTCGGAGCGCGCGTTTCCAACCTTTGGCTGCATTGATCACAACGGGCTCGCACAGCTCGTTGCTGTCTGGCCCTTTCTGTCGGGTTCCTGCCCTTGGTTGCAACATTGGGGTGCCGCTCCACCCGGCTGCCCCACTGTCTGCCCCATCACAGCGTGTTCTCACGCTTTATCCTCCAAACTCTTTGAACCAGTCAGTAAGATCCNCAGGCCAGGCTGTGCCTGCGCAGAGCTCAGCGCCTCGGAGCGCGCGTTTCCAACCTTTGGCTGCATTGATCACAACGGGCTCGCACAGCTCGTTGCTGTCTGGCCCTTTCTGTCGGGTTCCTGCCCTTGGTTGCAACATTGGGGTGCCGCTCCACCCGGCTGCCCCACTGTCTGCCCCATCACAGCGTGTTCTCACGCTTTATCCTCCAAACTCTTTGAACCAGTCAGTAAGATCCTTCTTATCCTCCTTCAGATCTTCCCTTGAGACAGGATTTCACTGGGACACCAAG